>CM060307.1:72274698-72279698 GCA_030674185.1 Monoplex corrugatus
GCCAATGTGTCGAGTTCATCTTGCGATGGACAATGTTTCTAACCAGTTCAGGAAACGACTTTCGTTTTCAGCATACAAGTGCAGGAATTAACTACTGATTGCTTCATTATTTTCATTGTGTACTGGGTCGTGTCACTGTTCGTTCTGTTGCTGGTTTAGCGTTGTTTTTATGCCTTCTGTAGAGGACAAGAAGTTCCTTAGGTTATACTGCATCGTTAGTTGAATCAGTTCCACAAGGTAAACATTTTTGTTATTGGTTGGCTTGATGGGTTAGTCTATCTGTCTGCCATTCGCCTGATTACCATCTTGTTTGATTAGTTTGTCGCTTTTTTTTTTTTTTATTAAAGTTTTGATTAGTTTTTGTTGTGGTTTTGGTGTTTTTGCTTGTTTGTTTGTTTAATTGTTTGTTTATTTGTTTGTTTGTTTCTCTTTAAAATCAGACAACTCCGACAGAATGATCGTTTAAAATTTCAGCTTTTGATAAGGCAAATGCATAGATAAGTATTTTACAGGTTAGAACTCGGTTAGGGCTCGAACTTCGGATAATTCATTTATAGTTTATGCCTTAACCCTAACCCAAATGAAGTGTTTGTACAAACAAACAAACAAACAAACAAACAAACAAACAAACAAACAAACACAAACAACAAAAACAAACAAACAAGCAAACAACAGCAAAAAACAACAAAACAAAGAAACAACAACAACAACAAACAAACAAACAAAAACAACAACAACAACAACAACAACCCAAGCGATGCATGCAACATGTTCATCATTAAGTACTCCAATTTTTAGGTACTGGTATTCTTACCTAGTGGACCTTTCTATGTGCGTGCGACCTCCAGTCTACCCGGCTGAGAAAGGGTGGGCCTACCCGGTTTTCTTCACAGTAAGGGAAAGGTAAAGCAATGAGGGACAGGGCATGGTCATTGCCCTCATCGTGACGAAAGTTGAGGTCTCTACCATCTCATACATTTTAGATCTACATACTCATACTCAACAACAACAACAACAACAACAATAACAACAACAAAACACAATATCTTTTAGATCTACCTACTCATACTCAACAAAGTGCCGTAATGAAGTTACTGTATCTCAGGTGTTTCGCAGATTCATCGGATAATGAGTAAATGAGTGTATGTATGCCTGTCTGCCTGTCTTCCTGGAATTACAGCACTATTGTGTAGTTGGTTTGTGTGCTGCGAGAGTCGACCAGAGAACACTGTCTACATTTCTCTTGTTCCAACTTCCTGCTGCCAGACTCTTTCACTTGTGTAACCTACGACTACAGAACTGGAAAGTTGTCAGTGGCAAAGTCAACAAGCCTAATTTCACCAACATGTTCAGGTGCCACAGACAAACAAGGAATAGGTCATATAGCGCAGACTCGAACACAGACCCACGGATAGTAGAATGACCAATATAACCTTATCTTAGAAACTACTGATAAATGCAAAGTGCAACGACCGTAGAACTGTGTGAGTGTAGCAACATAGCAGGAGAGTTATCATTTGCCGTCACTTTGAGGCTGCACTTAATGGTCTGGTATTTTGTTTTGTGTCTGGTTCCGATCAATGTCATTAAGAGAGATTAAAAAAGTGTACCTCTGTCCGTTTGTCTGTCCGTCTCTGTCTGTCTCTGTCTCTTGCTCTATCTATTCATCTACCTGTATAAGTATTCATACCCACGCACACACACACACACACAATAACACACACGCACACACTCACTCACACACACACAAATAAATAGACAGACACACAGACAGACAGATGACAGACGGAGGACAGATAGACAAACAGACAGATAGATAGATAGATAGACAGACATACAGACAGACAGATAGATAGATAGATAGATAGATAGATAGATAGGTAAATAGACAGATATAGATATAAAAAACATACATACATTACATACACACATACATACATGCATGCATGCATACATACATGCATTCATACATACATATATGCATACATACATACATGCATACATACATACATGCATACATACATACATACATACATGCATACATACATATATACATACATACATAATAATAATAATAATAATAATTACAATATTTATATAGCGCAAAATCTTGATAAAATCAAATCTAAGCGCTGAAGCAGACACACACGTAAGCACGCACGCACGCACGCACGCACACACACGCACGCACACACACACACACACACACACACACACACACACACACGCATGGCTATAAATGGGGAGAAAGAATAAAAGCAATAAAAGCAAGAATAAAAGCAATGGAAAATTATAGAGAGCATAGCATATACAATTATATATTATAACCATGTGATTCCCTCCGAGCGGAGACAGGCTGCAGAGGGGGGGGGGGGGTTGAGTGAGGTTAGGATTTTATGCGGAGGAGAAAAGGTGAGTTTTGAGAGCGGACTTGAAGGAGACAAAAGTAGGTTGCTGACGGACTGAGAGAGGAAGTCTGTTCCAGGAGAGTGGACCAGAAACAGAGAAGGCTCGTGGACCATAGGTATTGAGCTTAGTGCGTGGAAAGCGAAAAGTCAGAGGATCGGAAGCAGAGCGGAGGGTACGTGAGGGAAGATAGATCTCAAGTAGGCTTGACAGGTAATCGGGGGCTGCGTTATTGAGGCTTTTGTAGCACATGGTGTCTAGTTTGTACTGTATGCGCTTTGATACAGGGAGCCAGTGAAGTTGTGCCAGGAGAGGAGATATGTGGTCAGCTTTTTTCTTTTTGAGTACAAGGCGTACAGCATTGTTTTGAATGCGCTGTAGGATGTGAATGGTGGAGGCAGGAAGACCAGACAGGAGTGAATTGCAATAGTCAATGCGAGACATTATGAAGGAGAGAACGAGTTTTGCAGTTGTTTCGACAGAGAGATACTTCCTGATCAGCCTTATACGATGGAGATGATAGTAGCAGGATCTGGCAGTTTGAGAAACAAAGTTGTTCATGGAGAGGGTAGAGTCAATGCAGACACCAAGGTTTTTAGCTGAATCAGAAATTGGGACTGATGTGTTACATAATGGGAGAGAAAGAGGAGGCAGCTGAGAAAGTTTCTGACGGGTGCCAATGAGGATAGCTTCTGTTTTGTCGTCATTAAGCTGAAGTCTATTGTGTGTCATCCAGTTCTTAATGTCCGAGTAACACTCAGTGGTGCGAGTCAATAGGCGCTGTATATTATCAGGTGAGTCACTGTCTTGAAGTTGGGTGTCATCAGCATAGAAGTGGTGTTTTATGGAGTGGGAGTTGATGATGGTGGACAGGGGGGAGGTGTAAAGAGTGAACAGAACAGGGCCAAGGACAGATCCTTGTGGAAACACCCAGGTCAGGTATGCAGGTTGAGAGTAAGTGCCATTGATGAGAACGGTTTGTTTTCTGTTGGATAGGTATAATACACACATACATACGTACATACATACATACGCACATACATACATACATACAAACGTACATACATACATAGATACATACATAGATACATACATACATACATACATACATACATATGTACATACATACATACATACACACATACACACATACATACATTCATACATTTACACATTCATACATACATACATACATACATACATACATGCATACATGCATACATGCATACATGCATATATACATACTTACATACATACATACATACATACATACATACATACATACATACATACATACATACATACATACATACATACATACATACATACATACATACATACATACATACATACGTACATACGCGTACAATAATTAAAAATTTGAAGAAAAAAAATCGTGTGCCTGTTGACCTTGTGCAAGTGTTGCTGTTACATATTCCTGTGGTTACTACAATGACCTCAGATGTCCTTACTCTCTGCCAGTCCTACGTTATTCCACCACTCCCTCTACCTTCTCTCTCTCTTTACTGCAAGTATACGTATGAAAGACTATCAGCTTGCCTAGTTGAAAATTCGAAAACTTTCTGGAACTTTTTTCCCCAGGATAAGTGTGTATTTCAAACTACGAGTAATTTTTGCATTATATGTCTTATTATTGTGGATACGGTGAGCATTGGGGACATCGATAGGATGCTATGCTAAAAGTTTTGTATTCAGGATTATATTGTGTATTTAATGGAAGAGAACACATTTCCATAAAAGAAAAAGATTACCAGGGGCTGCATTATTATAGACAGTGAATGCAAATGCAAGTACATATCCTCAAATCCAAGACAAGAAACGTAGCGTTGTCTGAAGATCAGAGTTGTGTATAACATGTAACTGTCAGCGATAGTACTTACTGGTGAATTCTTGATGCAAATCACGAATTAATTTGTGCTGTGGTAAAACAACAATTTTCCTCTCTCTCTCTCTCTCTCTCTCTTTCTCTTTCTCTCTCTCTTTTTTTTTTTGTGTGTGTGTGTGAAGAATCAGTGTCTGACTCAGAAATTATGTGAACCTACTTCCATTCGAAAATAATGTTAAACGGAACTATTGAAATGGCAAACAAAAAGACACGCATATCTGTGAGGTCAACCTTAAAACTTCGGACAATAATTAGAGCATAAACACAAGACAATAAAGCACAGCAGTAAACATGAGCAGGCTAGGGGAAGTCTTGGAAGTTTAATTTTAAAACCATGGCGCTGTAAAGGTTACGAGAAGTTTGCACACTCTGGCATGATCAGGATTTATAACTCTATAACAAAATAGAGTCTACTCTTCTTAGGACTTGGCGTAACAAGATCACACGCACAAAACGAGATATCTACGAGTTTCGACCTTTGGATACTAACAGTTTCAGTGTCAGCTTCAGTTTCTCAAGATGACGTCTATGCGCTTAGAATGAATTCCATATGATGGTGCCATGTGATGGTGATCATGGCACAAGCCTCAAAGCCTGCACATAAACCCATGAGCTGGCCAGGTCCTGCGGTCCTACCTAGCCTATGTTTTACTAGCCTACATTTTTATACTTACATCGTATCAGTCTA
>CM060307.1:72284698-72289698 GCA_030674185.1 Monoplex corrugatus
TCTACTCATCGTAAATATGACATCCAGACTGTAATGGGTCCCCAAATGTAGACGTTCATACATAAGGATGACGTGGTGAACCGTTTTTCACCTCAAAAGAAGCTCAGAAATAAAACGGAAAAAGAAAGAATGAAACGGAGGAAGGAAAGAATGACAGAAGACAGATAAAGAAAGAACGGCAATAAAAGCAGCAGCAATTGCAGTACTTGTTGTAGTGGTAGTAATACCAGTGGCAGCAGAGCTACAACATATCATGGCAGAATCGAGTGTCCAACCTTGAAATTTTGAAAACGTGTGTTTGCCAAGCATTGGTAGTCTACTCATCATGTCTCAGCTTTGTTGGACAGGACACGTCGTCCTATGGAAGATGACCGCATCCTGAAGATAATGCTCCTGTGTGGAGAGCTGAAAAAAGGACACCGTCACCAGGAAAGAGTATTAAATTGATACAAGGATACCTCATCAGTTGGGGCACCAACACCATTAACTGGGAAAACACTGGCCATACCAGAGCATGCAAGCAACAGCAGTACACGCAGGCACAATCACGTTTGGGCAGCACAGAACAGCTGCTGTCAATCACGTTTGACCAGCACAGAACAGCTGCTCTCAATCACGTTTGACCAGCACAGAACAACTGCTCTCAATCACGTTTGACCAGACAGAACAGCTGCTCTCGATCACGTTTGAGCAGTACAGAACAGCTGTTATCAATCACGTTTGAAGAGTACAGAACACTGCTCTCAATCACGTTTGAGCAGCACAGAACAGCTGTTCTCGATCACGTTTGAACAGTACAGAACAGCTGCTCTTCATCAGAAGAGGGATCTGCGGAAGCAGAATCATGCCCTCAGGACTCCTTCCCTAGCGGTGCCTGTAGAAGAATATGTGCCTTCAGGACTGGTCTTCTATCCCACATGAAGACCCAGACCACACCAGACGGTGATTCTTCTATCCCAGACGAAGACCCACACCATGCTCTGAAGACCAGTGTTTGTACTCATCCACTTGATCGATTGGAAAATCCATTGGCTCGACTAAGGTAAAAGCAGTCTTTTTTTTTTTTTTTTTTGAACGGCATATTAATAACAAGAGTTCGGAGCTTATAATCATCGGTCTAGAACAATTTTTTCTTCGTTCCAACTTTCTCGAATGCGAGTATGTATGCTGTTTTGCCCACACTGTGCAGGTGGTATGTTTTTGCATAATCTACATACTCCATCTTGGTGGGACAAATCTGGGAGTTTTTGTGTTTTCCATAAGCCACTGGACACTGACATGGCTTGAAAGGATCTTTAACGTACATAACTGATGTTTTGAATGCTTATACACACCAAAGGGTTTCAAGCACTGGCAGGTCTGCACACATGTTGACCTGGGAGATCGGAAAACACTTGACCCTTTACCCACCAGATTGCAGATGCCCATGGATGATAAAACCCCAGACCTTAATACACTTATCTCGGACACAAGTGACCGCCTGAGGACTTTGGGTGATAATGGCTAAGTAAGAAACCCGGGTGGCTGATATTGTCATTAGTAAGTGAGATTATATGTGTTGACTGGGTAATCAGGCCCAACATGGTAATTATTTTTATTAAAAATTTCTTTTATTCAAAAAACGTATATAAAAAAAGAACTAAATTGGTTCATATCCATTGGAAAGAGAAATGGTGTGTGTGTTTTGTTTGTTTGTTTGTTTATGTGTGTGTGTGTGTTTGTCAGTGTGTGTGTTTGTTTGTTTATGTGTGTGTGTTTGTCAGTGTGTGTGTGTGTGTGTGTGTGCGTGTTTGTGTGTGTGTATGTGCGAGTGTATGTGTGTCAGTGCGCGCACTGCGCGCGCGCGCGTGTGTGTGTGTGTGCGTGTGTGAGTGTGTGTGTGTGTTGTGTGTTGGTGTGTGTGTGTGTGTGTGTGTGTGTGTGTGAGTGAGTGAGAGAGAGAGAGAGAGTGAGAGAGAGAGAGAGAGAGAAATGTGTTTGCAAAATTGCTCTCAGCTTCTCTGGACTGATCTTTATTAGATTTAGGTGCAAATTTGTAAATCGTTCAGGATTTGCAAATGCATTCGTTTGAACTCACGGCACCAAGGTCAAGATTACACGAACTAAAACAAAATGCCTAAAACGATCACTTTTTGAGGAAGGTGTGTAAACAGTACTTTCACAGGAATTTCTGACAATATTTGAAGTATGTTTTGACTGTTGCAACAGTCGTACATAGTCTTCGATAAACGACAAGTTTTATTTTAACCAAAGCTTCTTCAAGGTTCGTTCATGAATGCGTTGAGTGAGAAGGATTGTCAACATGACCAAGGTACGATATGATCAAAAACATCAAGATTACAGAAATGATGGCAGTAACACTAGTCCGTTATCATATTCATCATCATCATCATGTGCCTTACCCCATGACGTTAACGATCATGGCCTCTATATGAATTTATCTTTTGTCACTGAAAGTATTTTTCCTATACCCCTTTTTTTGTCTCCACCATTCTGCGAAACTAATATTTTATCCCTGGGTCAAAAAAGAAAAGAAACGAGACAGTTTTGAGGGAGGTAGACACAAAAAGGAAATTAATTAATGAAGAAGATTAGGAAAAGACAAACAACCTTCATAGGATATTTCATGAGGCAAGAGAAATTAGAGCACCTAGTCACAACAGGAAAGCTGGAAGGAAAAAGAGCACCAGGTAGACCAGGGAGAAAATATCGGACGGACTTGCACAGTGGATGAAGACAGACAGGGTGGGAGAAGTACTTGCAGCGACAAGGGATAAATTCATATGGGGGGCGGAGGGGGGGGGCATGGATCGCCAACGCCATGCGACAGGACACATGATGAAGATGACGATGATGATGATGATGATGATGATGATGGTTTATCCGATACTCTTTTCCCTCATCAACAGAGTATGAAGTGGTTTGGTCATCTGACTAGAATGCTACCATACCAACTGACTCAACAAGCATATAACAAAACGATATGTGGATTTAAAGGGAGAGGCAGACAAATGAAGACCTGTACAGACGGTGTGAGGGACACTAACATTGTAGGGCATTTTTTGTTTTTCAGGCATTGCTGTTCGCTGCTGACAGTCAGTTCAGTCCTCTCTGGATGCTCAAGGTGGTGTAAATGGACAGAAAAAGACAGAAAGAAAACATGGCATTAGTGGTGCCGTGACATCTTCCACCACAAACTGACACAGCTGCCAGACCAACTTTGTGGAGTCCAGTGGTGCCTGTCCTGATCCAAGATACCTGGGACAACCGTCATCCCACCCCCATACCCCCACTCCTCACCCCCACCTGTTGATAACAGCCACACAAAGTCAGACTGACTGAGCATTCACCATTCCCACTCCTCTTTTATCACTGTCTGTAATGAGATCGCCACTACACTTCACCGTAGACAGTTTCGATAAACTACCAACATCAAAGATCTTGACAAGATCCTTCCATTCAGTATGGCGAAATGGTTAGTATAACTGACTACTTTGACTGGCAGGCCATGGATTCGAATCCTCATCAGACCAAAACATTGATGTGGGATTTGTCTGCCCTGGCTGGCTCTTATGTAGAGTTCAGAATGCTAAAGGCTCAGTGGGTAGACTAGACAGCATAAAATGGAGTCCCATCCATTTCCGTGATGCGTCACTGATAATGCTGCTCAAAATTTCTTACCAACACCGCAAGTAATAATAATAATAATAATATATTTTATTTATATAGCGCAAAATCTTGATAAAATCAAATCTAAGCGCTGAGCGTATACATGCATACATACCTACATACATATGAGCGTATACATGCATACATACATGCTTACATACTTACATACATAAATCTAAGCTGAGCGTATACATGCATACATACATACATACATAAATCTAAGCGTATACATACATACATACATACATACGTACGCACATGCATACATAATAATTACAATATTTATATAGCGCAAATCTCGACAAAATCAAATCCAAGCGCCAAAAAGACACACACGCACACACGCACGCACGCACACACACGCACACACACACACACACACACACACACACACACACACACACACACACACACACACACACACACACACACACACATGCATGGCCACAAATGGGGAGAAAAGAATAAAAGCAATAAAAGCAAGAATAAAACCAATGGAAAACCACAGAGAGCACATCATATACAATTATATATTAAAACAAAGTGATTCCCCTCCGAGCGGAGACAGGCTGCAGAAGGGGGTTGAGTGAGGTTAGGATTTTATGCAGAGGAGAAAAGGTGAGTTTTGAGAGCGGACTTGAAGGAGGCAAAAGTAGGTTGCTGACGGACTGAGAGAGGAAGTTTGTTCCAGGAGAGTGGACCAGAAACAGAGAAGGCTCGTGGACCATAGGTATTGAGCTTAGTGCGTGGAAAGCGAAAAGTCAGAGGATCGGAGGCAGAGCGGAGGGTACGTGAGGGAACATAGATCTCAAGTAGGCTTGACAGGTAATCGGGGGCTGCGTTATTGAGGCTTTTGTAGCACATGGTGTCTAGTTTGTACTGTATGCGCTTTGATACAGGGAGCCAGTGAAGTTGTGCCAGGAGAGGAGATATGTGGTCAGCTTTTTTCTTTTTGAGTACAAGGCGTACAGCATTGTTTTGAATGCGCTTAGGATGTGAATGGTGGAGGCAGGAAGACCAGACAGGAGTGAATTGCAATAGTCAATGCGAGACATTATGAAGGAGAGAACGAGTTTTGCAGTTGTTTCGACAGAGAGATACTTCCTGATCAGGCTTATACGATGGAGATGATAGTAGCAAGATCTGGCAGTTTGAGAAACAAAGTTGTTCATGGACAGGGTAGAGTCAATGCAGACACCAAGGTTTTTAGCTGAATCAGAAATTGGGACTGATGTGTTACATAATGGGAGAGAAAGAGGAGGCAGCTGGGAAAGTTTCTGACGGGTGCCAATGAGGATAGCTTCTGTCTTGTCGTCATTAAGCTGAAGTCT
>CM060307.1:72292198-72307198 GCA_030674185.1 Monoplex corrugatus
GCTGACAAAGAATACTGATCATAATCTTTTACACTATTCAACGACGATGAATAAATCAAGCAACACATTATTTGCAGGCGTTCTCCTGGAGCGATACAAATCGACACACAGACTAATCACCACAGAGACCTCCGTCATTCATCCCGTTCTGTCCATTAGCATGGCACAAGTCCAGCAGATGGACGACTGTAGTCTGACACCATGTCTTCTTGTCAAAGATATCATTCCAGTTTCAGCATCGCTTGGTAGCTGATGACGGATTAACAAGACGTACTTTTACAGTTTATCGCACAAACTCTGCTCTTTAGAGGTGGGGGAGGGGGAGGTATGGAGGGCGGGAGCAGGTGGGGGAAGTTCAAAAACGAAACAAAACATACACACAAAAAGGTTTGTGTAAATATATGGCCAGCGAGAGTTAACAATGACCAACATTATCAAGCCGACCTAACACTCTCTGTTTTGATACTAGCATTATCATAAGGAATCTTGATTCAGTGACTATGTTTCAAGGTCGCTGTGGCCTTGCAAAAGTTTTCGTTGGAATAAAACTCACGATGCATCGAGTACATCGATAGAATTTCATAACAGGTATTAACAGGTCTTATACGTTGTCCGAAATTTATTATGAAAGTTCGGTACACACACCTTTCTCAGAAAGGTGCTGATTTCAGTCACTGTTTGTGTCCATTAGACCTAGACCATGGAATTTTATTTTCCAAACTTGCGATTTCGTGGCTCCTTAGTCCGCAGGTTTTACTGACATTTGTTGAAGATCACCATCTGAAAACAGCTCCCAAACACACACACACACACACCACACACACACACACACACACCACCACACACCACCACCACACACACAACCACACACACAACACACACACGCACACACACACACACAAGTCTCACACAACCTCATACAACACACACAAATACACACGCACACAAACACACAACACAACACCAAACACACACAACACACCGGCACACACACGCACACAACACACACACACACACAAACACACGCACACACAAGCACACATACACAAGCACACACACATACGCACACACACATACACACACACCACAGCACGACGCACCACAGCACACACATCTCACACACACACAAATCATACGCAACACACAACACAACAACAACACAACCAACACAACACACAACACAACACAACACAACACAACACAACACAACACACACAAACACACACACTCGCACACACGCACGCACACACACAAACACACACGACATACGCATGTGCACATGCATGCGAGCGCGCGCAGACACACACACACACACACACACACACACACACACACACACACACACACACACACACACACACACACACACACACACACACCACAAACACACACGAATCGGTCGATATGAAACGATCTCTTTTTCTAAGGGAGAATGAAAAAGGCTAGTGTAATGATCTGACATGGCAAAGTCAAGAATCAAGAATGAAAAAAAGACACCACCCAAAACAAATAAACAATCAAACAAACAAAAACAACAACAAAAAACAAACAAAAAAACAAATAAACAAACAAACAAACAAACAAAAACAAAGACCTACCACCAACAAAACAATAAAAAAAAAAAACGTAAATGAGTTACACCGCACTGAACCAGTTTCTTGTTTCAGAACGAGTATAACCGTCTTGTATCCGTAAAATGATACACAACATTTCTATATCCATTGCGGGGTAGAGGCGAGATTGTGTCTTCAACTAAAAGGGGCGCAACTCGAGCCAATCATTATCTCCAGGATCAGTAACAAAAGAGTATTGTTAATAGCGTATCTCGCAACATCTTGCCAATCGCACCAAAGCTTTGCTCTGAACAGGTTTTGTGGCTAAAGCACAATACCTCCAAATGATTCATTCTTCTTGTGTGTTCTTTTTTCTTTCTTTTTTTTGTTTTGTTTCTCTTTCTGTCTGTCTCTCTGTCTCTCTCATTATCTTTCTCTTGCTCTCTGTCTCTCTGTCTGTCTCTCTGTCTGTCTGTCTCTCTCGGACGGGCTCGCTCACTCTCTTTTTCTCTGTCTGTCTCTGTCTGTCTATATGTCTGTCTGTCTGTCTGTCTGTCTCTCTCTCTCTCTCTCTCTTCTCTCTCTGTCTCGCTTGTCTGTCTCTGACTTTCTCTGTCTCTATCTTTCTCTCTCTCTGTGTCTCTGTCTCTGTCTTTCTGTCTATCTGTCTGTCTCTGTTGCTCTCTCTCTCTCTCCCGTTCTCCCTCCCACTCTCTCTCTCTCTCTCTCCTTGCTCTCTTCTTCTTCTCTTTTCTCTCTTCTTTGTATATCTACCTGTTCGAACCGTCTTGGGTGTTACAAGTAAAAAAAAAAAAAAGCTGACGATCAGCAACGAACTGGAAAGCTTGAAGAGTACAAATGCCGTGTGATGTCATGGATATCTTTCACGCCGTCGAGCAGGGGCCTTTCTTGGTCTGTCTCTTGCTCTAAACCCAAAATAGACATCTTTTATATTAGATGCTTCTTGAGACAGCTGGTGGTGTTGAATTGTTGTCAGATGGCCAGACCATTTAAGGTGATGAATATGATGGTTGGAAGACGATGTTCCCCCCCTCCCCCACACACCGTTTCTCTTCTATTGACGTTTTGGGTCATGTTGCTTCTGGTCTTGTCGATAGCTCTTCTCAGATAAAAAGAAGAGAGAGAGGGAGGAAGAGAGAGAAAGAGAGAGAGAGAGAGACAGAGACAGAGACAGAGATAGAGAGAGAGAGACAGACAGAGAGGGAGAGAAACAGATAGATAGACAGGCAGAGACAAAGACAGACAGAGAGAGAGAGAGAGACAGACAGACAGAGACAGAGACAGAGACAGACAGACAGGGACAGAGGACAGAGACAGAGACAGAGACACAGAGAGAGGGAGAGAAACAGACAGACAGACAGACAGGCAGACAAACAGCCAGCCAGCCAGACAGGCAGGAGAGAGAGAGAGAGAGAGTGAGACAGAGAGAGATAGAGCAAAGAGAGACAGACAGACAGACAGAGAGAGACAGACAGACACACACACACACAACACACACAACATACACACCGACACACACACACACACACACACACACACACACACACACACACACACACCACACACCACACACAACACACATACACACACACACACATACACACACACACAATATATACACAGTGCAAAAATTCGAACCCCGAAGTTCAGATTTCAAAATTTTATTATTTGGGAATAAAAACAGCATTACGTCCTTTTGGATCTGTCTTTCAGCTAATCCTTGTTATATCATGAATGCAGTATAAGCATTTAAAAATGCACCAAAACACATAGAATGTGACAGAAGTTATTAAAACGAATTACAGAAAATAGTGACTTTCATATGAGGGAGACAGACGAAGAAAGACAGAGACAGAGAACGAAACATACAGCCAGACAAAGAGGCAGGCAGGCAGAAAGGCAGGCAGGCAGACAGCAGGCAGACAGACAGACAGACAGGCAGGTAGGCAGGCATGCAGGCAGACAGACAGACAGACAGATTTTACATGACGTCCTGTAAAGGAATAACCTTTGTCTCTATGCGTCTGCAGATTTGGCAGCGGCTTAACCATCTTTTCCTAACCCGCTAACCTTGCTACCCGCATCCCCCCCCCCACCTCATTGCCTTTACTTCCTCTACCCTCTGTCTCTCCCCGTAATCCTTATCTGTCAAAGGGGACTGGAACTTAGCCACTAAGACGCCCTCAGCAAAAAGGAACGAGCGCCAGCTAAGGACGCGGGTGTCAAGGTTTTGTCTGGAAACTGTTGTCCTTTGAAATAGTTCCAAGCCATTCCACCCCACCCTTCCCTCTCTGTGCTCGTTTCAAACAGTCCAGAGACATAAATGAAAAGAGATTTGCAAACGATTTCTTTTGATATGTCACTCTCTCACCAGGTCGCCAGCCCAGTTTTGCCCATATACGTTCATTGTGCTTTCAGTCCCTAACCTTGTGCATATCTGTATCCAGTTACCATGAATTAACCCTTTGACTCCCGCATCCTGCCATGTCAAACATGCTAGCAAAACAAAAACTTAACCTTTTGACTCCCTCACCCTATCCATCAGCTTCTCGCAGGAAGATGGTGGATAGGGTGAGGGAGTCAAAAGGTTAAGTTTTTGCAGTTGGTGGATAGGGTGCAGGGGTCCGAAAGTTAAGCAGACTGCGCACTGATGTAAAGCCCACGCAGTGTGGGTCAAAGATAGCATTGCTTGGAAGGCAGACGACGAAAAGTGCAATTCCGCAGCAACCTTTCTTATAGACAAATCCTGAACCAGTAGCATTTTATTAGTAAACCCTAAACCAAAACCATTTATTAGTAAACCATAAGCCAGCAGTAATTTTTAATAAACCTTAAGGCAGCGGCTTTTCAGAAGTATATCTAAAACCAACAGCATTTCATCAGTAAACCCTAAGCCAGCATCATCTTAATAAACCCTACACCAACAGCTTTTTATTAATAAACCCTAAGGCAACAGTTTTTTTTTATTAGTAAACCCTAAGGCAACAGTTTTTTTTATTAGTAAACCCTCAGCCAACAGCTTTTTATTAGTAAACCCTCAGCCAACAGCTTTTTATTAGTAAACCCTAAGCCAACAGCTTTTTATTAGTAAACCCTCAGCCAACAGCTTTTTATTAGTAAACCCTCAGCCAACAGCTTTTCATTAATAAACCCTAAACCAACAGCTTTTTATTAGTAAACCCTAGCAAACAGCTTTTTATTGATAAACCCTAGCCAACAGCTTTTCATTAATAAACCCTAAGCCAACAGCTTTTCATTAATAAAACCTAAGGCAACAGTTTTTTTTTTTATTAGTAAACCTTAAGCCAACAGCTTTTTATTAGTAAACCTTAAGCCAACAGCTTTTTATTAGTAAACCCTAAGCCAACAGCTTTTATTAGTAAACCCTAAGCCAACAGCTTTTATTAGTAAACCCTAAGCCTGCAACTTTTTCAATAAATCCGAAGGCAGCAGTTTTTTTTTTACTAGTAAATCCAAGCTAGCAGCATTTTCAATAGATCTTAAACGAGCAGCATTCTATTAGTAAATTCTAAGAGAGCAGCTTTTTATTCATACGCCAACAGCCTATTCTTGTTAGCTTTTTGCAAGTGAACCATAAGCCAACAGTAAACCCTAAGCCAGCTTGCACTTAGACAGTTCACTTGCACTTAGACAGTTCCATATACGCTCACTTGCACTTAGACAGTTCCATGTGCACTCACTCGCACTTAGACAGTAAACCCTAAGCAATTAGCTGTTATTCTTATTCTTATTATTATTATCATTATCATTAACAATAATAATAATACTGTTGTCTCCCTTTTCCTAATCTTCAATATGAATGATCTACTTGTGTCTGCCTCCATCAAGACTGTCTCGTTTGTTTTCTTTGCTGTCCATGGAACTCTCAACATCCTTCTTAGAAACCACATCTCAGCTGCCTCAATCTTGCTCTGGCTTGGCTTGTTGACTGTCCACGCCTCGCAACCGTACAACAGTATTGGTTCTATATAACATTCCAGAACTCTCTTCCTGATCTTTGTTCCCAATACATATTTCTGATTATTCGTAGATCTTTTCCATCAATATTGATTTATCATGTTACAATGTGTAAAATAACAGGGGCTAGCTGCAAGGCAGGTCTACTGGGATCCATTGCTAATTTCTTTGAATGAACAAGTGTTATGGTGTTTGAAGTTGAGTTGAACTTTGAAGACCATACCAGCGTATAGGGACCTGAGCAGGCTTAAGATAGTGTGCCAGGGAATTACAGACAGATTTGGGTGAATGCATATGGAACTGTTTAAGCGCGAGTGAGTGCATATGGAACTGTCTAAGTGCAGGTGACCATACCAGCGTATAGGGACATGAGCAGGCTTAAGATAATGTGCCAGGAACAGACAGATTAGGGTGAATGCATATGGAACTGGTTAAGCGCGAGTGAGTGCATATGGAACTGTCTAAGTGCAGGTGACCATACCAGCGTATAGGGACCTGAGCAGGCTTAAGATAGTGTGCCAGGGAATTACAGACAGATTTGAGTGAATGCATATGGAACTGTTTAAGTGCGAGTGAGTGCATATGGAACTGTCTAAGTGCGAGTGAGTGCACATGGAACTGTCTAAGTGCAAGTGAGCGTATATGGAACTGTCTAAGTGCAAGTGAGCGCATATGGAACTAAGTGCTAGTGAGCGCATATGGAACTCAGTGCAGGTGAATGCATATGGAAATGTCTAAGTGCGAGTAAGTGCATATGAAACTGCCTAAGTACGAGTGAGTGCATATGGAACTGCCTAAGTGCAGGTGAGTGCATACGGAACTGTCTAAGTGCAAGTGAGTGCACATGGAACTGTCTAAGTGCAAGTGAGTGCATATGAATTTGTCAAAGTGCGAGTAAGTGCATATGGAACTGTCTAAGAGCAAATGAGTGCATATGAAACTAAGTGCGAGTAAGTACATATGGAAGTGTCTAAGTGCAGGTGATTGCATATGGAGGTGTCTAAGTGCAGGTGATTGCATGTGGAAGTGTCTAAGTGCAGGTGATTGCATGTGGAAGTGTCTAAGTGCTGGTGATTGCATGTGGAAGTGTCTAAGTGCTGGTGATTGCATGTGGAAGTGTCTGTCTAAGTGCAGGTGAGTGCATGTGGAAGTGTCTAAGTGCTGGTGAGTGCATATAATAATAATAATTAATAATAATTACAATATTTATATAGCGCAAAATCTTGATAAAATCAAATCTAAGCGCTGAAACACACACACACGCACGTACGCACACACACACACGCACGCACGCACGCACACACACGACCACACACACACACACACACACACACACACACACACACACACACACACACACACGCACACGGCTATAAATGGGGAGAAAGAATAAAAGCAATGGAAAATTATAGAGAGCATATTATATACAATTATATATTGCAATGTGATTCCCCTCCGAGTGGAGACAGGCTGCAGAGGGGATTGAGTGAGGTCAGGAATTTATGCAGAGGAGAAAAGGTGAGTTTTGAGAGCGGACTTGAAGGAGACAAAAGTAGGTTGCTGACGGACTGAGAGAGGAAGTTTGTTCCAGGAGAGCGGACCAGAAACAGAGAAGGCTCGTGGACCATAGGTATTGAGCTTAGTGCGTGGAAAGCGAAAAGTCAGAGGATCGGAGGCAGAGCGGAGGGTACGTGAGGGAACATAGATCTCAAGTAGGCTTGACAGGTAATCGGGGGCTGCGTTATTGAGGCTTTTGTAGCATATGGAAGTGTCTAAGTGCAGGTGAGTGCATATGGAAGTGTATAAGTGAAGGTGAGTGCATATGGAACTGAGTGCGAGTGAGTGTGTAAGAAACTAAGTGTGAGTGAGTGGATATGTCACCAAGTGCAAGTGAATGCATACGGAACAGTCTAAGTACGAATGAGTGCATAATTATGAAACTGTCTAAGTGCAAGTGAGTACATATGGAACAGTGTCAGTGCAAGTGAGTGCATATGAAACTGTCTAAGTGCGAGTGGGTGAATAATGAACTAAGTGCGAGTGGGTGCATGTGAAACTAAGTGCGAGTGTGTGCATATTGAACTGTCTATGTGCGATGAACCCGTCATCAAGAAACTACGAACTGTTATAGGTATAGGTAAGATTAAGGTCAACCCTTAACTCGACTTCAAGTTCAAGTTCATATTTGCTTACAGTCCAGCCGAGGTAGAACTTCCAGGCTTTGCCAGCACGGAAGGCTTATGCGCAGGTATAGGGCTGATATCATGTATATTTTGGATCTTTACCATCGTATCATGATGTCTGTGGCGTAAGTTCGTATGGAATTTATTCCGATCGCAGAGACGCCATCTTGAGAGACTTAGACTGAATTTGAAAATGAGTTCATACATGAACAAGGTTGTAGAGACTTCAGTTTTTCTCAGGGCCAGCGTAATGAAGATGGTGGCCATCTCTTCTTCTCTGCTGCCTTAGCTTTCTTAATTTTAAGGAAAATCGGGTGTCCAATTACAGCCAGACAGACTGGCCTGGAGCATTATATACACACAGAAAAAAAAGTTCTCCAGGATGACTTGCGTCCTTACAAACCAAACTCGTCCATGAAGACTGAAAGAACAAATTCTTTACCTCTGCGCTTCTGTCGTAAAATATCTACCGGTAAACGGTAAGAGCGGGGAAACTATGTACAGCGTGTATAATGCAGGAAGTTCGATGTCTGCACAATTTCGAGTAATCTCTCTCTCTCTCTCTCTCTCTCTCTCTCTCTCTCTCTCTCTCTCTCTCTCTCTCTCTCTCTCTCTCTCTCTCTCTCTGTGAGGTTCCAGTTGTCGCACTGCTACAGTCTGTACATGTCTAGCTAGTCGCTGCCAGTATTAGTTCCAGACAATGTATGGTACGATATCCCTACAGGAAAGATCAAGATCGATCAAGAAGACATCAACACTTCACGGGTGGGTTGATCAGCCGATAGTAATCAATCAAGGTGAGAAGGACTACGTGCTGTTCTTCGTCTATCCGATACTCAATGTCAACGTGAAACGTTTTATCTTTTCTTTTTCAATTCTTCTTCTTCTTCTTTCTTTCTTTCTCTCTCTTCTTTCTTTCTTTCTTTCTTTTTCTTCTTCTTCTTCTACTCCATTAATCCCGTATCACTACCCCACGCCGTTCATTTTCCACTCTCCATCATCCCGTATCATTACCCAACACCGTTTCATTTTCCACTTTCCATCATCCCACATCCTACCTACCCCACCCTTTTCCACTCTCCATCATCCCGTATCACTAACCCACGCTGTTCATTTTCCACTCTCCATTATCCCGTATCACTACCCCACACTGTTCATTTTCCACTTCCCATCATCCTGTATCACCCCCCCCCCCCCCACAGTTCATTTTCCACTCCCCATCATCCTGTATCACTACCCCACAACCGTTCATTTTCCACTCTTTATCATCCCGTATCACTACCCCACACCGTTCATTTTCCACTCTTTATCATCCCGTATCACTACCCCACACCGTTCATTTTCCACTCTTTATCATACCGTATCACTATCCCACACCGTTCATTTTCCACTCTTTATCATCCCGTATCACTACCCCACACCGTTCATTTTCCACTCTTTATCATCCCGTATCACTACCCCACACCGTTCATTTTCCACTCCCCATCATCCTGTATCACTACCCCACGCCGTTCATTTTCCACTCCACATCATCCTGTATCACTACCCCACGCCGTTCATTTTCCACTCCCCATCATCCTGTATCACTACCCCACGCCGTTCATTTTCCACTCCCCATCATCCTGTATCACTACCCCACACCGTTCATTTTCCACTCCCCATCATCCTGTATCACTACCCCACACCGTTCATTTCCACTCCCCATCATCCTGTATCACTACCCCACGCCGTTCATTTTCCAGTCCCCATCATCCTGTATCACTACCCCACACCGTTCATTTTCCACTCCCCATCATCCTGTATCACTACTCCACGCCGTTCATTTTCCACTCCCCATCATCCTGTATCACTATCCCATACCGTTCATTTTCCACTCCCATCTTCCTTATCATACTCCATTCCGTTTCATTTTCATTCTCCATCAATCCCTGTATCACTATCCCACACCCGTTCATTTTCCACTCCCATCATCCGTATCATACCCACACCGTTCATTTTCCACCTCATATCCATCATCCCACATCACTTCCATTTTCCACTCCCATCATCCCGTATCACTAACCCACCCGTTCATTTTCCACTCCCCATTCATCCCGTATCACTAGCCCCACACCTTTCATTTTCCATCTCCATCATCCCGTATCACCCCCCACACCAGTTCATTTTCCACTCTCCATCATCCTCGTATCACTGCACCCCACAGTTCATTTTCCATTCCTTTATCATCCCGTATCACTGCCCCACACCGTTCTTTTCCATCCCTATCATCCCGTATCACTAGCCCCACACCGTTCATTTTCCATCTCATCATACCGTATCACTATCCCACACCGTTCATTTTCCATTCCATTTAATCCCGTATCACTGCCCCACACCGTTCATTTTCCACCTCCTTATCACCGTATCACTACCCCACACCGTTCATTTTCCACTCTTATCATCCGTATCACTACCCCACGCCGTTCATTTTCCACTCCCATCATCCTGTATCACTACTCCACACCGTTCATTTTCCACTCCCCATCATCCGTATCACTACCCCACACCGTTCATTTTCCACTCTTCATCATCCTGTATCACTACCCCACACCGTTCATTTTCCACTCCCCATCATCCTGTATCACTACCCCACACCGTTCATTTTCCACTCTTATCATCCTGTATCACTACCCCACACCGTTCATTTTCCATCCCATCATTCCTGTATCACTACCCCATACCGTTCATTTTCCATCTCCATCATTCCTGTATCACTACCCCATACCGTTCATTTTCCACTCCTCATCATCCTGTATCACTATCCCATACCGTTTGTTTTCCACTCCCATCATCCTGTATCACTACCTCACTACCGTTCATTTTCCACTCCCATCATCCTGTATCACTACCCACACCGTTCATTTTCCACTCCCCATCATCCTGTATCACTACCCCACACCGTTCATTTTTCCACTCCTCATCATCCTGTATCACTACCCCATACCGTTCATTTTCCACTCCCCATCATCCGTATCACTACCCCACACCGTTCATTTTCCACTCCCCATCATCCGTATCACTTCCCTCAACCGTTCATTTTCCATTCTCCATCATCCGTATCACTACCCCACACCGTTCATTTTCCACTCTCATCATCCGTATCACTGCCCCCCATCAGTTCATTTTCCATCCCCATCATCCCGTATCACTACCCCACACCGTTCTTTTTCCACTCCCCATCATCCCGTATCACTGCCCCACACCGTTCATTTTCCACCCTTATCATCCCGTATCACTGCCACACACCGTTCATTTTCCATTCCCATTATCCCGTATCACTGCCCCACACAGTTCATTTTCCACTCCTTTCCCGTATCACTCACACGTTCATTCATCTTTCCGACACCCCCACACGTTCATTTTCCATTCCCCATCATCCTGTATCACTACTCCCACACCGTTCGTTTTCCATTCCCCATCATCCCGTATCACTCCCCACACCGTTCATTTTCCATTCTATCATCCTGTATCACTACCCCACACCGTTCATTTTCCATCCCCATCATCCCGTATCACTGCCCCACACCGTTCATTTTCCATTCTCATCATCCGTATCACTCCCCACACCGTTCATTTTCCATTCTCCATCATCCCGTATCACTACCCCATCCGTTCATTTTCCATTCTCATCTTTCCGTATCACTACCCACATACCGTTCATTTTCCATCTTATCATCCTGTATCACTACCCCATCACCGTTTGTTTTCCACTCTCCATCATCCGTATCATACTACCCCAACCGTTCATTTTCCACTCCCCATCATCCTGTATCACTACCCCACGCCGTTCATTTTCCACTCCCATCATCCTGTATCACTACCCCACTACCGTTCATTTTTCACTCCTCATCATCCGTATCACTACCCCATACCGTTCATTTTCACACTTATCATCCTGTATCACTACCACACCATTTACCTTTGTTTTCCCACTCATCCATCATCACCGTATCACTACCCCACACCGTTCATTTTCCATCCTCATCATCCTGTATCACTACCCCATACCGTTCATTTTCCACTCTCTATCATCCCTATCACTACCCCACACCGTTCATTTTCCACTCCCCATCATCCCGTATCACTACCCCATACCGTTCATTTTCCACTCTTTATCATCCCGTATCACTGCCCCACACCGTTCATTTTCCATTCCCCATCATCCCGTATCACTACCCCACACCGTTCATTTTCCACTCCCATCATCCCGTATCACTGCCCCCCACAGTTCATTTTCCATTCCCCATCATCCCGTATCACTGTCCCACACCGTTCTTTTCCATTCCCCATCATCCCGTATCACTGCCCCACACCGTTCATTTTCCATTCCCCATCATCCCGTATCACTGCCCCACACCGTTCATTTTCCATTCCCCATCATCCCGTATCACTGCCCCACACCGTTCATTTTCCATTCCCAATCATCCCGTATCACTCCCCACACCGTTCATTTTCCATCCCCATCATCCGTATCACTACCCCACACCGTTCATTTTCCACTCTTTATCATCCCGTATCACTATCCCCACACCGTTCATTTTCCACTCTCCATCATCCTGTATCACTACCCCACACCGTTCATTTTCCACTCCCATCATCCCGTATCACTACCCCACACCGTTCATTTTCCACTCCCCATCATCCTGTATCACTACCCCACACCGTTCATTTTCCACTCTCCATCATCCCGTATCACTACCCCATACCGTTCATTTTCCACTCTCCATCATCCGTATCACTACCCCACACCGTTCATTTTCCACTCTTTATCATCCCGTATCACTACCCCATACCGTTTGTTTTCCACTCTCCATCATCCCGTATCACTACCCCATACCGTTCATTTTCCAGTCCTCATCATCCCGTATCACTACCCCACACTGTTCATTTTCCACTCTTCATCATCCCGTATCACTACCCCACACCGTTTATTTTCCACTCTCCATCATCCCGTATCACTACCCCACACTGTTCATTTTCCACTCTCCATCATCCCGTATCACTACCCCACACCGTTCATTTTCCACTCTCCATCATCCCGTATCACTACCCCACACCGTTTATTTTCCACTCTCCATCATCCCGTATCACTACCCCACACTGTTCATTTTCCACTCTCCATCATCCCGTATCACTACCCCACACCGTTCATTTTCCACTCTCCATCATCCCGTATCACTACCCCACACCGTTTATTTTCCACTCTCCATCATCCCGTATCACTACCCCATACCGTTTTTTTCCGTGTCCATCATCCGGTTTCAGTACACACCCACGCCGCTCGTTTTCCCCGTACATCATCCCATATCACTACCCCACGCTGTTCATTTTCCACTCTCCATCACACCTTCAACCTCACCGAAACTGAGTCACATTGAGCTCAGGGTAAGAAGGTCACAGATTCTCAGACATTTTTTTTTCCAGTGTTATGATGATGATGAGAATGAAGATGATAATGATGATGCTATGGAGATCCACTTCGGATTAAAATTGCGTGACAGAGCTGGCACCCTATGCTGTCGTTCATACTTTGTCTTACGGTCAGGAAATTTGAAAATGAACTCATAATGATGCATCCGTAAAGAGGATGAGAGGCGATTGTGTGGTCCCAGTCATCCCGAAGAGTCTATCGTTTGCTCCACGTTGAGTGCCCATGAGCCGGTCGGGCCCGAAAAGAAGGTTCTTTCGTTTTCTCTCTCTTGCCAACTGTTCTTGTTCTTGTTCTCCTTCTTCTTGTTCTTGTTCTTGTTCTTCTCCTCCTCCTCTTTCTTCTTCTTTTTCTTCTTCTTCAAGACCTAACCAGGTCATGGGTTTATGTGCAGGCTTAAGGCTCGTGCCATGATTACCGTCACACAGCGCCTGTAATGTTAGCGCACAGCGAAACAAATAAAAACAGAAAATTCTGTCTACATGTTCTATCTTCTTCTTCGTCGTCTTTTTCTCCTACTCTTCCTCCTGCTCTTCTTCTTTTCTTCTACTTCTTCTTCATAATTTGTGGCAACATATCCTCTGTACTGTTAGTGTGTGTTTTGTAAGTATCCATGTGAATACATAAATATATATATATATATATATATATATATATATATATATATATGTAGTGTGTGTGTGTGTGTGTGTGTGTGTGTGTGTGTGTGTGTGTGTGTGTGTGTGTGTGTGTGTGTGTGTTGTGTGTGTGTGAAATTTCGTTCCTTTTACCAGTATTTCTATATTCATTAATGAAGTTATCTGATTTTTCCCCTTTTCTTTGATATTCTTTAAAGAATATACCTCTTTGATGTACAGATTCGAACAAAAGGCCTTTCTCTGCCTAAATCTTTACCCAAGATTATGACTTAAGCATGAAATCAATAAATCTTCCTTGCTCCTTTCCTTACAACTTCTTCATTTCGTTTTATATCCTTTTAATTAAAAAAAAATCAACCCATCCATTTATTCTGAGTTAGCCAGAATTCCGAAGAAAAGAAAATGGGGAAATGGAAATGGAGGAGCTGCCCACAATTTATGTCATTACCCACAAAAATAAAAATGTTGATGCTCTCTCTCTCTCTCTCTCTCTCTCTCTCTCTCTCTCTCTTGTTCTCTTTTCTCTCTCTCTCTTTTTCTCTCTGTTTCTCCTCTTTCTTTCTTTCTCTTCCCCTCTCTCTCTTTCTCTGCCTGTTTGTCTTTCTTTCCCTCTGTCTGTCTCTCTCTGTCTGTCTCTCTCTGTGTCTCAGTCTCTCTGTCTATTTTCCTGTCCGTTTGTCTCTCTTTCCCTCCCTCCTTCACTCTCTCTTTCCCTCCCTTTCTCATCTCTGTCTCTCCGTCTCTCTCTCTGTCCCCCTTCCCACCACCCTCTCTCTCTTTCTCTCTCTAATGGGACGATACATGTAGATTCCATGTGCAACACTCACTCAGCGCAAAGTACATGCTCCCATGGCAAAGAAGGAATTGTCCCTGGCAAAATTCCATACGAAAATCTGATGTCATAGGTCAACAGGAATACGCACACGCACACGCACGCACGCACACGCACGCGTACACATACACAATCGCACACACACACACACACACACACACACACACACACACACACACACACACACACAAACATACACACACACACACACACACAGAAATACACACAGACATACGCATGCGCGCGCACACACACACACACACACACACTCACAGAAACACAAGCACATACATACACACACACACGCACACAGACACACATACACACA
>CM060307.1:72314698-72324698 GCA_030674185.1 Monoplex corrugatus
TAGTTATTTTGTTAGTTAATTCGCTGCGTAGTTTAAAAAAATTCAACAAAGTGCACAAGCAAAGTTTGCAGACACAATGTGCGTGCCACGAGCTACACCGGTCCTCAACAGACACGCTCTTCTCTCGTTTTTCAGGTGTCCAGAACTCCATTAGTACAGAAAAATATCAGCAGGAACATTATATATACCTCTCCCATGCATACGTCTGCAGACAAAAAACTTGAGACAGCTTTTTTTTAAGTTCTTGCGGCCAGCAAAATTAATGTTTAAAGTCACACACACACACTGCTCTGTCCTGACGTTAAAAGGATCGGTGCTAGAGTTACTAGCTGTTGCGTGTCTAATGCCTACTCGTCGGTTGGGTGGGCTTAAGCTGGGGGGGATTAGCCTGGAAGGGGGTAGGTTGTTGTAAACCATCAGGCTTCGTGTCCAGTTCTCTTCTATCCAGCTCTGTCCATTTCGTATACTCATCGATCTCTGACCAAAAAAAGTGCTCTCAGTTCCTTTCACACTCTCTTAACATTTACATCTCCTTCCCAGAAATGAAAACAGGTTCTTTTCGCTGTCCCGTGGTGTCAGGCAGATACAAGTAGATCATTCATAAGGAAGATTAGGAAAAGACAGGCAACATTCATAGGTCATTTTATGAGGAAAGGGGAATTAGAACACCTGGTCACAACGGGAAAGCTGGAGGGAAGGAGAGCACCGGGTAGACCCAGGGAGAAGATACTAGACGGACTTGCAGAGTGGCTGAAGACAGGGAGGTGGAAGAGATGCTTGAGGCAACAAGAGATAGAGACAGATGGAAGTCCATATTCGCCAACGCCATGAGGCAAGGCACCTGATGATGATGATGATGATGGTGTGGGTCAGTTTAATGTTTCATAGGTCCATCATCCTGGCCCCTCGCCCCCCCCCCCCCCCCACCATCACTCCTATTTCAACACCTTGCCAGTGCATAGGGTTTTGTGCAGGTTCTAGAAGTCTGGCAGATAATTGCTACAGATTTGGTGGGTGCCTATGGAATTGTCCGAGTGCCATGAATCCCTGGAGTGTAATAGGCATTGTTCGAGTGCAAATAATCCCTGGAGTGCGGTGAATCCTGGAGTGTATATTGAACTGGTCAAACGCACTGAATCGCTGGAGTGTATATGGTATAGTCCAAATGCAACGAATCCTTGGAGTATATATTGTATTGTTTCAAATGCAATAATCCCTGGAGTGTATGTGGAAGTGTTCGAGTGTAAATAATCCCTGGAGTGCGGTGAATCCCTGGAATGTATATGGAAATGTTTGAATGCAATGAATCCTTCGAGTGTATATGGTTATTATTCGAGTGCAATGAACCCCTAGAAATATTTATATGGTATTGTATTAAATGCAGTGAATCCCTGGAGTGTATATGATATTGTTCAAATGCAGTGAATCCCTGGAGTGTATATGATATTGTTCAAATGCAGTGAATCCCTGGAGTGTATATGGTATTGTTTAAATGCAATGAATCCCTGGGGTGCATGTGAAATTGTTCGAGTGCAACTATAATCCCTGGAGTTGTAGTGAATCCCTGGCCTTGGAGTGCATGATAGAACTGTTTCAAATGCAATGAATCCCTGGAGTGTATACTTGTATCGTTCAAATGCAAATAAATTCACTGGAGTGCAATGAATCCCTGGAGTGTATATGATAATTTTCCTTTGTGCTATGAAATCCCTGGAGGTGTATTATGGGCATTGATCTAGTGCATGAAACCCTGGAGTGTCTAAATGAATTGTCCAAGTGCAATGAATCCCCGGAGTGCCTATGAAATTGTTCAAGTCCAAGAATTCCTGCAATGCATATGGAATTGTTCGAATCCAGATAATCCCTGGAGCGCATATGGAATTGTTCGAGTGAAATGAATCCCTCTTGAACAAAATTCAAACTCCAAATCCAGACGGACAGACAGCCAAGTGGCTTAGCACAACGACTTTTCCAGATAGAAGGTCTGGCTGGAACCTGTTTTGGGTACCACCTGATTTGTAAATGTGGCGACTTTTTCCCCATCTCCCAGATCAACACATGTGCGTCCTGTCAGTGCTAAACCCCCTTCGTGTGTAATCACTTCAGAACACCAAAAATGCACGCTTAAGTTCCTGTGAGTCAGTATTCGGTACCTTATGGAAACACGAAAAACACATTAGTATGCACTATTTCCCTTCACCTCCCCCCCCCCCCCACTTAACCTCCTTCCCGCCCAAAAAAAAAAGAAAAAAAAAGAAGACAGAAAAAAAGAAAGAAAGAAAAAAAAGACGAACAAAGGAAAGGAAAAAAACAAACAAAAACACAAAAAAACCCAGAGTATGACTACCTTTAAGGTGGGGTAAAAAGAAAACAACAAAACAAAGTAAAACAAGAACACCAAACACATAAAAAGCTTTAACATGTATTCGAGTATTTATGAGAGTTGCGATCCAGAAATGAGAACAACAACGCAACAACAACAACGACAAAAACAACAACGAAAACAAAATTAGTTTTTAAAAGTTGAAAAACAGAAAAAAAAAACCCACAGCAAAGAGACCGAAAAAAGAAATACAGACAAACAGGCAAACAGATTCCTGCCTCTCACATCAGTTGACAGAAGGACTTAGAATGAGTGACTGATATGGCCACTGCGTGTCTCAGACCATTGCCAGAAATGTTCTTCCTCTTACGACAGTCCTGTCAAGGCGCTTAGACAGCTATGGTGGTTTGTTTTAATGCTCCATTTCGTCTTTCTTGTCATACTTCAGTTTGGACACATTTCTGTCATGCGCCTTTGTTTGTTTGTTTGTTTGTTTGTACGTGTGTGTGTGTGTGTGTGTGTGTTTGTGTGTGTGTGTGTGTGTGTGTGTGTAGTGTGGTGTGTGTGTGTGTGTGTGTGTGTGTGTGTGTGTGTGTGTGACACATTTCTGTCACGCGCTTTTGTTTGTTTGTTCGTGTGTATGTGTGGTGTGTGTGTGTGTGTGTGTGTGTGTGTGCGTGCGCGTGTGTTTGTGTGTGTGTTTGTGTGTGTGCGTGCGTGCGTGTTTGTGTGTGACACATTTCTTTCACGCGCGTTTGTTTGTTCGTGTGTGTGTGTGTGTGTGTGTGTGTGTGTGTGTGTGTGTGTGTGTGTGTGTGTGTGTGTGTGTGTGTGTGACACATTTCTGTTGCGCGCGTTTGTTTGTTTGTTCGTGTGTATGTGTGGTGTGTGTGTGTGTGTGTGTGTGTGTGTGTATGTGTGTGTGTGTGTGTGTGTGCGCGTGTGTTTTGTGTGTTTGTGTGTTTGTTTGTGTGTGTGCGTGCGTGCGTGTTTGTGTGTGACACATTTCTTTCACGCGCGTTTGTTTGTTCGTGTGTGTGTGTGTGTGTGTGTGTGTGTGTGTGTGTGTGTGTGTGTGTGTGTGTGTGTGTGTGTGTGTGTGTATGTGCGCGCGTGTGTGTGTGCATGTGCGTGTGTATATACAGGGTGTTTCAAAGAGAATACGCCAAAATCATCACGTGATGTGTCAAAAACGAAAAAAATTACAAACCTCTAGCATGAACACATGTGTTGTATATACATTCAAGTTTCATTTCATGTTTTATAAGTGCTCAATGTGGCCACCACCGGCAGCGCGGACAACATCAAGCCGATATGAGAATTCCTCCCAAACGCGCCTCAGCATGTCACGGTCCACCGTGTTGATTGCAGCTGTTATTCGATCTTTCAAGTCATCGATACTTGCTGGAAGTGGTGGAACATAAACTTGGTCTTTAACATACCCCCACAAGAAAAAGTCACACACAGTGAGGTCCGGGGATCTGGCAGGCCAAGCACAGAGAGCAAGGTCTTTAGCACCTCTCCTCCCAATCCATCGCTGAGGCACGTTTTCATTCAGATAAGCTCTAACCCCGAGATGCCAATGGGGTGGTGCTCCATCTTGCTGAAAAATGAAGTCATTCGAATCTGCTTGCAGTAAAGTGAATAGCCAGTTTTGGAGCATTTCGAGATAGGTTTGTCCTGTAACGGTGTTTCCTTCAAAGAAAAAGGAACCATAGACCTTGTCTTGAGACACAGCACAGAAGACGTTCACTTTAGGGGAATCTCTTTCATGCTCAACAGTTTCATGTGGGTGATCTGTTCCCCAAATGCGCACATTGTGATGATTGACTGTGCCGCTCAAATGGAAAGTCGCTTCGTCACTAAAAACTAAACGTGAAAAGAGAGTTTCATCACCTTCCTCCATCTCCAGCATTGACTCACAGAATGTCCTCCGCATCACCTTGTCATCATTAGTAAGTGCTTGGACGAGGCTTAGTTTGTATGGTTTCATGTGTAATCGTCTCTTTAACACACGCCAGACAGTGGTATGAGGGATGGCAAGCTGAAGACTTGCTCGACGTACGGACTTAAGTGGGCTGCTCTCAAATGCATCATGAATCCTCTCCACTTGCTCCTCTGTAACACGTGGTCTTCCAGGACTCTTTCCTTTGCACAGACACCCACTCTCTTTAAACTGTCTAACCCACCGTCGAATGCTCTCACGATGGGGCGGATCAATGCCGAATTCTGTTCTGAAAGCACGTTGCACCGTGACAATGGCATTTGTTTTCGCGAACTCAAGCACGCAAAACGCCTTCTGCTGAGGAGTCGCCATTTTGATTGATCTTCCCACAATTCAGCTGCACCGGAAGTTATACTAACGACAGCGGTGAAATTGACACCCAATCAAACTTTGATAACTACTCTATCAAATAACCACTGATTCAGTCCACTACAATGCTATAGACCTGGCGTATTCTTTTTGAAACACCCTGTATATGTGACCTCCCACCACGAAATCAGTCTTAACTAACATTTGGGGCATTTTGAGATATACATATCACTGGAAAGTGTACATTCTGCTGATTATTTTGGTACTTGAATAAAGCTTGTACTAAAAAAATGTAGAAGTTATGTATGTTTAAAGTCATTAAGTTGTATGACGGCCATTTTGAGAAAACGGCCTCTAAAGTTTTTGTGTGCTCTCCTACACATTTTCCTTAAATTTCTTTATTTGGTGGCTTTGACCCAGTTTGTTTCTAATTTTCGCTGTCATTATCTGAAAGGTGCACCAAAGAGCTTTCCACCAGTATATTACATGGGCAGGTACTGTACAGTTTACGGTTCATAATAAGACAAAAATAGGTACTTTTGGTAGGAAATTGCGTTCTTTCTGCTGCGATCAGTGCATTAAAATACCATTTTAAATTGATTAATAATATTTTTTCAATAAAAAAAATTCTGTGGGGGATAGATTATAGTCTACAGAAATCAATTTAGAGAAAAAGTCAAAACACTCCAGACAGACCCTCAGTCAACTTTTCAGCTCCTAGTGCATTTGACTGACTGCGAGTTAAGACTGATGTTGTGGTGCAGCCTTTTGTTATATGACAATATTATGAAATCCTCTGTTAAATTATACAAACATTTTTTTTGTTTTATTTATATGCAAAAATACTGTTTAGCTTGGACAGATCATATGTCAGACATCAGATTTTGTTTTTGCTTGGAAATGTCCAAAATTTGAAAACAAATACACATTTTAAAAAAAATGTTACTTACTCCTGGATAATTACCAGCAAGTCTGGAAGTGAGCTTTGGAAACCAGTATAATATCGAAATTTCAAAAACGAATTTGGAATAGAGGAATATGTAACACAGTTATCAGAATTTATGTTTTAACTTTGATTGAATTTTCATGTAGTTCTCATAAACCTGAAACCGAATTAGGCAGTCGCAAAGGGTAGACAGACGAAGCAGAATATGTAAATCTTGCAAAGACACAGTCTTTGGGGACGAGTTTCACTGTATTTTCGATCGTTGTAAATTCCGTCATGATCGATAGAAGTTTATTCCACAAAAATGTATGTCAGTCACATCAGTGTTCACAATGTTTTAACTTCATTTCTGGAAGGGAAAAAAGATAACTGAAATCAGCAAAATTTACCAAATTTTCTAAAATCATGTGGTTGTCTTTCGAACATTTAAGTATTCTATCATAACAAACGGGAAAGCTGGAGGGAAAGAGAGCACCGGATAAGACCCAGGGAGAAATTGCTGGACGGACTTGCAGGATGGCTGGGGACGAGGAGGGTGGGGGAGATGCTAGGGGCAACGAGAGATAGAGACAGATGGAAGTCCATGATCGCCAACGCCATGCGGCAGGGCACCTGATGATGATGATTATCATAAGACAATTTGAAATGTTTTTATTTTCGTTGAACTAAGGTTTGTTTTCTGCTTCCTGTTATATGATGATCCGGTTGGATTTTCATTTAGTTGTTGTTATGCTCCATGCCTCAACTGGGGTTAAAAGATCTATTTCACACTGAAACATTGCAACATTGTGTGAGTCTGTCTGCCTATGACTGTATGTGTGTGTGTGTGTGTGTGTGTGTGTGTGTGTGTGTGTGTGTGTGTGTGTGTCTGTGTGTGTATGTGTGTGTGTGTGCGTGTCTGAATGTGTGTATGTGTGTCTGTGTGTATGCTTGTATGTGTGCGTATGTGTTTTTGTGTACTTATGTGTGTGTGTGTGTGTGTGTGTGTGTGTGTGTGTGTGTGTGTGTGTGTGTGTGTGTGTGTGTTTTGTTCATTTTCTTTGCTTGCTTGCTTGCTTGTCTGTTTTCTTGCTTGTTTGTTTTTAAAAAATTACAATAATACTTTGCGACGAAAGTAATCCCTGGATCATTTTAATTTGCAGAGTCGACGTAAGTCTGGGGAGGTGGCCCGGTGGTTAGGGTACTTGTCTTGGATGGGAGAGTTCCTGTGTTCGTTCCCAAGTTGAGACAACGACTTTTACCCCCTTCCATGCCCACCCATTCAAGTAGATTTTGAGTAGTAGTGTGGGTGATATTTTGTAGCGAGGTTTGAAGATGGCAACGTGCAATTTTATCTACCAAGACTTGAACCCCTACCATCAGATAGAAAAATGGGAGGTTTTACCTCTACGACAACAACGTCTCAATAACTAATTGCGATTTTTCTTCTTCTTTTTTCATTATTCTTTAAATCTTATCTATTGATGTGTTTTTGATCTTGTTTCATCATGAGTGTCGAAGACAGAAAGAGCTGACAGGCAGCAACGAGCTGGAAGATCTGACGTGGATAAATGCCGTGTTGTATTAAGGTGTCCTTCACGCCTTCGATCCAGGTCTTCCTTGGTCTGCCTCTAGCTTTAAATCTACATCACTTTTTGTTACGTGTTTGTTGAACCAGCTGTGGAGGTTGCAGTATGGTCAGATGACCAATCCACTTAATTCTCTGCGGATGCATGTGACGGTGTATTGATGCTGGTTTCATAATTTCTCTGATTGTGATTTCTTAGACTTCAATTACACTTTTCCTTTTCTTGCCCCATGAATCGTCTGCGTCAGTTTCTGTGTCACTATCCCCAGATCTCTCATTCCGGCTCTCCAAACACAACTCCAAACCAATCGAAACTAAGGTCATCATGATAGCGGAGCAAGCAGAGCCAGTGCATATAGGACATTTTTAACACTGCCCTGATGATGGGAATGGGGATGATGTGATGATTCAATAGAGTTCTGCTTCGGATTGAGACTGCGTGTCCTCAGGGCTGTGCTCTTGAGCAAAGGCAAGTTTGAAAAATGGCTTTTAGTTAGTATCATTTATCATTGAAAACCATATAATTTTGTAAGGGTAAGTTTGAAAACTATGTGATGTAAAATACATATCTAGGCTACTAAGGGTAAGTTTGAAAACTATGTGATGCAAAACGTATATGCAGATTAGCAACGGCAACTTTCTAAAAGAAAATGTCTTGTAGTCAAAATTATATATCGTTGAAAATGTATTCGCACATTAACGCTGACAAGTTTGAAAAATGGTTTTAGTCCATAACATTTACTGTTGAAAAATCTATAGATTAGCAAAGACAAGTTTAAAAGATGATTTTTAGTCAATACCATGTGGAAAATATACAAATGCATATTTAGATTATCAAGAGCAAGTTTGAAAAGAAATAGATCTTTAAAATACATATGTAGATTAACAAGAGCAAGTATGAAAAATGGCGTCTAGTCAATAACATTTGCTGTTGAAAAAAAAAACAAACATATGTAAATTAGCGAGGGCGAGTATGAAAAATACCTTTACTTGATAGCTTATCCCATTGACAAAATACATATGGATTAGTAGTCACCATCATCATCAGGTGCCCTGCCGCATGGCGTTGGCGATCATGGACTTCCATCTGTCTCTATCTCTTGTTGCCCCAAACATCTCCTCCACCCTCCTTGTCTTCAGATTAGTACTAGCAAGGGCACATTTGATGAGTGGCTTTTAGTCTTCATAGATTAGCAAAGGCAGGTTTGAAAAATGTCTGATAGCCAACAATGAATGGCCTTTAGTCCATAACGTTTATCATTTGCAGACTAATCATAGATTAGCAAAGGCAAGTTTGAAAAACGTCTTATAGTCAGTAACATTTACCGTGAAAAACCAAAGTGTCATTGTCGTCGTCATTGTCTTTGTTGACAAGCATGTTCACCACAGCATAACACAATACAACACAACATACAAAAAGCGCTTGAACACTTTCTGTGACACGCAGTCACCCCATCGAAATAGACGAGGTCAAAGGGAAGCATGTTCCTCTGAATTCACTGTTTTCTCCGTAAGACATGCCTGCCATTCTCTCACCTCCTTCCAGAAGTGCTGCTGGTAGGATCTGAATGTGTGTAATTCACTAAAATGTTTGCCGAGCTCTTGTGTGTTCATTGCCTTGCTTTTGTTTTGTTTTGTTTTGGCTTTGTTTGGTTTCTGTGTCTCTCTATTTCTGTCCCTGTCTGTCTCTGTCTCTGTCTGTCTCTCTCCTCCTTCTGTCCCTGTCTGTCTCTGTCTGTCCCTGTCTGTCTCTGTCTGTCCCTGTCTGTCCCTGTCTGTCTCGGTCTGTCTCTCTCCTCCTTCTGTCCCTGTCTGTCTCTGTCTCTGTCTGTCTCTGTCTGTCTCTGTCTGTCTCTCTCCTCCTTCTGTCCCTGTCTGTCTCTGTCTGTCTCTTCTCTCTCTCCTCCTCCTCCTCCTTTCTCTCTCCCTCCTCTCCCTCTGTGTCTCTTTTCTCTTTCTCTTTCTCTCTCTCTTTCTCTCTCTCTCTCTCTCTCTCTCCGTCCCACACTCTCTCTCCTCTCTCTCTCGTCTCTTTCTCTCTCTCTCCCTCCCCCTGTCTGTTCTCTCTCTCTTCCACACACATACACACACACACACACACACGCACACACACACACACAAACAAACACACACACGCACATACACACACATCCACCCTTAGATATATCACAGGAATTCCTTAGGGCGACAGATGCATTAAGACAGAATTGATGGATCAGTACCATAGACCTGTGAAGTGACCACAACACTGACCAGAAGCCAGTGGCAAAGGAAATAACGCCAACCGCCAGTTATCCATTATTCTCCACTTTGGGGAAGTTGGACAGGTTCTAAGGAGTGACGCGTGGCAGTAAAAGTCACGGTCCAAATTTGACTTCTGATACCGGCATATTAAATGACCGAGGGTAACATTAGCTATAGCCACCATGCCACGATTACAAGTCCAGTCACTCCATTTTTCAAGTCAGGCTTTATGGATGTGGACAGCTAATGACAGCTGACACACTGATGGTCAGGAAAGGAAAGCGTCCTTACCTGATTCCCCCTTCTAAAATCAAAGAGTCGAGTCACTCTATTTTTCAAGTCAGGCTTTAGGGACGCGGACAGCTATGACAACTGACATATTGATGGTCAGGGAAAGAAAGCGTCCTGACCTGATTCCCCCTTCTATAAAAGCAAGTAGTCTTGTTGTTGTGGAGTCTAACGGGAGAACCAGCTTCCAAGGTACATCACAGGTATGTGACCCACGTTTCATTTCGTACTCTTGTTAGGTGTTAAGGTTAGGGTTAGAAGTTAGAAGAATGTTTTACTTTTCTGGAAACAGGAAGAATAGAGTTGGACAGATGGAAA
>CM060307.1:72329698-72337198 GCA_030674185.1 Monoplex corrugatus
TTGTTCTTGTTCTCCTCCTCCTTCTCCTTCTCCTCCTCCTCCTCCTCCTCTTCCTCTTCTTCTTCTCATTATTATCCTCATTATTATTCTCATCATCAACATCATTATTGCTTATTATCATTATTATTGTTATTGTTGTTGTTGTTGCTATTATAATGTCGTTGTTGTTGTTGTTGTTGTCATTAAAGTATGCGGATTGACATGCTCTTTGATAGGAGCCGTGGACTCAAGTTCTCATGTTCTTAGTTCAGTCACACCCAGTAATATATATTTGGCCAGTTCATTGACCATCTTATTGCTGTAATCTAATCATTTTGGTGATGTCTATTTACTGTTTCACAGACACCGTTCCCCTTCTCCATCCCACACTTCATTCTCCATCTCAAGATTTTGTCAGCGCATAGGGTTTTTGCACACACTCAAAAAGTCTGCCGAAAAACTACTGCAGATCTGGGAGGAGCGCATATGGAATTGTCAGAGTGCTATGAATCCCTCCCAAGTTAAAACTAGGATACGCCCTGCTAAATAAAACTGTCTTTCCCAACGTGGGTTTCATATCTGATTATCATGTCTTATCAAGACTTTCACGAAGCTTTAAAACCTATTTTTATTTTTAAAGGCGAAAGCATATCTTTATATCAAACCATGATGTTTTTGTTTAATTATCCTTTCCTCTTTGAAAATGAATATCAAGATATGATCGTTATTGTCAGATAAAATATGCTTTGTTATTGTTGTTGCTATTGTTGTTATTGTTGTGGCGTGTCTGCGAATATGTCTTCGTGCATTCGTATAGACTTACACATACATGTGTCTTTATTACTTTCTTTCTTTTTTCTTTCTTTCTTTCTTTCTTTCTGCTGTCTGTCTTTCTTTTTCTGTCTGCTTCTTCTTTTCTTTCTGTCTGTCTGTCTTTCTTTCTTTCTGTCTGTCTCTGTCTTCTTTCTTTCGCTTCTGTCTCTTCTTTCTCGTCTGTCTTTCTTTCTTTCTTCCTTCTCTTCTTTCTTCTTTTTTCTGTCGTGTTTTTCTTCGTCTGTCTTCTGTCTTCTTCTTCGTCTTCTCTTCTCTTCTTCTTTCGTCGTCTTTTGTTGTCTCTTCCTCCTTCCTCTCCTCTCTCTCTCCTCTCCTCTCTCTCTCTCTCTCTCTCCTCTCTTCAAGGCTGGTTATCTGGCTCTAGTCGACAGAGCTTTGGACTCATGATCTGATGTCTCGAGTTCAGTTCTAGTCCCCGCAATGCACAAACTGGTCCGTTCGCTTTCCATCTTTTAATGCTCTGATCATTTTGGCAGTGTCAGTTTAGTCTTTCATACGCCCATCTCCCCACCTACCCGCTTCTTTTTTATTACTTTGTCAGCGCACACAAAATTTTCTGCAGACCTGATGAAGAAGTTAGCCAAATCATCATTGGCAGATTGGATCCAGCGCGTATGGAATTTTCGGAGTGTGCAAAATCCCTCTTCAGCAAGTACAAACTCTCTTTTCTCTTCTTCTCTTCTTCTTCTTTTTCTTCTTCTCCTTCTTTTCTTCAGGGAATGATGAACGTTAAGAGGGAGAGAAAGAGGAAGAGAGACAAAGGAAAAGAGGGAGATACAGACAAAGAAGACAGATAGAGATACAACAAGAGAATGAGAGAGAGAGAGAGAGAATAGAGGGAGGGAAAGAGAGGTAAGACGGAAGAATGACAGCAGTAGTGCTAGAGATGTGTTGTCATGAAAATGGATCATGCCATTCCTTGAAAGAAGCCAACATTCCCAAAGGGACATTGAAGTGGAAACCAAAATTGTGAAAAAAAAGAACTGTTTGCTCTTTAACAAGTGACCCATTGAAACACTTTCTTTTCTGTAAGTATTGACTAAAGGGACTAGCAACGAACTTTTCTAAAAATTTGTTTTCCTGTCAATTCCATTCAAAACTTAATGATTCTAAAAATAATTTCACGGCTTAGATGTCTTTGGGTGATTGAAAACAACACTGACCAATTTCAAATGAGCAAATCAAAGACCAGCCAAGCAGACAATCCATATAATCCGTGGACCAAGCAAACTTTCATGCCGCAGAATGAAATGAATCGTGGAACAGAATTTAACTGGCCTTTTCGCTGTAGGCCCTATTGCTTTTAATAATCATGTGGAACAGAACTGAACTGGCCTTTTCGCTGTATTGCTTTTAATAATCATGTTGTTGAAAATCTATAGGTTTTAAATGACTTTTAAAAGTTCCAGAATAAATGCATGATTGTATGGTCTTGTTATGATTGTTGTTGTTGTCTTATTATTATTGTTGTTGTTGTACAATGGTTTAATTTTCTCTCTGACTGATTGATGGTGTCTCTATTTCACTCACCCATTCACTCAATCATTCATTTACTCACTTAAAACGCACACACAGAGATAGAAGAGAAGACAGAGGAGAGAGCGAGAGCGAGACAGAGAGAGAAACAGAGAAAGAGAGAGAAGAGAGAGAGAGAGAGAGGAGAGAGAGAGAGATAGAAGAAGGACAGGACCGGACAGACAGATAGAGAATGGAAATGACAGAGATAGAGATAGAGTGACAGGAAAAAGAGAGAGAAAGAGAAAGAGAGAGAGTGAGAGAAAAAGAGAGGGAATGAGACAGAGACAGACAGAGACAGAGAGACAGTGTGTGGGTGTGTGTGTGTGTGTGTGTGTGTGTGTGTGTGTGTGTGTGTGTGTGTGTGTGTGTGTGTGTGTGTGAGGAAAGAGAGAGAGAGAGAGAGAGAGAAAGAGAGAGAGAAAGCGAGAGAGAGTGAGAAATAAAGTAACGAAATAGAAAAGAAATAACGAACAAACATACAGACAGACAGATATAAAACACACAAATAGATAGAATGGAACAGTTTTCGAGTTTCCACTCAAAACAACAAACATACATACAAATAAACAACCAATGAAACAACCAACACGTGCCATATGTGACAATAACAATCTGACCTTGATTTTCACATCCAGCGTGAAAAGGGTCATGTAAACAACCTGTCGGGTTTGATATTACCAAAGATAATGTGCTTTGGACCCTAAAAAAATATCAATTATTTTTTAAAGCTCGTAAAGATCCTTGTTAAATCCGCGTCGAGACTGTGGAAGCCAGATATGAAATCCAGATTTAGAAAAAAAAATTCTACAGATAATATGGGAGCGTGATTCCAAGCTTTAGAGAAGGAATTATTCACAATAATTAGTTTTTAAGTAAACTGAAATAAATCAGGTTTGCTAATGTTTACCATAAGCGATTAGGAGGAGATAAGACTGCCAACAAAACTCAGAAAACCACGCATAAAGATTCGCAGGTTGGCCACACGCGGTAAAGACATTTTCTGTTAAATTTCTTTTATATACATAATAAAGTGTTTTTGATTGTGCTGACTTGAAGATTTGTAAACGCTCGCGCACGCGCGCACGCACGCACACACACACCACACATGCACGAACACAACACACACGACACGCACCACCACACACACAACACACACACACACACACACACACACACACGAACACACATACACCCACACACGCACACACACACACACACACATATACGCACACACATACATAAGCACACATGCACACTCACAACACACACACGCACACTCACTCACACACACACACACACTCGCCGCGCGCGCGCACACACACACACTCTCTCTCTGTCTGTCTCTGATTGTCTGTCTGTCTGTCTGTCTGTTGTTTGTCTGTCTGTCTGTTCTGTCTGTCTCTCTTTCTCTCTCTCTCTCTCTCTCTCACAAGCTTTTCCAATTTGCTTTCTTCTCCTGAAAAATAAATTCACATCGAATTATTTGTATTTGGCTAAAATTATCTTTTATCAGACAAAAACAAATTCACATCACTCAGCATAGAATGTTTTATGACAATTTTCGTCCCATAGATGCCAGAATTTCTTTTGTTCCACGGACTGATCGAGTTAATAATAATAAATAATTACAATATTTATATACGCAAAATCTTGATAAAATCAAATTTAAGCGCTGTTCGTATAGTGCAGTCTGTACGGTAACTAATTTTTTGCTATGTTCATCATTTCTCGGTTTGTTTTTGAAGTAAATTTCCAGGATCTTTAGTTCTCTTATAATAAGTTAATATGATCAATGTTGATAATCGTTCTGAATATCTAGATCCATTACTTTTATATCATAGTATTTTATTTGAAAGCAAAAACAACAACGACGACAACAACAACGACGACAACAACAACAACAACAAACAAACAAACAAAAATCCTGTTTAGTATATCACACGGGGCCTGCATTCACATAACTATATAGCCCATCTCAAACAAATCACACCAAATAAACAAAAAAAGCGAAAAAAGGACAAAAACTTCCTTGAGCGATAAAGAAAGGAAAATTACAAAAGATAAAAAATGGCTTGCAACATGAACAGCTACGGAATCCAAATCATTCCTAGTCTCTTTCCGACGCTGTATTGTGATAGTGGCTATTTCAGGGTCTGACAGGCTGTGTCTGGAGCCAAACACAACCCGTGTGGAGACTGACATCAGGGGGCTTTGTGCTGGCACTCAGAATGTATGGCCACCGATGGGATATACACACAGACTCAGTGATCCACAAATGTCGGCCTGAGAAAGGAAATACCTGGAATTGTTTCCATAGACAGAGATTGTACTTTCCCTCTAAAGCTCTCTCTTCCTCCTTTCCTCTCGTCCTCCCGCTCTCCAGGAAGGTTAGTGGAGTGTGACCAGTCGTACTGATGGGAGGATGAAACCAAGTCCTGTGTAGTGGCTGCACGGTGCATTGACTGCACGCTATGCATTCCTAGAGACAGCAGAAGCCCCAGAGAAAATTTGTCTTTCTTTATCTCGCTATTTTCTTTCTTTGTCTTTCTTTCCTTCTGCTTTTTCTTCTTTCTTTCTTATCTCCTTTCTTTTCTTTCTGTCCTGTTTTGTTTATTTTTATTTTTTTGCCATATCTTGAAAGAAAAGAAAGAAAGAAAGAAAGAAATAGAAAGAAAGAAAGAAAATAAAAAGAAACAGACAAACAAAAATGAACAAATGGGATAAAGATGTCGAAGAAAACGTGTGCATGAACAAATTGGAGATTATAACTGACCCTACCTGACCATAGTAAAAATTTTTTTAAAACAAATATGAATTGTGTGCATAGCACTAGCTGGTTATCAGCGATGTACAGCGTGATGAGTTGAGACAAGCCAACTCGTCTTTCTTCCTTTTGGCCAACTTCTTTCCTTCCTTCCTCCATTATCTGCAGCTACACCTTGTATGATGTACAGACTGACGGTCTGTGCTCGACTCCTATGCCAACACACACGAGGCAGACTTGTATTTGTGTTCACTTATTTTGTATGCATTTCTTTTCTGTCACAATGCGTTGACCTTGAGAAAATCGACAGGGAGAGGGCGTCGTCGCGATGCAGGGCTGCCCCCCCCTTTTTTTTTCTGTATGCATGTAGTTTTGTTTGCCTTATGGAAGTGGGAGAGAGAGATGTGTGTGTGTGTGTGTGTGTGTGTGTGTGGTGTGTGTGTGTGTGTGTGTTGTGTGTGTGTTGTGTGTGTGTGCATGTGTGCGTGTGTGTGTGTGTGCATGTGTGCGTGCGTGTGTGTAGTGTCCGTGTATTTGGCTGTTTGTGCGCGCGCGGCCACACACACACACACACACACACACACACACAACACACACACACACAACACACACACACACACACACACACACATCCACACATGTCTTTCCCACTTCCGTAGAGCAAACAGAACTACATGCATATACATACATGTGTGTTATTATACATAATAATATATATATATATATATATATATTATATATAAGAGAGAGAGAGAGAGAGAGAGAGAGGCAGATATATATATATATATTATACATATACATATATATACATAATATATATAGGCCTACATATCGGTATACACATATTTATATATATATATATATATATATATATATATATATATATATATGATATATGTGTGTGTGTGTTGTGTGTGTGTGTGTCTGTCTGTCTGTCACAGACAATATTTTTTGGCTATCTGTTTTGTGGACTGTCACGGTCCCAGCGTGAAAGCCACATGGCGCTATACATGACAAAATCACTTACTATCAGATCATCGGTCTAAGGACATTTTCACAGCTGCCAGACTGCTTCACTTTTAGGGCTTTTTTTCTTGTACACGTACACAATACACTATCTGCTCCTTCAAATGTAAGACAGACAACTTTAACCCTTAGACCCCCGCACCCTGTACACCAGCACACTGCATTGTCAACCATGCTAGCAAAGCAAAAACTTAACCTTTTGACTCCCTCACCTTATCCACCAGCTTCCATCAAGAAGCTGGTGGATAGGGTTAGGGTGTCAAAGGCTTAAGTTTTTGCAATGGATTGATATGGTGCAGAAGTCAAAGGGTTAAGCGTCCTTCTTTCACTGGAGACTGCCATGGCGCCCCATTATCCTGCCACAAGATAACTGGTATTTGCTTAGTTGTTTACATCTGTTGGTTGGTGTTGGTTGGTCGGTTGGTTGGTTGGTTGGTTGGCTGGCTGGTTGGTTGGTTGGTTGGTTGGTTGGTTGTTGGTTGGTTGGTTGGGTTGGTTGGTTGGTTGGATTATTGCTTCGCCTTCTGTGTTATATTGTCCCCATAAAGATCATTTTGGCATCAGCCAGTCACAAAGAATACATACAAGTGCGATGAGGATTGAAAACATCCGCGGTGACTCACCTACAAAGAGGACGAAACTCTCGGCAGTTTTATTCAATGTGCCATTCATCGTGTCTTTTTACACAATATTTTTAGCTTATTTGTGTATAGTTTTCTGTTGCTGTTGCGTTTAGTGTTGTTATTGATGTTGCTGTTTTCATGAACATTCTTATTAATTTTATGCATAAAAACGCATTGACCACCAATCTCAGACAACTTTATTGCATAATTCCTACATCATGGACACTCGTTCCACGGGGTTTTCTACTAAATTACACCTAGTATTATTAAACTGTTGATACCTGTTGATCATATACATTTCTTACAATTACATTTACTTTTATTTCTGGTAATCAGAGTACATCTTGAGTCTTTTGGATCTCACATCAAAATGTATCAGTACTATCATATGGATTTTTGTTTATAAGTTCCTTATACATTTTTCGCTGTTTTACATATTAACATTAAAACATATCGATATATGATCATCCTTCTGTTAAGGTAGTTTTATTTTTATTTTAAACTTCTGATTTTCATTAAGCCTGTCTAAATGTACAATTGAAAATTGATCATTCAACAGTTTGGTAAAAAAGCACGCGTTTTCAGTTTCGAATTTGTTCTAAGCTGTCTAAAAATGCCACCACATTGAAAATTGATCATACTCAAGATTGGTAAAAAACAACGCGTTTTTCAGTTTCGAATCTTGTTTTCAGAATCTTTTGAAATAATGGAAAGCTGGCTAAACGTGTGTTACTTTGCATTTATGTATCAAGAATT
>CM060307.1:72342198-72359698 GCA_030674185.1 Monoplex corrugatus
ATTGAAAAGGGAAAAAAAATGTTGAGAGGATTCGCTGCTCTCTATAAAGATTGCTAAAGCCCCAAAAGACAAACTTACTAAATACACTTTACAAAACTATTTTGCCTAATAGTATTAACTGTTTACATCTGGGAAAAACATTAAGAAACTGAGGTATTCTTATACGTACCTTTTAAATGATGTCGACGATGAGGTTATATGTAAAACCATTGTCTGTTTATCTTTTTTATGTTTTTTTACTTACTACACATCTGAGTCTGATAGTCTTGTCTAGATTCATACGATAAACTGATGAACTTACGAACGTCTGCTAGAAAATAATCTAATGAACGAGCGAACGAATGATAATGAATATATTTTTATGCTCTCTCTCTCTCTCTCTCTCTCTCTCTCTCTCTCTCTCTCTCTCTCTCTCTCTCTCTCTCTCTTTTTTTTTTTTTTTTTTCTTTCTCTCGCACGTGTTTGTGTATGTTGATATGGGCGCAAAAAATGCGAGCTCATGTATGTGTGAGTAAACATGTGCGCGTGTGCGTGGCTATATGCATGCCTGTGTTTTTCTTTGTTCGTTTTCTAACGCATGTGGAAGGCAAGATGCAGTCTTTGACACAGCATATGCGTGCATGCATGCGTATGTTCATGCCTGGATATATGTACATGCACTCTGGCATGCCTGTATTTTGTTTGTGCGTTTTCTAACCCATGTGGAAGGCAAGGAGCAATCTTTGACACAGACTGAAATCGATGTCCTAACAGCAGTCCTCAGTAACGTCCAATGGAAAGATCGTTTATTTCTAGAATTCATCACATGGGAGTCATTCACTCCTGAACATGGCATGGGGAGTGAACAGCAAAGACAAAAAAGAGAGTAATCTGTCTTCTTTGTCTTTCACAGGACTCTGGTTTCAATTTCGTTAAAAAAAATTTTTAAAAAGCGTGTAGAAAGTAAACGAAAGTAGGTGCCTTGGAGGAAATTAAACGAGGTTCACTTTATTGAGATCTTGAAGACGCTGCCTTGAGAACATGAGAAACTTACTCACTAACAGGTAGAGAGAAGGAGAGGAAAAGGAAAGACGAAAAAGAAATAAAGGAGAAAAAGAGAAATGGAACTGGAGGCAAGGAGGAAATAAGGAAGAAAAATAAAAAGATAAACGCGCGAGCGAATGAAAGAAAGAAAAGATTTTTTCTACTCTCTCTCTCTCTCTCTCTCTTGTATACATTCATAGGCCTCCATGCGCGCGACTGTATGTACGTGTTTGTATATATTGACACGCAAGCGTAAGCGTGAGCTCTTGTGTGTGTGTATGTATGTGCGTGTGTGCATGTATGTGTGCATCATATCCCTGTGTATATGTGTATGCACTCCGGCATGCCTGTATTTTTGTTTGTTCGTTTTTTTAACGCATGTGGAAGACAAGAAGCAATCTTTTACACTGGCTGAGATCGATGCCCTAAGAGCAGTCCTCAGTAACGTCCAATGGAAAGATCATTTATTTCTAGTTTTCGTCACATGGGAGTCATTCACTCTTTACAATGGCATGGGGAGTGAACAGCAAAGACAACGAGAGAGAGTAATCTGTCTTCTTTGTCTTTCACAAGACTCTTGGTTTCAATTTCGTAAAAAAAAAAAAAAAGTAAAAAGAAGCGTAAAAAGTAAACGCAAGTAGGTGCCTTGGAGGAAATTAAACGAGGTTCACGTTATCGAGATCATGAAGACGCCACCTTGAGAACATGAAAAACTTTTTCTCTTACAGATACAGAGAAGGAGAGAAAAAGGAAGGAAGAAAAAGAAAGAAAGGTAAAATGAGATATATAGCTGGAGGAAGGGAGAATGAAGGAAGGGAAAAATACAAATGAACGAGCGAACGAATGAAAAACAAACAAAAAAAAATGTATGCTCTCTCTCTCTCTCTCTCTCTCTCTCTCTCTCTCTCTCTCTCTCTCTCTCTCTCTCTCTCCCTCTAACTCTCTCTCTTTCTCTCTCTTTCTGTATGTTGTCATGCACGCGTATGCACAAGCTCTCGTGTGTGCGTAAGTATGTGTGTGTGTGTGCGCCTGCGTATGTGTATGTCTGTTTGTATATGTACATGCACTTTAGCATGCAAAACTGCGAGCTCATGTGTGTGTGAGTAAATATGTGTGCGTGTGTGTGGTTATATGCATGCCTGTGTTTTTCTTTGTTCGTTTTCTAACGCATGTGGAAGGCAAGATGCAGTCTTTGACACAGCATATGCGTGCGTGCATGCGTATGTTCATGCCTGGATATATGTACATGCACTCTGGCATGCCTGTGCCTCCATGCGCGCGACTGTACGTACGTGTTTGTATATATTGACACGCAAGCGTAAGCGTGAGCTCTTGTGTGTGTGTATGTATGTGCGTGTGTGCATGTATGTGTGCATCATATCCCTGTGTATATGTGTATGCACTCCGGCATGCCTGTATTTTTGTTTGTTCGTTTTTTAACGCATATGGAAGGCAAGAGGCAATCTTTGACACTGGCTGAAATCGATGTCCTAACAGCATTCCTCAGTATCATCCAATGGAAAGATCTTTATTTCTAGTTTTCCTCACATGGGAGTCATTCACTCCTTACAATGGCATGGGGAGTGCGGAGCAAAGACAGAAAAAGAGAGACGGTAATCTGTCTCCTTCGTCTTTCACAGGGCTCTGGTCTCAGTTTCGTGAAAAACAAGCGCAGAAAGTAAACGAAAGTAGGTGCCTTGGCGGAAATTAAACGAGGTTCATTTTATGGAGATCTTGAAGACGCCACCTTGAGATAATGTTCATGGATATCAGCGGTAAGTCTAGAGTCTTTACAAAAGACTGGAATGAGTACGCATTTAACCCTTGAATGAGGATCCATTTAAGGGTTGTCTACTTATAACTACCTGTCAACTGATGACTACTTGCTCCTTGAGCAAAGGGCCAAAAGGTTGGGTTCCTACTGAAATGATGACTGCAGCCTATGCAGCATTTAGTCTGTGACGGAGTTCTGTACCACAAGAAGTCCAGCTTCCAGTCCCTATCCAGTCCCAAGTGAGTGGTTTATTGCTGTGCAAGGACATTCATTTTGACCTGTTTGAAACACGTGTTCATTCAGCTGGTTAACGGGATGTAGTCTGAGACTTCCCCCGATCTTGAAAGTCAAACCACCACTAATCAAACGTACACCACATGTTCAGTTCTAGCACCTGCATAAGCTGTACCGGTAGTTAAAAAAGGTCCATTACTTAAATCGCTTGGCTACCAAAGTATGTTAAGTAAATTTTAATGGACATCAGCTTTTTGCGCGCGCCGAGTGTGTGTGTGTGTGTGTGTGTGTGTGTGTGTGTGTGTGTGTGTGTGTGTGTGTGGTGGTGTGTGTGGTGTGTTGTGTGTGTGTGTGCGTGTGTGTGTGTGTGTGTGTGTTATGTGTGTGTGTGTGTGTGTGTATGCGTGTGTGAGAAAGAAACACACACACAAACACAAACACACACACACGCGCGCGCACACAATTCTCCACCTACAAACAAGCGCCCTATGGTGCCATGAGCTGAAAGAGTTGGGAGGTGTGGATAAGGAAAGAGAACGCAAAACGTTTGGAGTGTATGGTAAAAACAAAAACCACAGCAAAAGGGAGACAAGAGATGGATAGAATAAAGTATCTAGTTGAGAAGAAAACGAAGGAAAAGGGGAAAAAAAGAAAAAGCAGAAAAAGAAGAATAGAAGATTATTGTTATGATAATGATGATGATTTCTGTTCTTGTTGTTGTTGTTGTTGTTGTTGTTGTTGTTGTTGTTGTTCTTCTTCTTCTCTTCTTCTTCTTCTTCTTCTCTCCTCCTTCTTCTTCTCTTTCTTCTTCTTACTATTTCTATCATCATCATCACTATTATTATCATCATTTTTATTATTATTATTATTATTATTATTGTTTTAATCATCATCATTATCATCATCATCATCATCATATTATTATTATTATCATTACTATTGTCATTATCATTATTATTATTATTACTATCATCATTATCATCATCATCATCATCATTGTTATTACTGTTGTTGTTGTTCTTATTCTCTATAGAGATATTCTCTAACTCGTTTGGATCTACCGAGTATTACACATGACTGGACTTTTCAGTGGACTACAGGGAACTCTGGCTGTTCAGGAAGCTGACCACACTCCATTACAATACTGCACAGTCTGTATTTTTGATGGAGGTGCATGGTAGGTGTTTTCATGTTTCCATAATACTGCAGACGCTGACATGACCTAGGAGGTCTTCAACGAGCATATTAGATATTCTGGATGCGTGCATACTCGAGGAGGGGTGGGTGGTTCAGAGCAGGCATGCACATATGCTGACCTAGATAATCAGACAAATATCCATCCTTTGCCCATTAAGCGTAGGTATTCAGGAGAATCGAATCCAGGACCTTCCGACGAGAAGTCCATAGCTTACTCACCTGACAACCACACACGCCCTGAGAAAGAACGATGGAAAAGATTGGGAGAAAGGGAAGGAAGAGAGACCAATGAAACCGGGATAGGAAAGAACAAAAAGCGAAGGAAGCAAGAAAGCGACGAAGGAAAACATAAGATAAATAACAACAGTACGTGCGTACATTAAACATCAAGCGTATCCACATACGCAAAGTACGTCCAAAATTAACACAGGGCGGTGTCCTCTGCAAGTCCAGCGAAGGTATAAATGTGACAAGTTCTACGCAGGATTTTCACACCAAAGCAACAGTACAACTGACTCTCAGTACTCTTCTTGATGACCAAATCACCTTGTTGACATCCAGTAGCCATAAAACCCGGATAGTTGAGCTGGGTCCTAGATAGTCAGAGAGAACGTACGGCCCGGAAATGTACACTCTAGAAGCGTTGTGTCAACGGAAATGACGTACGTGTCATTTCCGCTGCCGGTTCTGTTAGCGTAACTGAACACCGTCACTTTTACCAGGACGCTGATAAAGCTCTGCTTTATTGTTTGAACAGGGGTGGACAGAGACAAGAGAGAGAGAGAGAGAGAGAGAGAGAGAGAGAGAAAGAGAGAGAGAAAGAGAGAGAGAGACACAGAGAGAGAGTGTGTGTGTGTGTGTGTGTTAGTGTATGTGCGTGAGTGTGTTTGTTGTTTGTTTGTCTGTCTTTTGTTGTGTGTGTGTATGAGTATGTATGTGTGTGTGCGTTATTGTATGTGTCTGTGCGTATGTGGATTGTGGAAGAGAAAGCGAGAAGGGAGCAGGCAAACGGAGCGGATGTGTATGCTTATGTGTGCGCATGTGCGTGTGTATGTGTGCGTGCTTGTACGTGTACGTGTGGTGTGTGTGTGTGTTCAGTTGCACGTGTGTGTGAATGTGTGTGCATGTGTGTGTGTGTTGTGTGTGTGTGTGAGTGAGTGAGTGAGTGAGTGTGTGTGTGTGTGTGAGTGAGTAGAGTATGTTGTGTGTGTGTGTGTGTGTGTGTGTGTGTGTGTGTGTATGTGTATGTGTGTGTATGTGTGTGTGTATGTGTGTGTTTGTGTGTGAGTGAGTGAGTGAGTGAGTGTGTGTGTGTGTGAGTGAGTGAGTATGTGTGTGCTTGTTTGTGTGTGTGTGTGTTTGTGTGTGTGTGTGTGAGTGTGTGTGTGTGTGTGTGTGTGTGTGTGTGTGTGTGTGTGTATGTGTATGTGTCTGTGTTTGTGTATGGAGGGCAAGAGTGAGACCATAGTGGGGTTTGGGTGTGAATGGGGCATGTATGTGCATTTTTCTCGAATAGAAGGGTGGGGGATTAGATAGAAAGAAAGGTCATTGGATGAGTGCGAAACATGTATTTCTGTGCCCCATGACTGACTGGTCCGTCATGCTATAGTGTACAAAAAAGTGCCCCATGACTGACTGGTTCGTCATCCTCATTTCATGATTTTTCACATCTCCAATTTTAGACAGGGGTTCCCCCATTTGCTCCAATCAGAAAGTGTGGTGTATCAGCTTCAAATATTCATGAGGTTTGAAGTGGTATCTCAATGGGCATTGGTCAAAGAACTCGGTTAACTAATTTGCTAATTTGCTCTGAAAAACGAGGAAGACCCGAGTCAACCTTTTTGGAAGTAGCTAAGGACTCAGTGACTAAATCATTAATATGATAGTGCTGTGTCCTTTAAAACCTTTTGACTCCCACACCCCACCCACCAACTGCAAAGACTTAACCTTTTGATTCCCTCACCCTATCCACCAGCTTCCTGCAGTGAGGGAATCAAAGGTTATGGTTTTGCTTTCCTACCATGGTTGGCAATACAGGATGCTGGTGGACAGGGTGCGGGAGTCAAACGGTTAAACCCTACTTCACGTCATAGAATACTGAAGGACGACAGAAAGCGATCCTACCCAGTTATGAACCTTCCATACAAAAAAAAACATATTTCGAAGAACTGTATGAATCTTTTGGACTGATACCAGCTCCAACCAACAACTATCTTCCCGATACCAGCTCCAACCAACGACTATCTACCCGTACCAGCTCCAACCAACAACTATCTGCCCCATACCAGCTCAACAAAGCATCTACCCCATCCAGCTCCAACCACACTACTGCCCCATACCAATCCAACCAACGACTAATCTACCCCATACCAGCTCCAACCAACAACTATCTCCCATACCAGCTCCAACCAACGACTATCTACCCCATACCAGCTCCAACCAACAACTATTGCCCCATACCAGCTCCAACCAACAACTATCTGCCCCATACCAGCTCCAACCAACGACTATCTACCCATACCAGCTCCAACCAACAACTATCGCCCCATACCAGCTCCAACCAACAACTATCTGCCCCATACCAGCTCCAACCAACAACTATCTGCCCCATACCAGCTCCAACCAACAACTGTCTTCCCCATACCAGCTCCAACCAACAACTATCTACCCCATACCAGCTCCAACCAACGACTATCTCCCCATACCAGCTCCAACCAACAACTGTCCTACCGCTCCACCAACAACATCTGCCCATACCAGAACTCCAACCACAACAAGACTGTCTTCCCCATACCAGCTCCAACCAACAACTATCTGCCCCATACCAGCTCCAACCAACAATCTCATAAACTGCCCCCATACCAGCTCCAACCAACTAACTATCTCCCACCCATACCAGCTCCAACCAACAACTATCTGCCCCATACCAGCTCCAACCAACAACTATCTGCCCCATACCAGCTCCAACCAACAACTATCTGCCCATACCAGTCACCACAATACTCCTACAGCTAACCAACTCGCCCAAATCACCAACAACTATCTGCCCATACCAGCTCTAACCAACAACTATCTGCCCCATACCAGCTCCAACCAACAACTATCTGCCCATACCAGCTCTAACCACAAGTCTGATACCTCCAACCAACAACTATCTGCCCCATACCAGCTACCACGGCAACCAACCCAAACAACTGTCAGCTCACCACAATTTCCAACCAGCTCCAACCAACAACTATCTGCCCAATGCAGTCATGAGAGTATGGACAATGTCATCACGAAAAGAAAGTGGAGATGGATTAGGCACATCATCAAAAGACATCATCACGATGTGCCCTGCCGCATGATTTTGGCGATCAAGGCCCTTCATACAAATCTGTCCTTTGTTGCTGAAGGTATCCCCCATCCTCTCTGTCTTCATCCACTCCGCAAGTCCAAAAGACATCAGGACAGCACAATCCGCACTGCGTTTCACATGACACCAAATGGGATTCGTAAGAAAGGAAGACCCACGAGCACCTGACAAAGAACAGTAGAAACAGACCTCAAGGCCCTGAAACACATCTCTGGTACTATACAGAGGCTGGCCCAAAACAGACCGGAGTGGAGATTATTCGTTGCTGCCCCGTATACCAATGGCACAGTGGACAGCAGATAAGAAAGCCATTGCACATCGACTAATGCACACGAAAGATACACGAAGGCCGTGTGAAAAACCGAGCGACATGAGCAGATCTTGTGTAGGTTCAAGACTGACAGGAAATTTTTTGTTGCTTTTGTTAAGCAAAATGTGGGGAGAACTTCAGATTCAGTCTTAGGTTTCTCATGACGGCGTCACGGCACTTACATAGTTCCATATGCACCAACACCTCAAATGCCAAGTGATCGAAGAATCGCCCCAACACAATCTTGGCAATTGGCTTAAGCCTGCACATAAATCATACGTGCTGGTGAGATCATGAGGTTCCACATATTTGATTAAGACAAATAAAATTATCGGAACTGCAAAAGGGACTAAACATTTTAACAAATGAAATGAACAGCATTACAAATGACAAACTGAAAAATATTAAAAGCATGGGCAAAATACTGACTGAAAATTTTTTTTACAGCATTACAAAAAAAAAAAAAAACCAGACTGAAAAAGAATGTTAACAGCCTTACAAAATACAGACCGAAAAAATAACAGCATTATTAAAAGACTGACTGAGATATAAAAAAAAGAATAGTAACATTACAAAATACAGACTGAAATGAAATTTAGAGTATTAGAGAGACGGACAGCAAAAAAATTAACAGTATGACAAAATACATACCGAAAATATTTACACCATTACAAACAAATTAATAGAACTATAAAATGAAGACTGAAAAACGACAGCATTACATAATGCAAACTGGAAACATTAAAGCACTAAAACAAGACAAACTGAAACAAATTCGTAGCACTATAAATTAAAGACTTAGAAACAACAGCATTACAAAAAGACAAACTGAAAAAAAAAAGCATTTCAAAATACAGAGTGAAAACACTGACTGCATTTAAATAAAAAAACACCGACTGAGGAAAAAGCAATAGCATTACAAAACAAAATCTGAAAACACTGTCAGCAGTGCTAAAAAAGGCTGAAAAAATAGCATTACAAAAGATACAGTGAAAAATATTACCGACATCACAAAAAGACTTATTGAAAGAAAACTGATAGTTTTGCAAAAAATAGAATGAGCATCATTAACATCATTACAAAAAGACAGACAAAAAAATAATAGCATTCCAAAAGAACTGAGAAGAATTTTTAGCACGACAAAACTACAGACTGATAACATTACCAACAATTACAAAAAGATAAACTGAAAAAGAAAATAATATCTCAAGATGACAGAATGAAAAACATTACAAAAGAGAGGCTGAAACAGAAGACAACAACAAAAACAAAACTAACATCACTAAATGAAAATGGAGATAAAGAGGGATACAATTAAAACTCAGCAGCATCAGGAGAGAATCATGATAAACACAAATGCAGCAGGAAGGAATCTTTGTTAACACATTTAGAGAAGCAAACAAACAAACACATTACCGAAAAAAGTAAAGGGGTGGGCAGATCGACAGTGCCGCAGTCTGAGGGTTCCAGTTGCGCATGCAGTTTGTAGGGCAAGCATGTGCAACAGAAAACCACTGACTGCAGAGTGCGCTCTCCGATTGTCGATACAGGCCCTTGTCACGTGGCACGGACACGCATGCGTACATGTGTGCACAATGACTCGTACACATCCGTAGAATCTGAAGTTTGTTCCATGTGAATTGCCATAGTTGTAACACTGGATACCCACATTAGTCAGTCGGCCAGTCCACCCAGGAGACCCCAATACGATTCAAAGTTTCCATCTGACGGATGCTGTCAACAATAATACAAACAAAGCTGTTATATGAGTCGCGCTTCCTGAGGGTTCCAGTTGCGCATGCGTATCTTTACACACAGCATGTGCAACAGAAAACCACTGAAAGAACGGTCACTCTGTCCACAGACGCTCTTTTTCAAGCTGTAAGAGTGAAATGCGTTAACATGGCCGAAGTTTACAACTGTCTTCAATTACGGTAAATGCAGATCAAAATTGCAGCAATACGGTGTTAAAAAAAGTCTGCATTTTAAGTAAGATGTAGAAAATAATGGACAGGCCAGGGAACGGGCACTGAAAATCGTATGTTATAGTAAATGTCTAACAACAATACAAAAATTGAAAAAAAACTCAACGTCAAACTACTTCTGTCCCGTTGGTGCCGCCTTCGTCGCCACCTCAGCCGCCACCATATGACTGTGATAGGCTGAAACTATGCCTTTTTAATGCTCAGTCGGCATGCACTGGTGACAAAGCCGATGTTATTGCTGACTTTGTCGCAGATGAGCATGTTGACATTGCTTTTATCACGGAGACATGGCTTAACCCCCTTGGTCACGAACCTATACTTGCTAGCCTCACTCCGAGTGGTTACAGGCTTGCTTCTTTCCATCGCTCATCCCGAGGTGGCGGTATCGCCATCCTCTACAACGACTCACTCCATTCCCGCCTATCTTTCTCGCAGTCTCTGCCTTTCTCCCATCCTTCTTTCGAGCACGTTGAAGTATCCTTCCAATCCACCCCTCACCCCATCACCTTCTCCTGTGTCTATCGACCCCCACCTAGCTCTGCCAACAAACTCACCACATCCATGTTTCTCTCTGACTTTGACCAATTGCTTGACCACTACTGCCTCTTACCTGGAAATCTCATCATTCTAGGTGATATCAATGTCCACTATGACAACACTCACCGTTATGACACAAGACATATCATCAACTCTCTGTCCAATCATAATATGACTCAACACATTTCTGAACCAACCCATCAAAAAGGTCACATTCTTGACTGGATCATTTCTCGTGATCATCACAATTCCGCTACTGACAACTGCTTAGTTCTTTCTACCCGTCTAACTTCAGCCCTTCCATCTGACCACTCTGCAATTCTCTGTTCTCTCGACATTTCTCCTCCTTCCCGTACCATGCGCACAGTGACTCGACGCAATCTCAAATCTATCGACCTCTCCACATTTTCATCTGATGCCTCCCGTCTCCTTTCTGAAAAGTCACATAACCTTGCCGATGAATTCTATACTACTCTCCACCATCTTCTGGACACTCATGCTCCAGCCACAACCCGTCTTTTACCTGACCGCCCCCCTACCCCCTGGCTCACTCATGAGATCGCCTGTGCAAAACGTGCCCGCCGCAGAGCAGAGCGCCGCTGGCGCAAATCCAAACTCACTGTACACAGGCAACTTTTCCAAGCCTCTAAAACAAAAGTATCCACCCTCATTGCATCAGCAAAAACAAGCTATTTCCAAACCAAAATCCTGAATGCCTCTTCTTCAAAAGAACTCTTTACAACCATGAATCATCTCCTTGGCACACGAAAAGATTTACCTCTCCCAACAAAACATACAAATGAAGAACTCCCATCTGTATTCTCCAACTATTTCACCACCAAAATACAAACTCTTCGTGACAGGCTTGACAGGACACCCTGTCAACCATGCCCACCTGACCCTTCCTTCTCTGGCACACCTCTTACTACTTTTACCCCAGTCTCACAAGAAGAAATTCTCAACACAATCAGATCCATGTCGTTCAAAACCTGCGAACTGGATCCTCTTCCAGGTTCTGTCTACGCCGACTGTCTCCCTACTCTCCTCCCATTCATCACTGACATCATCAACACTTCTCTTCAAACTGGAACTGTCCCAGATTCTTTCAAGTCTGCTATTGTTCACCCTCTCCTCAAGAAACACAATTTAGATCCAAATGAACTGAAAAATTACCGGCCTATCTCTAATCTCTCTTTCTTGTCAAAACTCCTTGAAAAAGTCGTCCTCAACCAGCTGAACTCTCACCTGTCTGCCAACAATCTCCTCAATCCTTTCCAGTCAGCCTACCGCCAGTGCCATAGCACTGAAACTGCCCTACTACACATTCTCAACAATCTCCTCCTTGCAACTGATACTGGCAAAGTCTCTCTCCTCACACTCCTTGATCTGTCTGCAGCCTTTGATACCATTGATCATGGTATTCTCCTTTCTAGACTTCATCATACTTTTGGCATCTCTGACATTGCTCTGTCTTGGTTCACTTCATACCTATCAAACAGAAAACAAACCGTTCTCATCAATGGCACTTACTCTCAACCTGCATACCTGACCTGTGGTGTTCCACAAGGATCTGTCCTTGGCCCTGTTCTTTTCACTCTTTACACCTCCCCCCTGTCCACCATCACCAACTCCCATTCTATAAAACACCACTTCTATGCTGATGACACCCAACTTCAAGACAGTGACTCACCTGATAATATACAGCGCCTGTTGACTCGCACCACTGAGTGTTACTCGGACATTAAGAACTGGATGACACACAATAGACTTCAGCTTAATGACGACAAAACAGAAGCTATCATCATTGGCACCCGTCAGAAACTTTCTCAGCTGCCTCCTCTTTCTCTCCCATTATGTAACACATCAGTCCCAATTTCTGATTCAGCTAAAAACCTTGGTGTCTGCATTGACTCTACCCTCTCCATGAACAACTTTGTTTCTCAAACTGCCAGATCCTGCTACTATCATCTCCATCGTATAAAGCTGATCAGGAAGTATCTCTCTGTCGAAACAACTGCAAAACTCGTTCTCTCCTTCATAATGTCTCGCATTGACTATTGCAATTCACTCCTGTCTGGTCTTCCTGCCTCCACCATTCACATCCTACAGCGCATTCAAAACAATGCTGCACGCCTTGTACTCAAAAAGAAAAAAGCTGACCACATATCTCCTCTCCTGGCACAACTTCACTGGCTCCCTGTATCAAAGCGCATACAGTACAAACTAGACACCATGTGCTACAAAAGCCTCAATAACGCAGCCCCCGATTACCTGTCAAGCCTACTTGAGATCTATGTTCCCTCACGTACCCTCCGCTCTGCCTCTGATCCTCTGACTCTTCGCTTTCCACGCACTAAGCTCAATACCTATGGTCCACGAGCCTTCTCTGTTTCTGGTCCACTCTCCTGGAACAAACTTCCTCTCTCAGTCCGTCAGCAACCTACTTTTGTCTCCTTCAAGTCCGCTCTCAAAACTCACCTTTTCTCTCCTGCATAAAATCCTAACCTCACTCAACCCTCCCCTCTGCAGCCTGTCTCCGCTCGGAGGGAATCACATGGTTATAATATATAATTGTATGCTATGCTCTCTATAATTTTCCATTGGTTTTATTCTTGCTTTTATTGCTTTTATTCTTTCTCCCCATTTATAGCCATGCGTGTGTGTGTGTGTGTGTGTGTGTGTGTGTGTGTGTGTTCTGTATGTGTGCGTGCGTGTGTGTGCGAGCGTGCGTGCCTGCGTGTGTGTCTGCTTCAGCGCTTAGATTTGATTTTATCAAGATTTTGCGCTATATAAATATTGTAATTATTATTATTATTATATTATCAACATATCTAACCAAAAACCTAGGCAAGTTATCCTCAAACACATGAATACCAAGCTCGAGGAATGCTAGCAACAGCGCATACTGGTTTTAGATCTAGCTGAAGCACATACATCCTTCTACTGTACGATCAATAAGCATGGATATGAACTTTCAACACGAATCGAAACTCTTTTCATAAATTCAATGACTTTGCAAAGGCCTTTGACAAGGTCTGACATAGTGACCTCTGGCAACTGCTCAACAATTTTGACTTTGTCGACCGTAGAGGAAGGACTTGTGTATGTAAATGATTTTCTGCGTAAGAACTCAAGCGGCATAATCTTCTTGATTTATCGATAAAGCAGGCAAGTGGTTGACGTAAAGTTTGTTCTGTCCTGTTTGAATTTAGGGAAGAACATTCTTCAAATAGCACTTCCTGTTCATCACACTTAAAATTTGATGTATTATCTGTTGCTTATGACTGGCCAGTTTTATTGTTTTGGACTGTGCATAGCCTAGATTTTATTGTTTTTTGTGAGTGTTATGGTGTGTGTGTGTGTGTGTGTGTGTGTGTGTGTGTGTGTGTGTGTGTGTGTGTGCGTGCGTGTGTGTGTGTGTGTGTGTGTGTGTGTGTGTGTGTGTGTTTTAATCACTGATGCTATATACCTCATTTCCAAAAAAAATTAATGTATGCACATTTTAATTTTCTCTCAGTTCAATATTAGTAACGTAGTTTCTTTTGATATAATGCTATCGCTGAATATGCTTATCAAGAGCTGTCACCACAGTATGTTAAACAGCTTGTTTCAAAAACCAAGACGCCAGGATATGCTGTAACCGTCTCAACGAACCTGATGTCACAAGTCAGATGACGACAAGTATGGAAGGAAGGAAGCAGAGAAAGCGCCGCTGTATGAGGGTTTCAGTTGCACAGGCAGTGCTTTCTGAATCGGCATGTGCAACAGAAAACCACAGACAGAAGCCACTTGTTCCAAACTTAATTAGACCGCGTTAAAGAGTAAACTCAAAGTCAAGGAAGATATGTCATAGATTCGCTCACAGGGAAAAAGTCAGAACACGTGTTACCCCACCACGTTTTACCACCATTCGTCCTCGATAGGCCAACAACCTGAGATGACCTTTGTGGCGGGCTAAGCTGCAAACAACATGAACTGAACGGCATAGAGGCATAGACAGGTTTCATGCCTTATCAAGATGCACACCGTCGCAGAGAATTGCTTCTAGAAGACACAACTTCACGCATTACTTATTTTTTTTCCAATAGTCTTATTTGCTATGAAATTGTTTCACTCTAACTTTACAATCTTCCAGAGAGCTATAGCATCAGAGAACGAGCCAAGTTTATCCGTACTGCAGGCAGATTGGAGATCAAGATAGAAGATACAAGAAAATTAACGAGCCTTCTGTACGTTTGTTTTGCTTGGTTGGTTGTTTTTCCAACATGCTTGTTTCGTTGTCGTTAATCACCAAACAAAAAATTTGTAGGCATTCGGCTTTCCTGAACTAATATTTGTTAGGATCATTTATAACGGGCTGGGTTCAGCTGTTCGACTCTTTCTTATCTGTCCTTCTGCTTCTTCTCTGACTCTGCACAAGGTCAACGCCCTAAGCACAACCTGTAAGTCTTCTGTTTACACCACTCTCAGAATTCACACACAATTGTGTTAACCTGACAACACAGTCTTCGTCTTCGTCCTATTATTCTTCGGGCAAGAAATGTCGTCTTTTCTGTCTCTTTCTCTTTGTTTCCACTTTGCTCCTTTACTTTGTCATCTCTTCCTATAATATTCTGCCTTGCTGATACATTCATATGCATGTGTTCTATACATCCTTACATACAATCCAATAGTATTGATAATTGGCTATATGCATTGACTACATTTTGGGCTTAAGAAAATGTGATGTGAGGAAACAGTTTTAAGTAATCTAAGTCAGTTTTATATATGTTTTAGTATACTTAATTACGTCTATACATTTGTATTCAGGTTTTTTTTTAATTCCTGGTGATAAATTGGGCGGAATGGTCAACGCCAAGAGCATGTCCTTGGACTATGTGTGCGAATGCATTAATATGTATACTCCTATTTCTTTACAGTTTTTGCCTTTTTCGTGAGCAGCGAGACGGTGTGTGTGTGCGTGTGTCTGCGTGCGTGCGTGTGCGCGCGCGCGCGCGTGTGTGTGTGTTTCAGATGGTTAAAAGCATTGATATGGTTCTGTGCAGTCCACTGGGCTTTAAACGCTGATAATAATGATACTAATCTTGCGAGCATGAAGCAAGACGGCAAGGAACATAAAGTCTGGGCTTCAAACGAAAAGAAAACAACTTCTAGATAGGGAAAGATCAATATTGTTGTTATTGTTGTTGCTGGTGTTGTTTTTGACGTTGTTGTTGTTATCATTGTTATTGTTGATGCTGCTGTTGTTGATGCTCTTGTTGATATTGATGATGTTATGATTGTTTATTTCCGATAATTACTTCCGTTTGCTCTTTCGTCCATTGATCGATATTTTAAAGTTCTTGCGCATGTAGTATATAAGAGGAAAACCATGTATAAACGTTTGAAAGAAGTTATAAAACATTTTGTCCACCTTCTCTGAGGGGCCAATCCCCATGGATGCGATGCCTGCGAAAAAGTTATTTTCGAATAATCTGAGGATGTAAAAAAAATGGGCAAAAACAGCTAATGTCCAGCAACAACAAAACGTAAACATCATCTTATATATCATTTTTCTCCTTGATTCTAGTTTGGTTAAGGTGTTGGTTAGAGGATAAAGGGACTTCAGTTTGCGTTCTACTGCTATGCTTCTGCGAAAATGGTGCATAATGATTGCATTGTGCTGCGTGTAGGGTAATTTCGTGATGATGCAATCAACACTCTTGTCCGTCTGTTTTTTTTTTTTTCTTCTTTCAGCGTTTCTACTGCGGTTCTTATCACACTGGTTATATTTCTGTGAAGGCGGATACACCCATTTTATCAGGTAGGTGTGTGTGTGTATGTGTGTGTGTGTGTGTGTGTGTGTGTGTGTGTGTGTGTGTATGTCTGTGTGTGTCTGTGGTGTGTGTGTGTGTGTGTGTGTGTCTGTGTGCTCGGGTACGCACGTGCCTGTGTGCATGTATGTAGGTGTGGACATATGCCTATGGGTGTGAAAGAGAGAGAGAGCGAGAGAGAGAGAGAGAGAGAGAGAGAGAGAAGAGAGAGAGAGAGCGCAACATAGCAAGAAGGGAGATTTTGTCCTACTTTTAAAACACACACATACTCTGCGTCTGTCTGTCTGTCTGTCTGTCTGTTTGTCTGTCTGTCTGTCTGTCTGTCTGTCTCTCCCTCTCTCTCTCTCCCCTCTCTCATGCACACACATATACTTACACACACATATACACACACAAATCATCACCATCATCACCACCACCACCACCACCATCATCATCATCACCACAACACCAACACCAACACCACCAAGACCAACACCAATACCACCAACACCACCACCAACACCACCCATCCTCATCATAGGCGAAGGGGAAAAGACAGAAACACTTAAAACCCACTCCTCAATCGCTTAGTTTCACTAGAAAATGAGACTATCCATGGGTCTTGTCTCTGTGTTTCTGATACCATTTTAATTGTTGGTAGATGAAGTCTGCAGTATCAGTGGCCAACTCCACGGCCAATTAAGCTGACATAGGTGCCACTAAATGGGTCTGTTTTATATCTCCCTCTTCCCTGTGCTGGTTTTGTTTGCTTGGTTCGGGTTTTTTTTTCTTCTTTTCTTTTTTTCTCTCTCCTGCAAATCTTTCGTACATACACTCCTCCTGTGGCCTTCATCTTAAGTTGCATGCTGTATGGTATGTTTGTAGCAATGTGTGTAGTTCCTGACATCCAGTCCCACCCCCTCGTTATCCATACACATAAACTAAAGCAAATAATACGTGCTTGCATGCGTATATATATATATATATGTATACAGACAGACAGACAAACAGACGCACACACACACACACACACACACACACACACACACACATATATATATATATATATATTATATATATATAATATATACATATATATATATGTGTGTGTGTGTGTACAGATATAGATACATACATGCATACATACATACATACATACATACATACGTACGTACATACATACATATATATACATACATACATATACATCCATCCATCCATACATACATACATACATACATACATACATACATACATACATATACATCCATCCATACATACATACATACA
>CM060307.1:72369698-72387198 GCA_030674185.1 Monoplex corrugatus
TCGCTACCCAACAACAACAAAAACAAACAAACAAAACTGGCCTGCTCGCTACCCAACAACAACAAAAACAAACAAACAAACAAAACTGGCCTGCTCGCTACCAACAACAACAAAAACAAACAAACAAAACTGGCCTGCTCGCTACCCAACAACAACAAAAACAAACAAACAAAACTGGCCTGCTCGCTACCCAACAACAACAAAAACAAACAAACAAAACTGGCCTGCTCGCTACCCAACAACAACAAAAACAAACAAACAAACAAAACTGGCCTGCTCGCTACCCAACAACAACAAAAACAAACAAACAAAACTGGCCTGCTCGCTACCCAACAACAACAAAAACAAACAAACAAAACTGGCCTGCTCGCTACCCAACAACAACAAAAACAAACAAACAAAACTGGCCTGCTCGCTACCCAACAACAACAAAAACAAACAAACAAAACTGGCCTGCTCGCTACCCAACAACAACAAAAACAAACAAACAAAACTGGCCTGCTCGCTGCCCAACAACAACAAAAACAAACAAACAAAACTGGCCTGCTCGCTACCCAACAACAACAAAAACAAACAAACAAAACTGGCCTGCTCGCTGCCCAACAACAACAAAAACAAACAAAACTGGCCTGCTCGCTACCCAACAACAACAAAAACAAACAAACAAACAAAACTGGCTTGCTCGCTACCCAACAACAACAAAAACAAACAAACAAAACTGGCCTGCTCGCTACCCAACAACAACAAAAACAAACTAATCAAAACTGGGCCTGTGTCGCTACCTTTCACGTCACTAACAACAAACTAACAAAACTGGTGCTGCTCGCTTACCCAACCTACAAAACAACAAACAACAAAACTCTTCACCCAACAACAAACAAACCTGCAAAACTAAACGGCGTCTGTACCCAACAAACAACAAAAAACAAAACAAACAAAAAAACTGCCTGCATCGTATCAACTAAATGAAACAATTAGCTAACGATTTTGGCTGCTCGCTACACCAACAACAACAAAAACAAAAAACAAAACTGGCTGGCCGCTACCAAACAACAACAAAAACAAACAAACAAAACTGGCTGTCGCTAACAACAAAACAAAAAAACAAAAAACTGGCCTGCTCGCTACCCAAAAAACAAAAACAAACAAAAAACTGGCCTGCTGCGCTACCAACAACACAAAAACAAAACAAAAAACTGGCCTGTGCTCGCTAACCCAATCAACAACAAAACAAACAAACAAAACTGGCTTGCTCGCTACCAACAATCACAAAAACAAACAAACAAAACTGGCTTGCTCGCTAACAACAACAAAAACAAACTAACAAAACTGGCTGCTCGTACCCAACAAACAAAACATAACAAACAAACTGGCCTGCTCGCTACCCCACAACAACAAACAAAAAACCCAAACAAAACTGGCCTGCTCGCTACCCAACAACAACAAAAAACAAACAAACAAAAGGCCTGCTCGCTACCCAACAAACAACAAAAACAAACAAACAAACTGGCCTGCTCGCTACCCAACAACAACAAAAACAAACAAACAAAACTGGCCTGCTCGCTACCCAACAACAACAAAAACAAACAAACAAACAACTGGCCTGCTCGCTACCCAAACAACAACAAAAACAAACAAACAAAAACTGGCCTGCTCGCTACCCAACAACAACAAACAAACAAAACAAAAACAAAACTGGCCTGCTCGCTACCCAACAACACAACAAAAACAAACAAACAAAACTGGCCTGCTCGCTACCCAACAACAACAACAACAAACAAACAAAAAACTGGCCTGCTCGCTACCCAACAACAAACAAAAACAAACAAACAAAACTGGCCTGCTCGCTACCCAACAACAACAAAAAACAAACAAACAAAACTGGCCTGCTCGCTACCCAACAACAACAAAACAAACAAACAAAACTGGCCTGCTCGCTACCCAACCAACAACAAAAACAAACAAACAAAACTGGCCTGCTCGCTACCCAACAACAACAAAAACAAACAAACAAACAAACTGGCCTGCTCGCTACCCAACAACAACCAAAAACAAACAAACAAAACTGGCTTGCTCGCTACCCAACAACAACAAAAACAAACAAACAAAACTGGCCTGCTCGCTACCCAACAACAACAAAAACAAACAAACAAAACTGGCCTGCTCGCTACCCAACAACAACAAAACAAACAAACAAAACTGGCCTGCTCGCTACCCAACAACAACAAAAAACAAACAAACAAAACTGGCCTGCTCGCTACCCAAACAACAACAAAAACAAACAAACAAAACTGGCCTGCTCGCTACCCAACAACAACAACAAACAAACAAACAAAACTGGCCTGCTCGCTACCCAACAACAACAAAAAACAAAACAAAACTGGCCTGCTCGCTACCCAACAACAACACAAAACAAACAAACAAAACTGGCCTGCTCGCTACCCAACAACAACAAAAACAAACAAACAAAACTGGCCTGCTCGCTACCCAACAACAACAAAAACAAACAAACAAAACTGGCCTGCTCGCTACCCAACAACAACAAAAACAAACAAACAAAACTGGCCTGCTCGCTACCCAACAACAACAAAAACAAACAAACAAAACTGGCCTGCTCGCTACCCAACAACAACAAAAACAAACAAACAAAACTGGCCTGCTCGCTACCCAACAACAACAACAACAAACAAACAAAACTGGCCTGCTCGCTACCCAACAACAACAAAAACAAACAAACAAAACTGGCCTGCTCGCTACCCAACAACAACAAAAACAAACAAACAAAACTGGCCTGCTCGCTACCCAACAACAACAAAAACAAACAAACAAAACTGGCTTGCTCGCTGCCCCCCCCCCTCCAAAAACAACAACAACAACAAAAAACAACAACAACCAAAAAACAAACAAGCAAACAACAAACTGGGCTGTTCGTTGTCCAAGATAAAAACTGGGCTGTTCGCTCTGGGCTGTTCGGTACTCAACATAAAAAATGGGTCTGTTCGCTACCCAAGATAAAAACTGTTCGCTATCCAAGATAAAAACTGTTCGCTACCTGCCTGTTCGCTACCCAAGATACGCGTAAAAACTGGGATGTTTTCTGCCCAACCTAAAACTGGGTTGTTAGCTACCCAAGATAAAAACTGGCCTGTTTACTACCTATGATAAAAACTTGGCCTGTTTGCTACCCAAGACAAAATCTGACCTGCTTGCTACCTGAAATAAAAACTTGGCATGTTTGCTACCCAAGATAAAATCTTGGCCTGTTTATTACCCAAGATGAAAACTTGGCCTGTTTGCTACCCAAGATAAAAAGTTGGCCTGTTTTCTACCCAAGATAAAAACTTGGCCTGTTTACTACCCAAGATAAAAACTTGGCCTGTTTGCTACCCAAGATAAAAAGTTGGCTTGTTTGCTACCCAAGATAAAAACTGCCTGTTTGCTACCCAAGATAAAAACTTGGCCTGTTTACTACCCAAGATAAAAACTTGGCCTGTATGCTACCCAAGATAAAAACTTGGCCTGTTCGCTATCCAAGATAACACTGGCCTGTTTGCTACCCAAGATAAAAACTGGCCTGTTCGCTGCCCAAGATAAACACTGGCCTGTTCGCTGCCCAAGATAAACACTGGCCTGTTCGCTATCCAGGATAAAACTGGCCTGCTCGCATTATCCAAGATTAAAACTGGCCTGCTCGCTATTATCCAAGATTAAAACTGGCCTGCTCGCTATCAGATTAAAACTGGCCTGCTCGCTATTCAAGATTAAAACTGGCCTGCTCGCTATCAAAGATATAAACTGAGTGTTCAATGCCCATCTTAATATTCCAAGTACTAAGATATCAATTTTGTTTTTCAGAGATCTCGTACTCCTCTTCCTCCAGTTTCAACACTTTGCTAAGGCATAGTGATTTTGCGCATGTTCAGAGAATCTGCCAGATAATCATTGGAAGATTCGGATGGAGCACATACAGAAAAGTGTTCAATTTCGATGAATCCCTCTTGACAAACAAACTTCAAACTCCAAACTCAGTTTGAAAATTTACCCAAATTTGGTGCAGCTTCTAGGGCCCTTCCTTTGTGCCTTTTTTTTTTTATTATTATTATTATATGGAGTCGTTGGGTCTCACGAAAAGAGCGTTACTGGTATTACAGTGTTTTTGAAGTTTTGTAGCCTGTCTTGTCAGAAGTTATGAAAAGTTTCAAGCTAACATTATATACATCAAAAAAACTTTCATCAACTTTATCATGTTACAGTATTTGTGCTTGTCATAATCTTCTAACACTCATAAAATGTTCCAGTATTTTGTATTACGTGAAATTGTTCACACACTCTCTCTCTCTCTCTCTCTCTTTCTTTCTTTTTTTCTTTCTCTCTCTCTCTCTCTCTCTCTCTCTCTCTCTTTGTCTATTTGTTTGTCTCTTTCTGTCTGTCTGTCGCTCTGTCTGTCTGTCTGTCTCTCTCTCTCTCTCTCTCCTCTTTCCGTCGATCTGTCTGTCTGTCTGTCTCTCTCTTTCCGTCGATCTGTCTGTCTGTCTGTCTCTCTTTCTCTCTCTCCTCTCTCTCTGTGACAGAATTCGTCCCTGTGAATTGTTTTCTTTTTAGCTTTCTGATCCAGAGACTTAACTGGAATCAAAAATGGAAGCAAACAAATTATTCCTCATAAAAAGGCATAAAAGGCAATGGGAAAGGATGGCTCAATGGAGAGAACTACGTGCACGCCGGCAAGGGAAATTAAAACGGAAGTGAAACCAATCTCTGGTGTGGTGTATGGGAGTCTGTACGCTTCAAAGTGATATGTGACATTTTTTGCTGGCGAAAAGAAATCTGAAAGTTTTCGTCTGTTTGCAGTAGATTTGATTCCATGTTTATGCACTAAGGGAAATTTTTCTTAAGTTTGATTATTGAGGCTTCCCTTCAGGTAAAATTGGATAAATCTGTCTTGAGCATCTGTAGTGTGCATCAAATGTTAATGTGTATGTATGAGATTGTGTGTTTATGTGTGTGTATGCTTGTTGTATGTGTGTGCTTGTTCAGTGTGTGTGTGTGTGTGCGTGCGCGCACGTGTGTGTGTGTGTATGTTTGTGTGTGTCCGTGTGTGTGTGTGTGGCGTGAGTGCGTGTGTGTGTGTGTGTGTGTGTGTGTGTGTGTGTGTGTGTGTGTGTGTGTGTGTGTGTGTGTGTGTGAGTAGGTGTGTGCGTAAGTGTGTGTGTGAAGGATCCTCCAAAGGGAACGGACAGCTTTGATGTAATTTGCTTTCATGGTAATCAATGTTGTGGCTACCGGTTCAATCAAATCTTCAATCATTTTTATACCGTTTTTCTATAGATAACATGAATCTCATCAGATAATGCCAGTTTACGCTCTTTTGACGAGTGTGCCAGTTAACATTTTTGACAAGTGTGCCAGTTTTACAAACTCCTTTTTAACAAGTGTGACATTTCCCAATTCACATAGCAAGCGCAGTAGTGCAGTGGCCATATTCTGCAGTCAAAAAATATAATTCCATGTGTTCTTAGCAAAAAACATCTTAATTTTCCTGGTTGAATTTCGTTTTATCCCACTAAGCGACTGGCAGTTTGCCATACCAGTAACTGGACAGCAAACTAATCACCTGGCCAAAACCGTAATTGTCCAGAATCTTGGCTGTGCGGGCCTTCTTGCTCGTCTTGGCCTGATGGACAGCCCTCTCTTTCCTGCTACATCTCGACAGCCTTTGCATTGCTCCCGTGCTTGGAGCCGCATGGAGTATCAGGGTTAATTGGTGAGCAAATTGATGTACATGCACCCTACAATGACGGTTGCACCGAGTGCTTTGATTTCTTGAAGCATTATCTGGTCATGGCCGCCCTAAATGGTAAATGTCTCTTCATACAAACCTTTTCGGCTTTTGTTTTGTTTTGTTTTTATATAAAAATTACTAGTAAATGGTTTGGAAGGCATCGAGGAAGTTGTAACATTTTGAAAACTTTTAAATCATCAAAACGTTAAAACGTTATGAGAGATTAACCGAACTATCAAAGCTTAAAATGTAACATTTTGAAAATAAAATGTTTTTGCCCCAGGAATCATGATATCTGGTCATGCCAGAACTCAGACTCAAGGTATAGTCTACATATTTCAATATACATATTGAAAGTAACCAAAAAAGTATCTTTACTCTTGTGTGCTGCCTGTTATGGCTCTACGCGGTCGGCTAGACTTTAACAACAATAACAAGCTCAAGTTTTTTTTTCACAACATGAGTAGTCACTGGAGAGTCAGATGTCAGAGATGTCAACTTCTCTCAGTCAGCATTGTTGGAGTGGTGCCTATCTTCTTGACCTTGCCGCTTTATCCCCCCCCCCCCCTTCACTTTAAAGAGGGACAGTTACCCATTTGCAGTAGGCTGGAGTGGAGTGTCTTCAAGCCATGGCACGAACAACTATCAATCGTCCTTTTTGATAGCGAGTCGATTGTCCTTAACATTGTCTTTTTGAGAGCGAGTCGATTGTCCTTAACGTTTAACGTTGTCTTTTTGAGAGCGAGTCGATTGTCCTTAACGTTGTCTTTTTGAGAGCGAGTCGATTGTCCTTAACATTGTCTTTTTTCTTCTAAGAGCAATCGATTGTCCTGAACATTCTTTTTGAGAGCAATTTGATTGCCCTTAACATTGTCTTTTTGAAAGCGAGTCGATTGTTCTTACTATTTTCTTTTTGAGAGCGAGTCGATTGTCCTTGACGTTGTCTTTTTGAGAGCGAGTCGATTGTCCTTAACATTGTCTTTTTCTCTAAGAGCAAATCGATTGTCCTTACATTGTCTTTTTGAGAGCATTTGATTGCCCTTAACATTGTCTTTTTGAAGCGAGTCGATTGTTTCTACTATTTTCTTTTTTGAGAGCGAGTCGATTGTCCTTGACTTGTCTTTTGAGAGCGAGTCGATTGTCCTTTACATTGCCTTTTTGAGAGCGAGTTCGATTGTCCTTAGCACGTTTTTTTTGTTTTGTTTTCTTTTGTTTTGTTTAGTTTTGGTTTTGTTTTTGAGAGCGAGTCGATTGGCCTTAACATTGTCTTTTTTTTTTTTGAGAGCGAGTCGATTGGGTCCTTAACATTGTTTTTTCTTTTGTTTTGTTTTTTGAGAGCGAGTCCGATTGGCCTTAACATTGTCTTTTTGAGAGCAAGTTGTTTTGCCTTAACATTGTCTATTTGAGAGCGGTCCATTGGCCTTAACATTGTCTTTTTGAGAGCGTGTCGATTGTCCTTAACATTGTTTTCTTTTTTTTTCTTTTTGAGAGCGAGTCGATTGGCCTTAACAGTGTCTTTTTGAGAGCGATTGCAATGATCACTAACCCTATTCAGCGTCTTTCAAACGCAGTCATGGTTCTCTTCGTCTCTTCTTCTTCTTCTGTTATCTGTCTTGTCTTTTCTTTTTTTTTCTGTGCAGTTGTACCAGACAGACATCATGGGTGTCGCAGGGAGACAGAGCTGACGATCAGCAGAGAGCTAAAAGATCTGATATACAGAAATGCCGTGTGAAGACCAGCTAATGACAGAAGAAGAAGTAAGTTGTTCGTGTCATTGACTGCAATGTATCATGTCTTACCAGTCTGGAAGGGAAATGATTAACAGGGCAATGGGTACGAGTGAATATTTATCACTACTGGGTTCTACACATCTTAGCAATGTACTTTTTTTTCTTTTGTCTTCTTCTCTATCTTTCGCAAATCTTTGGGTACTTTCCTCTTATCAATTTCCTAACATTTGCATTTTTTCTTCTATGGATCTCCGGTCTTTTGCATTTTCCCCTTATGGATGTTTTGTTTTTATGTAAATTTTTTTCCTTACTGATGTCCTATGTTTGTATTTTCTCCCTACCCATGTCCTATTGTTACAGCAGTGATGGATTGGATTGGGGTTTGGTTTTAGAAGGCTACCAAATCAGATCTCAATAATCACAGGTTTGTGACACAATGTGTATCTTTTATCTTCTTATATGTGAATGCGGGGGGACAGGAGAGTGAATGTCTTCATATTATGTTCTAATCTGTTTTTAGCTCATCATATTCAAATTCTTCGTGCATCTAACAATAACAATAACAACCTTTGGAACAAGTGTACAAGTTAGTTATTCCAAGATTATGGCCAGTCTCTACTGCCAAATTAAACTGGTAAGTAAAGGAAACAAAGCGTTGGGACAGATTAAATGTTTAGGGCGTTAGAAAGAAACAACAATGACATGAAAGATATAAAAAAAGACGTAGGAAAAATTAAGTGAGTGAAACACACATTCACACACACACACACACACACACACACACCCACCCACACACACCACACACACGCCACGGCGCGCGCGCGCGCGCACCACACACACACGTACACCACACACACACACCACGAACACACAACACACACACACACACACACACCACACACACACACACCACACACACACACACACACACTCGCCAACACAAGGGGTGTATAATTTCACAGTCGACAACTTCTCCCTGCAGCTTCATCTACGCTCAGTTTCAGTTTCATTTTCTCACGATAATGTCTCCGCGCTCGGAATGAATTCCATACGCACTAACAACACAAGTGCCATGTGTATGGTGATCATGGCACAAGCTTTAAGCCTGCGCATACATCCATGAGATGGCCAGGTTTTGAGGTCTCACCTTAAAGGTCCTACGCGTAGTGAAGGTGTAGTGACATGTCTTGGACATAACTTGGTTACTGTATCCATCTAGGAACGACATATCAAATGGTAGTCCTCAAAAGACGGAAACATTTTATGCTTTTGTGTGTGATATGTGTTCATTCCATTCCAGGTCAACGTCCTCTGCATGCACCTCTTCCGAGGGCATGGCTTTTATTAAATGAATCATCCATATCCCACTCAGAGTTTGAATGTCTGTGATCCCACCTGCCTCTCTATGTATCTGTCTGTCTGTCTGTCTGTCTGTCTCTCTCTCTCTCTCCCTGTGTGTGTGTGTGTGTTTGTCTTCTCTTTCTGTATGTCTATCTCTCTATCTGTCTATCTATCTATACTATCTATGTATCTATCTATCTATGATCTATCTATCTATCTATCTATCTATCTCTCCCTCTTTTTCTCTCTGTCTCTGTCTCTGTCTGTTTGTCTGTCTGTCTGTCTCTATCTATCTATCTATCTATCTATCTATCTATCTATCTATATCTATCTATCTATCTCTCCTCTCTCTCTCTGTCTCTGTCTGTTTTTCTTTTTCTGTCTCTCTGTCTCTTTCTCTCTGTCTCTCTGTCTGTCTGTCTGTCTTCTGTCTCTCTTCTACTACATCTATCTTCCTCCTCTCTCTCGCTCTCTCTCTGTCTGTCTATTTCTTTTTCTTCTCTCTGTCTCTTCTCTCTCTGTCTCTTCTGTCTTCTGTCTGTCTGTACTTCTCTCTTTTCTCGTCTCTTCTCTTTCTCTCTCTTCTCTCTCTTCTGTCTTCTCCTCTTCTCTCTCCTCTCTCCTCTCACTCTCTGTCTTGTTTTGATATAAGTAGATTGACAACTGCAGATATGTCAACTGGCTTTTGTGCTAGTATCTATACTGCTTGAAAATAAAATGTCATTTAATTTAATTCTCTTATTTTCCCTCTTCAACCCCCCCCCTCTCTCCCTCCCTCTCTCTCTCTAAAACACGCTCAGTAATCTCTTACCCCCAACACCCCCACACGCAAACACAAAAACAAAGTTAATCTGTCATACAAACGGCAAAAGTATCATCCACAAGACTCCCCGTTGTCTCCCTAGGACATAAAATGCATCTAAAATATATGTTTAAGCCTTTCAGTCTGGAAAGAAAAAAAAACTTGGTGAGGTCTTCAAAAAAAGAAAGGACAAGAAAAGAAAGAAAGAAAAAAAAAAAAGAAAGAAAGAAAAAGAAAGAAAGAAAGGGAAGAAAAGAAAAGAAAACGAACAGAAGAAAAACAGAGCAAAAAAGGAAGAAACCAAAGGCTCAAGGACAAGAGCTCATAATCGCTCTCCAGAAGCTATATATACAGGTGCCGACAGAGATTAGTGGAGAGACGGTCTGCGAACTATCAAACTAGTTCCGCCTTCGTTTCCGACAGCTTGAACTCATAATACCATAAATAAGAACTCGGTGGTATACGTGCGGATCAGTGATAGGACTGACACTGTATCATTTGTTTGTTAAAAAAAGAAAAGGAAAAACATCATGTTTAAGCCATAATAACAAAATCCTTTCTATTCTGACTCTATCCTCCCCCTTTCATATATTCTGACTCTTATCCTCCCCCTTTCATATATTCTGACTCTTATCCTCCCCCTTTCATATATTCTGACTCTTATCCTCCCCCTTTCATATATTCTGACTCTTATCCTCCCCCTTTCATTATTCTACTCTATCCTCCCCCTTTATCATATATTCTGACTCTTATCCTCCCCCTTTCATATATTCTGACTCTTATCCTCCCCCTTTCATATATTCTGACTCTTATCCTCCCCCTTTCATATATTCTGACTCTTATCCTCCCCCTTTCATATATTCTGACTCTTATCCTCCCCCTTTCATATATTCTGACTCTTATCCTCCCCCTTTCATATATTCTGACTCTTATCCTCCCCTTTCATATATTCTGACTCTTATCCTCTCCCTTTCATATATTCTGACTCTTGTCCTCCCCCTTTCATATATTCTGACTCTTATCCTCTCCCTTTCATATATTCTGACTCTTATCCTCCCCCTTTCATATATTCTGACTCTATCCTCTCCCTTCTATATTCTGACTCTTATCTCCCCCTTTCATATATTCTGACTCTTATCCTCCCCCTTTCATGTATTCTGACTCTTATCTCCCCCTTTCATATATTCTGACTCTTATCCTCCCCCTTTCATGTATTCTGACTATACCCTTTCTCCCTACCCCCCCCCCACACACACACACAACCTCCATCTTTTGCCTTCATTCTTTTACATTGCTCTTATATCACCACAACCTCCACCCCTACAGCAGCTGAGGACTGAGGTCACCATGAACGCAGGGCATGAAGAGAGCCACAGAATATGGAACATTTTTTTTCACAATGATATGGTGAGGAGGATGAGGAGGACGGGGGAGGGGGTAGTTGGTTGGGTAATAAGATGGTGCTGTAGAGTTCCATTTCGGATTGAAACTGCCTGACAGGGTTGTGCTCCACGCTTATTTTTATGACATAATCTGGTGTCAACCAGGCCCGAGAGATACAGACACCTGCGGTCTTGGTCAGGAAATTTGATTAACACCCTTAGCGACGCATATGTTTAGTAGATGAGACTCAACTGTGCGGTCCCATTCTTTCCATAGATGAGACTCAACTGTGTAGTCCCATTCTTTCCGTACATGAGACTCAACTGTATGGTTCCATTCTTTCCATAGATGAGACTCAACTGTGTAATCCCATTCTTTCCGTAGATAAGACTCAACTGTGTAATCCCATTCTTTCCGTAGATAAGACTCAACTGTGTAGTCCCATTCTTTCCGTAGATAAGACTCGACTGTGTAATCCCATTCTTTCCGTAGATAAGACTCAACTGTGTAGTCCCATTCTTTCCGTAGATAAGACTCGACTGTGTAATCCCATTCTTTCCGTAGATAAGACTCAACTGTGTAATCCCATTCTTTCCGTAGATAAGACTCAACTGTGTAGTCCCATTCTTTCCGTAGATAAGACTCAACTGTGTAGTCCCATTTTTTCCAAAGATGAGACTTAAATATTCGTGGTCCCATTCTTTCCGTAGATGAGACTCAACTGTGTAGTCCCATTCTTTCCGTAGATGAGACTCAACTGTGTAGTCCCATTCTTTCCGTAGATCACTCAACTGTGTAGTCCCATTATTTCCGTAGATCACTCAACTGTGTAGTCCCATTCTTTCCGTAGATCACTCAACTGTGTAGTCCCAATCTTTCCGTAGATGAGACTCAACTGTGTAGTCCCATTCTTTCCATAGATGACACTCAGCTGTGTAGTCCCATTCTTTCCGTAGATCACTCAACTGTGTAGTCCCATTCTTTCCGTAGATGAGACTCAACTGTGTAGTCCCATTCTTTCCATAGATGACACTCAGCTGTGTAGTCCCATTCTTTCCGTAGATCACTCAACTGTGTAGTCCCATTCTTTCCGTAGATCACTCAACTGTGTAGTCCCATTTTTTCCGTAGATGACACTCAACTGTGTAGTCCCATTCTTTCCGTAGATCACTCAACTGTGTAGTCCCATTCTTTCCGTAGATCACTCAACTGTGTAGTCCCATTCTTTCCGTAGATCACTCAACTGTGTAGTCCCATTCTTTCCGTAGATCACTCAACTGTGTAGTCCCATTCTTTCCGTAGATCACTCAACTGTGTTGTCCCATTCTTTCTGTAGATGACACTCAGCTGTGTAGTCCCATTCTTTCCGTAGATCACTCAACTGTGTAGTCCCATTCTTTCCGTAGATGACACTCAACTGTGTAGTCCCATTCTTTCCGTAGATGACACTCAACTGTGTAGTCCCATTCTTTCCATAGATGACACTCAGCTGTGTAGTCCCATTCTTTCCGTAGATCACTCAACTGTGTAGTCCCATTCTTTCCGTAGATGACACTCAACTGTGTAGTCCCATTCTTTCCGTAGATGACACTCAACTGTGTAGTCCCATTCTTTCCATAGATGACACTCAGCTGTGTAGTCCCATTCTTTCCGTAGATCACTCAACTGTGTAGTCCCATTCTTTCCAACGAATCCATAGCATTCATAAGCCTTGGTAAGAGCCAGTCGGGGCTGAAATATCCTACAGTATAGTGATAAGTGTTCGAACCCACGCCGTCCCAATTAGCAATCCGTTGTGCGAACCACTTTGTCACTTTGATGGTTTCGTTTTCACATTTTGTATCCCTTTTCTAAAGAACCGCACACTGCAGAACAAAGGCCTATAGTACGAGACGGCCTTTATAGTTACTTCCCCTGGCCCTCCACACTTCTCTCTTTCTTTTTTAACGTAGATATTCAGGTATTTGTGATTTAACAAAGCCTTTAACACACATTTCCCCTCCCATCATGTTTTTGAAATCATAGATATATCAGGTATTTGTGATTTAACAATCGCGTGGTTATGAAAAATAACAGTAAAAATGAGTAAACTTCAGAAAACAGACTAAATGTTTGGTAACAGTTAGTTCATGAACGGTTGACATTTTTCACGTTTTGACAGCTGGGCTTCAGAGTTAAAGAGAAAAGTGCCACGAGCCCACATTATCAACATGGTGTTTAAACGTCTTCTATCACATGGCATTTACGGCGTTGGAGTATGTACAATTTATACCAAGCGCTGAAACGCTGTCTTGAAAAGTACCTGAAACTGTGATTAAAATTGAGCAAAGATATGCTAATGGGTGCGATAACCTTTGTTATTATTGTTGTTGTTGTTTTGTGAACAGACAGACAGATAAACAGACAGGCAGGTAGATATACAAACACAGACATACACACAGACCGGCAAACACACAAAAATGCCCTCCAGTTGATGTGAAACAAATAGGTAGATATATACAGACACACAAACACACAAACTTTCCCTCCAGTTGACGTGAAACAATTAACATATTTTTTTGTAAAATGGGGGAAAGCTTGGAGACGTTTGTGTTATGCATCCTTTCCAGTTGCAAAATTGTAAATGGGGCGTCTGCTGTTTAAACACAGAACTCTCTAATCTGCTGTCTGTGAGCATGTTTGTGTGAGTCTGCTGATTAGCATTGATGCCTCACTTTTGCTGCTTTTTGACAAGGTGTTACGTTTGGCTGGCGGCTGGTTTCCTGGTAAGCTGATTAATTGGTTGCCCCCCCCCTCTCTCTCTCTTTCTCTCTCTCTATCTCATTTTGTCATTCCTTGTTTCTTTCCCTCCCTTCCCACCTTCCCCCTTCTCTGTCTCTGTCTCTTCCCCCCCCCCTCTCTCTCCGTTTGTCTTTCCCTGCTTATCTCTCTTTCTCCCCCTTCCTCCCTTATTATCTCAACCCCCTTCTCTGTCTGTCTGTGTCTGTGTCTGTCTCTGTCTGTCTGTCTCTCTCTGTGTGTCTCTGTCTCTTTCTCTCTTTCTCTCTCTTCTCTCTCGCTCTCTCTCTCTCTCTCCCTCTCTCTTTCTTTCTCTCTCTCTCTCTCTTCTCGTTTCTCTCTTCTCTCTCTCTCTCTCTCTCTCTCTCTCTCTCTCTCTCTCTCTCTCTCTCCCGTATCCTTGTTTAATCGCTTTGATGCATCATTCTGTGTGGGTAGAGAGTCTGACAAGTACAAGTCAAGATCGGGCAGCTCTCCATTTGTTCCCTTCACCAACAAGCCAAGGCCCCAGGAACCTACCTGTCCACCTACCTACCCTGCCATCCAGTCAGACACAGATATTCATAGTAACACAGACTGGCAACTCAGCGAATTTTTGGTTTTCATGCTAGCCTCAGCATCGATTCTTGATACTGTATGTGTTTTCCCTGGATCAACGCCTTTACATCTTCAAACAACGTTGAAACTAAGTTAAACATTACTGTTTGCAATCGTACGAGGCACTTAATTTTCTTCTTCTTCTTCTTTTTCTTCTTCTTTTTTCTTCTTCTTCTTTCTTTCTTTCTTTCTTTCTTTTTTCTTCTTCTTCTTCTTTTTCTTCTTCTTTTTCTTCTTCTTCTTTCTTTCTTTCTTTCTTTCTTTCTTTTTTCTTCTTCTTCTCCTTCTTCTTCTCCTCCTTCTTCTCTTTCTTCTTCTTCTTCTTCTTCTTGCGTGGGATGGCTGTTTCTATTGAGAGACCTGTTCACTCAAGATCTGATATTTCGAGTTCAGTCCCAGCCCACACACACACAAAAAACCCAACAACAAACGAACAAAACAAAACTGGCCTGTTCGCTCCCCATCTTACAAACAACATTTCTGTCACTCTAGTGGTGTCAACTTACTGTTTTATAGGTCCCTCCCCTCGCGGTTTCGAGTCCTTGCCAGCACATACAGTTTAAGCTCAGGAAGTCTGCCAGATAATTGCAGGCAGGTTTGGGTGGAGTGCATATGGAATTGTCTAAGGGGGATGAATCCCTCCTGAGCAAACTGCAAACACACAACACACTTCTTGTTTTTCTTCTCGCGTGGGCTAGGTTGTACGGATGCGAAGCTCGACAATCAATACGCAAAGTCAAAACAAGATTGAAGCAGTTGAAATGTGGTGTCTAAGAAGAATGTTAAGAGTTCCATGGACAGCAAAGAAACAAATGAGACAATCTTGAAAGAAGCATTCACAAAAAGAACATTAATGAAGGAGCTCAGGAATAAAAAAACAAAAAACAAGCAACACTTACAGGATATTTTATGAGGCAAGAGAAATTTGAGCACCTGGTCACAACAGGAAAGCTGGAGGGAAAAAGAGCGCCAGGTAGACCCAGGGCGAAAATATTGGACGGTTTTGTGGAATGGATGAGGACAGATAGGGTAGGAGATATACTTGCAGCGACAAAACATAGATTTGCATGGAATGCCATGATTGCCAACGCCATGTGGCAAGGTACATGATGATGATGACGGCGTAGGCTAGAGTTCCTGTGAGCATTAGTATAGTAGTATTAGTAGAAAAGTAGCAGTAGCAATGTTATTATTATTATTCATCATCATTAGTAGTAGTAGTAGTAGTGTGTCATTATTATATTATTATTACTATTACTATTTTAGTAGTAGTAGTAGTAGTAGTAGTGTCAATATTAGTATTATTATTACAATTACTATTATCATTAGTAGTAGTAGCAGTGGTAGTTGTATTGTTGTTGTTGTTATAGTCATTCTTCTTCCTCCTCCTCCTCCTTCCTTCTTCTTCTTCTTATTATTATCATTAGTAGTAGTAGTAGTAGTAGTAGCAGTAGTAGTATTAAATAGTAGTAGTAGTGTTGTTGTCGTTGTCGTAGTAGTAGTAGTAGTAGTGGTATTGTTATTATTAATAATATTATTTTCAGCATTGTGTGCTCGTAAGCCCTGTGATGTAGAGATGTGGTCAAATGACAGAGTGCGACAGAGCTAGTTGCCTCTCTCCCTATCTACGTCTATGTGCGATAGAGCTAGTTGTCAGTCTCCCTATCTACGTCTATGTGTGATAGAGCTAGTTGCCTCTCTCCCTATCTACGTCTATGTGTGATAGAGCTAGTTGCCTCTCTCCCTATCTACGTCTATGTGTTACAGAGCTAGTTGTCAGTCTCCCTATCTACGTCTATGTGCGATAGAGCTGGCTGCCTATCTCCCTAAATCATATCTATGCGCGATAAAACAACTTGCCAGTCTCCCTGTTTACGTCTATGTGTGACAGACTAGTTGTCAGTCTCCCTCATTTACGTCTATGTGGGACAGAGATGGTTACCTTCCTCCTTATTCATGTCTCTATGCGACATATATAGTTACATGTCTCCCCGTTCATGTCTTTGTGGGACAGAGATGGTTACCTTCCTTCTTATTCATGTCTCTATGCGACATATATGGTTACATGTCTCCCTGTTCATGTCTTTGTGGGACAGAGATGGTTACCTTCCTCCTTATTCATGTCTCTATGCGACATATATAGTTACATGTCTCCCCGTTCATGTCTTTGTGGGACAGAGATGGTTACCTTCCTCCTTATTCATGTCTCTATGCGACATATATGGTTACATGTCTCCCTGTTCATGTCTTTGTGGGACAGATATGGTTATCTTCCTCCTTATTCATGTCTCTATGCGACATAATTATATGGTTACATGTCTCCCTGTTCATGTCTATGTGCGACAGAGATGGTTACATGTCTCCCTGTTCACGTCTATGTGCGACAGAGATGGTTGCTCGTCTCCCTATACATGACTATGTTCGATGAGGATAGTTGCCCACCTCCCTAATCATGTCCATGTGCGACAGGGCCAGTTGCCTGTCTTTCTATGCACCTCTATGCCGTCCGATCCGACCAGCAATCCGGCCTATCTGCTCTCCGCCCAAGATGAGTTATGACTGCAGCAAGTAGCCAAATAGACTCGTCGACAAATGTCCATCCTCAGCTGACCAAGGGTCGCTTAGAAATGACCTTGTGCAGACTGCAGCTGTTGAAAGGGCCCATCACACACACCTTCGCCAAGATTCCACAGACCCATAACTGTCCGCCTAACTGTCCGCTAAATCTGGCTGAAAGGTCCTCATCGCCCCCAAGACCATCGGCTAGCCATCTTTTTCCGCATCGTTACAGATGCCAGAATGCGCGGTAGTGACGTTGCAGGGAGCGAAAAAAGACCGCCGAGAGGATAGTCCGGATTGGCTGGCTGAGAGTAAGGTCTGATTTAACTCCCTTTATTCTTGACCTGGTCGAAAGTGGTGGTGTCTTATAATGTTGTTCACATTTTCTTTGTATGTTCATTTTGGGGGTTTTGATTGTGTTTGCTTGGATTTTAGGGGGACAGTGTTCTCTTCCATCTCGTTTGTTTATTTCTTAATTGTTGTAGTCTCAGAAAGTCCAGTAAAGTCAAATTTTACTCAAAAACGAATTAA
>CM060307.1:72394698-72427198 GCA_030674185.1 Monoplex corrugatus
ATCGACTAGCTTTAACAGTTAACATGGATAAAACTAATATTATGATTTTCAGGAAGGGTGGACATTTATCAAAACACGAAAAATGGTTCTATGGAATTAACGAGGTTAAAGTTGTTAATTCTTATAAATACTTAGGAATGATATTTTCGACAAAATTAAGTTTAAATTATGCATGGGAAGAATCTTGTAATAAAGGGAAAAAAGGTGTTATTGAAATTCTAAAATCCTTACGGAAGCTCAATTCTATTGATTGTAATTTATATTGGAAAATGTTTGATACACAGATAGAACCTTTACTTACATATGCAGCTGAAGTATGGGGTCTTACTGTAAATCCACATATGGAAAAAGTGCATACATATGCTATAAAACGTTTTTTGGCTGTACCAATTCACTCTTCTAATACTGTTTTAATGGAGAAACTGGAAGATATCCTTTATACATTAGAACCTTTGTAAAGAGTATTAAATACTGGTTGAAATTGTTAAGGCTTCCACAATCTCGGTTATGTAAACAGGCATATGAAATGATGGTTACTCAAATGGAAATAGGAAAACAGAACTGGGCCTATCAGGTAAAAAAAGGCTTTATCAGAACTTGGGTTTGGAATCGTGTGGTTGTTCCAGGGAGTAGGAAATGAGTGTCAGTTTATTAATGAATTTAAAGACAGACTTATTTGTTCGTTTAAACAAAATTGGCACTCAGATATGGAAAACAAAGAAAAATATAGTTGGTTCTTCTCATTTAAAGATGTTTTTCAAACCGAAAAATATCTCAGTGTTGTTACGGATAAATGGCAAAGAACTAATTACGCAAGATTTAGATTAAGAACACTTGGTTTCAATGCAAATAAAAATTGGTTTCAACCTGGGACGTCCACAGTATATCCTTGCCCCTTATGTGGAAACAATGTCGATAATGAAAAACACTTTTTATTCCAATGCCAAATTTTTGACACAATACGTGGAAAATGCAAAGTTTTTGAATCCGACATGGCCAAAAGACAAGATGTTGTATCTATTTTGTCGTCTGATGACGAAGTCATAATTAAATCAGTGGCACTATACATTGCGGAAGCACAAAAAATAAGACATAAACACTTATAAGCCCGACAATAGTGCTAGACAATATCATACTGGGATTAATTTAATCTCTTTTGACTGATGTGGGCTATATTACGTTAACTCCAAAAGAAGCCGCTTTATTATAGACTCTGTTTTGTAAAGAGCTTTTTTCATTTGCTTTATTTTGCTTTGTTTGCCGATAATTTAAGAGTAGTTAATAATATGAAAATAATGGTATATTTGTAGAATATGTTAGAAGTGGATATTGAAAGGGTATATAGACACTTAAGGGTCTACTATACATGTTAACAAAAACAAAAAAACAAAAAAACAAAAACAAACCAAAAAACAAATAAATAAAAGGCATAGTGATGTCCCTTGTTAACAGAGTATTTTGGGGCAGTTATGTGAAGATTATATTATTATCACTAAATGTAAGGTTTGGGTGGTCTACCCAGATGTTTCATCATATTATAGTTTTGATGTGTGTGTGTGTGCGCACGAGCGCGCGCCCGCGTGTAAGTGTATATGGATGCGTGTGTGTGTGTGTGTGGGTGTGGGTGTGTGAAAAAGATTTTGGTTTGTCTAAACCTAGACAAATTATTGGCCTGAATGTGGGAACACTGTTCTGATATTTTTTGTTGTTGTTTTCTTTGTATTATGTAGTAGTGGTAAAATGGATGATTGTTTATTATATATGATTTGAATATGTTCGACTGTTTAAGGAATGGATGTTCGATATTTTTTTTTGATTATGCGTGAAGAATTTGCGCACATACAAAGAGTGGATTATGTGTCGCACTACTGGAAAATTGTTATCCCCCTTGTCAAAAGACCTTTTCGGGTAATGACAATAAACAGTTTCAGTTCAGTTCAGTTCTCTCTCTCTCTCTCTCTCTCTCTCTCTCTCTCTCTCTCTCTCTCTCTCTCTCTCTCTCTCTCTCTCTCTTTGTTTATTTTAATTAAATTCGCGTTCTCATTCTATTTTTTGTCTTTCTGGTTTCTATTTGCCTGGACGATGAAAGTCACTTATATGTATATCATATACATATATATATATGTTTGTATGTGTGTCTGTGTGTGTGCGTGTTTCTCTGTGTATGTGTGAGGAAGAGAGAGCAAGAGAGAGGTTGGGAGAGAGAGAGAGAGTGCGTGTATTCTCCAAGTATTTCACCACCAAAATACAAACTCTTCGTGACAGGCTTAAAAGGACACCCTGTCAACCATGCCTACCTGACCCTTCCTTCTCTGGCACACCTCTTACTACTTTTACCCCAGTCTCACAAGAAGAAATTCTCAACACAATCAGATCCATGTCGTTCAAAACCTGCGAACTGGATCCTCTTCCAGGTTCTCTCTACTCCGACTGTCTCCCTACTCTCCTCCCATTCATCACTGACATCATCAACACTTCTCTTCAAACTGGAACTGCCCCAGATTCTTTCAAGTCTGCTATTGTTCACCCTCTCCTCAAGAAATACAATTTAAACCCAAATGAACAGAAAAATTAACGGCCTATCTCTAATCTCTATTTCTTGTCAAAACTCCTTGAAAAAGTTGTCCTCAACCAGCTGAACTCTCACCTGTCTGCCAACAATCTCCTCAATCCTTTCCAGTCAGCCTAACGCCAGTGCCATAGCACTGAAACTTCCCTACTACACATTCTCAACAACTCCTCCTTGCAACTGATACTGGCAAAGTCTCTCTCCTCACACTCCTTGATCTGTCTGCAGCCTTTGATACCATTGATCATGGTATTCTCTTTTCTAGACTCCATCATACTTTTGGCATCTCTGACACTGCTCTCTCCTGGTTCACTTCATATCTATCAAACAGAAAACAAACTGTTCTCATCAATGGCATTTACTCTCAACCTGCATACCTGACCTGTGGTGTTCCACAAGAATCTGTCTTGGCCCTGTTCTTTTCACTCTTTACACCTCCCCCCCTGTCCACCATCATCAACTTCCCACTCTATAAAACACCACTTCTATGCTGATGACACCCAACTTCAAGACAGTGACTCACCTGACAATATACAGCGCCTTTGACTCGCACCACTGAGTGTTACTCGGACAATAAGAACTGGATGACATACAATAAACTTCAGCTGAACGACGACAAGACAGAAGCTATCTCATTGGCACCCATCAGAAACTTTCTCAGCTGCCTCCTCTTTCTCTCCCATTATGTAACACATCAGTCCCAATTTCTGATTCAGCTAAAAACCTTGGTGTCTGCATTGATTCTACCCTCTCCATGAACAACTTTGTTTCTCAAACTGCCAGATCTTGCTACTATCACCTCCATCGTATAAGCCTGATCAGGAAGTATCTCTCTGTCGAAACAACTGCAAAACTCGTTCTCTCCTTCATAATGTCTCGCATTGACTATTGCAATTCACTCCTGTCTGGTCTTCCTGCCTCCACCATTCACATCCTACAGCGCATTCAAAACAATGATGCACGCCTTGTACTCAAAAAGAAAAAAGCTGACCACATTTCTCCCCTCCTGGCACAACTTCACTGGCTCCCTGTATCAAAGCGCATACAGTACAAACTAGACACCATGTGCTACAAAAGCCTCAATAACGCAGCCCCCGATTACCTGTCAAGCCTACTTGAGATCATGCTCCCTCACGTACCCTCCGCTCTGCCTCCGATCCTCTGACTTTTCGCTTTCCACGCACTAAGCTCAATACCTATGGTCCACGAGCCTTCTATGTTTCTGGTCCACTCTCCTGGAACAAACTTCCTCCTCAATCCGTCAGCAACCTACTTTTGTCTCCTTCAAGTCCGCTCTCAAAACTCACCTTTTCTCCTCCGCATAAAATCCTGACTTCACTCAACCCCCTCTGCAGCCTGTCTCCACTCGGAGGGGAATCACATTGTAATATATAATTGTATATAATATGCTCTCTATAATTTTCCATTGCTTTTATTCTTTCTCCCCATTTATAGCCATGCGTGTGTGTGTGTGTGTGTGTGTGTGTGTGTGTGTGTGTGTGTGTGTGTGTGTGTGTGTGTGTGAGTGTGTGGTGTGTGTGTGTGTGTGTGTGCATCGTGCGTGTGGTCGTTCACGCTTAGATTTGATTTTGATCAAGATTTTGCGCTATATAAATATTGTAATTATTATTATTATTATTATAGATAGACTGTCAAAGACAAAAATATATAGATAGATAGATAGATAGATAGATACATACATACATACATACATACATACATACATACATACATATATACATACGTACATACATACATACGTACATACATAAGCATACATACATACATACATAATACATACAATCATACATACATACATACATGCATACATACATACATATATACATACATACATACATACATGCATACATACATACATACATACATGTACATACATGTACATACATGCTTACATACATACATACATACAGACAGACAGACAGACAGACAGACAAACATGCATACATACACAGGCAGACAGACAGACAAATAGACAGACAGACTGGTGCTTGGTCCATGTAAAAGAATCCCCGGAAACATAGTGTTGTTCTTCGGCAGATGTTTCAAGAGAAGTTCACTTTACTCAGGAGACAGACTACTCGCATGTAGGAGACAAACAAAAGAGTTGACAAATGGTTGGCACTAAGTTGTGTCAATCCATCCTACCAGAGGACAGGAGCATGGATTTCACATAGATTTTCAGTTTCAGGTTCTAAAAAAAAGGCATATTTGCACTCTAATGAATTCCATACGCACTGGAGCCATTGATGCCATGTGATAGAGAAGATTCAAAATGATCACGGTGTAAGCCATACATACGCCTGCACATAAGCCCTTCACTCTGGCAAGATCTTTACACAGACTCGTTTTTAATGACGATACAGTACAATTCAAATACGATACAACATGATGCAATACAGTTTTGCCCAAACTTCTTGCGCAAAAATCTGTTGTAATAAGATGTAAATAACACTATGACACAATACAATACAACACAACAGCACAAAACTACAATAACGCAATCACGATACATATCACAGCACAATACATACATACAAATCTCTCTCGTCTCTCTCTCTCTCTCTCTCTCTCTCCTCCTCTCTTCATACATACATACATATATATATATATACATATATTTTATATATATGCATACATATATATGTGTATGTAAGTATGTGTGTATATAGATAGATAGATAGATAGATAGATAGAAGATAGATAGATTGATATGCATATGTGTATAAGTACACACACACACACACACACACACACACACACACACACACACACACACACAAAATATATATATATATATATATATATATATTATATATATATATATATATATACATATATATATGTGTGTGTATACCTATATATATGTGTGTGTATACCTATATATATATATTATATGTGTGTGTATACCTATCTATATCTATCTATCTGTCTTTCTATGTTTATACACACATACATACACACACACATACACACACACATATACATATATAGCCTGTGTTCGCTCGGAGTGGAATCACATTGTAATATATATTTGTATATAATACGCTCTCTATAATTTTCCATTGCTTTTATTCTTTTTCCCCATTATATATATATATATATATATATACGTTACGACGCCACACAAACCGGTTGGGCAAGCCTCTCAAACCAGTTTGGAACCTAGGGAAACCAGAAATTAAACCATAAACGCGAACATCACACCACCACACAACGACTCTAAATATATATATATATATATATATATATATATATATATATATATATATATATATATATATATATATATATATATATATTTCGACACACACATCGGTGACTATCGCACGGGAATGTTTTGCATGTTGTCAGGAAGAGTCCTTCATATTATGACACTCATCATGTCACCATCTGGCACACTGTGATAACACTGGGCAGGGTCGGGTCGAGGAGATGAGAAAAAAAGGGAGAGAGGGGAGATGGAGGAGGGAGAGAGAGAGGGAGAGAGAGAGAAACAGAGACGGAGAGACAGAGAGAGAGACAGAGAGAGAGAGAGACAGAGACAGACAGACTGAGACAGAGACAAAGACAGACAGAGACAAAGAGACAGAGCGACAGAGAGAGAGAAACAGAGACAGAGAATGGCAGAGACACAGAGAGAGACAGAGACAAGAAAGAGGGAGAGAGAGAGACAGAGAAAGGAGAGAAAGAGACAGACAGACAGACAGAGACAGAGGGACAGAGACTGAGACAGAAAAAGAGACAGACAGAGAGAGACAGAAAGGGAGAGAAAAAGAGACAGACAGACAGACAGAAACAGAGACACAGAGACAGAAGAACCGAGAGAAGGGGAGAAAGAGAGAGAGAGAGAGAGACAGACAGACAGACACAGACAGACGGAGACAGAGAGACAGACAGAGAGACAGGTAGAGACACACAGAGACAGACAGACAGATAGACAGACAGTCAGTCAGACAGACATACAGACGGAGACAGAGAGACAGACAGAGAGACAGGTAGAGACACACAGAGACAGACAGACAGACAGACAGACAGAGACAGAGAGAGATGACTATATCAAGCTGGTGATCTACAACCAGCAGCGATGCCGTTTTCCTGTACAAATAAATGGAGTTAGTGGACCAGGGACACAACGCAGTCATGCCATGCCAGCAATTTCCCTTTCCCTAATCTGTAGACACATTGTGCCAATACATTCATGTATAACTAGTTCTTTTATAGCGCTATTCTCCGAATTCATTTAGACTCACTGTGTATTACATAAGATCATACATTTTGTGTGTGTTTGTATTGTTCTATATTATGAAACGTGTCTTTAATGCATCAATTTATAAAACAAACTTTCAAACATCAACGGTAAGGTCTAAGAAAAGGGTGTTTTATAGAAACTTTTTTTTTAAAAACAAACAAAAAACAACAACAAATTAACAAACAAACACAGAAAACATATTCATAAAGCAGAATAACAAGGACAAACGGCAACTGAGAGATCGACAGTTAAAGAAAAACATGAGACAAACAATCAATCATGTCGCTTTACGTACAGAGTAAAAGAACAATGAACTGATCAACAGGAAACATAAGTGACTACAACAAAAGCAGAACGTCGGACTGATGTATTTGTCTTCTTTTGTCGTTATTTCTGTATATGTTATTTTTGTATAAACCCCTTGAAATATGCGCATAGATCACTGATCATCCTAAAAGGTATGAGTTGTACTGACACTTCAGTGTACATCTATAGAACAGCCGCTGATGAACAGTTTCTGATGTCTGTACGGGACTTGGGAAATGATTGCTAGAATTCCTTTACTAAATAGAATAAACACAGGTATGTTTACGCTTCAGCTACTCTTTCCCTTCAGGTTCGTAGATTTAAATTATCAACGTTAACCAGCGTTCTTTTGCTGTTTCAAGACCGTCTGCCTGGAATATACTTACACTCTTCCTTCACCTAACACTACTCTTTCTTCTTTTAAATCCGATTTAAAAACCCACCTCAATTCCAGACAAAGAATTCTATAAATCCCTCTTTCCTTCACATTGCGTAGGTCTGTGGGTCTTTTTTGTTTAATTGTATGCAGTCCCCGTTGATCGCATGCGCATGTCTGATGCGTGATTGCGCTTTGATGTGAATTATTTATCAAGATTTGGCGCTCTATTATCATTGTTATCATCATCATCATCATCATCATCATCATCATCATCATCATCATCATCATCTTCATCATCATTATTATTATTACTATTATCATCATCATCATCATCATTATCATTATCATTGTTATCATCATCATCATCATCATCATCAATATCATTGTTATCATTATTATCATCATTATTATTATTATTATTGGGTTTTTTTTCACGGTTCCAAGACAAAAAAAAGCTGTGCTGACTGGGTAATTGTGAACTCTATTTTCACATTCTTGGAACTGGGAAAAAGAAGTGGCCGTATGAACTTTTAATCTGTAAGGGAGATAATCGAGCATTAAAACAACACAAGCTTTTCTATTAAGAAGTTGTACATTTTGACGAAGTCCGCACTTCCAACGACAATTAACACAAACAGAACTAAACTTAACACAAAAAAAGCAAACAAAAAAAGGAGGGGGGGGGGGGCAGGGGTCGTTTTGTTTGTTTGTTGTTTGTCGGTTTGTTCGATTGTTTATTTGATTGTGTGGTTGCTTGCTTGTTTGTTTGATCAAAAGGTGTGGGGGTGTTTTTCTTTTTGTTTGTTTGTTTGTTCTTGGGGGTTGGGCTTTTTCTTTGCTTGTTCTCTCTCTCTCTCTCTCTCTCTCTCTCTCTCTCTCTCTCTCTCTCTCTCTCTCTCTCTCTTTCTGTCTTTTTCTCTCTCTCTTCGTCATTGTAACCCAGACAATCAATGGGTCATTTCTTATCCATCAATAGTACTAGCATTGTCTCATGGGGCCACGTCTATGTATACGTTGCTGAATGAAACACACCCTATCGGAATCAATGCTAACATCTGTGTGTGTGTGTGTGTGTGTGTGTGTGTGTGTGTGTGTGTGTGTGTGTGTGTGTGTGTGTGTGTGTGTGCGAGTGCAACACACACACAACACACACACAACAAGCAAACCAAGCAAAAACAAACAACAGAAACAGGGATATAAAAAAGTGAAAGAAAAAGAAAGAAGATTACAAGGACGAGTAAAAAGAATAATAATATATGTAATGATTCATTTCGGGTGGCAGACAGACGGACACACGCACATAGAATATGGGGATATTAAGATGTTCGTGTATTTGCATCTTTGGCGTAAAAGAATTTTCTTGAATTAAAGAAAGAAGGTAATCCAAAAAGCAGACATGATAGGAATCTACTCATCTAAATATAAATAAAGATATTATGGGCGAGCAAACACCTTACGATTTTGGCCAATATCTTTTCAAAATATAGAAGAAGAAACAAAATGAGAAAAAGGAAGATAAAACAAACTGTTCTGTATTTTGCACAAAAGTGTTCGAAAACAACTAAGCAACCAAAGATGTCTTGTTCATTATAGTTATGTCAAGTTCTAAGATGAGTGCACTCTATTTGTTTTTCGTATCTATTTTCGTGCTCTTTTCGGCCTATCCTCAAACTTTATCATCCCAATTTGCCCTCCCTGGCATTCCGCCTCGCCGCTACATCCGAAAATGCCTGTGTCTGCCATGATATTATATTGTTCCCCCTACCCACAAACGTGTCAAAATAACACAGGGGTTACACGTAACATAAAAGCTATTATCACAATTGGGAACCCTGTTTCACATCCAGTGTCGCTTTTAACCGCTTTACTCGGCTACAGGCATGTCAGCCTCACCGGAAATAGAACAAGAGCGTGAAACTGAAGAATTCGTCCAAATTCGAATGCCTATTAAATGGTGTAAAGAATTCAAATGGCTTCGCCATGAAATGTAATCAACGAGCATCAGCGATGAAAGAAAAAAAGGCTGCCAAAAGGTATTGCAGCTTATCTTTGTCTTCACAAATAACAGCAGCAGCCGCTGAGCAACAACGGAACAGTAGGTCGCACTGCAATAAAGTCAGGAAAGTGGCAGTCACTGTCCGTACCTCTGTTACTGGCAATAAGGCGCTCGTCTTTCCGCTGGAAAGTACATTTCATCAGCTGAAGACTTGTCTGATAACGGTCACTCCGTTAACCCTTTGATTCCTGCGCCCCATCCACCAACTACAAAAACTTAACCCTTTGACTCCCTCACCCTATCCACCAGCTTCCTTCAAGAAGCTGCTGGATAGGGTGACGAAGTCAAATGGTTAAATTAAATTTTTGCTTGTTAACATGGTTGAGAATGCAGGATGCTGGTTGCCAGGGTAGGGGTGTCAAAGGGTTAAAAGGAAACACTGAGAGAGGAAGTGGAAAGGTGGGAAACAGGGAGAAGGATGGGTAAATCAAATGGTTTAGCATTCCCATCTTCATCTGTCTCACTTGTTGCTACCCTCCTGACATGATTATGCAAAATATGGTGAAAATCAAATAAAGCAGTCTTTGGTCATGGGTATTGCCATCAACTGATTACTGATCAAAAAGTCTTGAAGGAGGCAGACACAAAAAGAACATTAATAATGCAGAAGATTAGGAAAAGACAAACAACATTGATAGGACATTTTATGAGGAAAGAGAAATTAGAGCAATAGAGCACCTGGTCACAACAAGAAAGATGGAAGGGGAAAGAGCACCAGGCAGACCCAGGGAAAAAATATTGGACGGATAGATTCATATGGGGAGGGCCATGACTGTCAACGCCATGCAGTAGGGCACATGCTGATGATGGTTGCCATCAACAATGATGTTTTACTAATGAAGTTTATTAACTTGATAGAAAAATGTTTCTGTTTTTTGTTTGTTTGTTTGTTTGTTTTATTTGCGGAATGGTGGGTTTTATTTTCTATAGTATTTTTTATTATTAACGTTACAGATCTTTACATTGTTGAATGAATGTTTACAGAAACTTTTCTAAGTTAGAGCCATAAAGCACGCAATGTTATTCTGACATCAAAATCTTTTGTCACTAATCCTTGTCTTTATCATTTTAATGGAAGATGTAATGTGAAGGGAGCAGTATTTGCACTGGACAATTCCTTTATTTATTTTCCTAAAGCACTAGACCTTCTCCCCAGCACAGTACTCATTGTACTCGGAGATGACACGATAACATAATTGCCTGTTTTCAAAAAATTCACAGACACATAGTAAACATTTCATGGAATCAAACCAGAGATAACAACAACGGAACTTTTTTTTCTTCGAAAGCATTCGGCTGTTGTTGTTTTTTTCTGAAAAGGTCACCGTGCTCTTAGAATTATCTGCAGAACAAGTCTTCATAGTCTTCTTTTTACTGAGAAATTGAGTCAGAAAAAAACACTCTCTGGTCGATCTCACCAGTACATCAATGATCTTTGCCAATGTCAACCACACGAGAAGGACATGGACACCTATACCAGAGAAGCAGATGCCACCGGAGTGAGCACGAAAAAGGACAGAAAAAAAAAAAAGAAAGACAGAAGAGTAAAATCATTATTTAAGTCGGTGACAAACACATAGAGTGAGGGAGTGAGGGAGAAAGGAACATATCAAAACATGTGTATAAAAAAAAGAAAGACACTGACGCGTAAAAGAGTCTTAAATTTAAAGGAGAAAAGATGGACAGTCGAGTATTAAAAGACAGAGAGCAACCACGACTCACTGTTGAGCTATCAAAAGAAAAGCAACCAGGTTAGCACATCACATGTTCTTCTCGGCTTTTAGTCTGACTGCCCAGGAGCTAACTTCACTTGAGCAAAACTTGATGCAAGCAGCCTCCATGCTACCCACCGTGAGTGGGTACCTGACATTCGTCAAGGTTGGGGAGGATGGAGCAACAAGGGAGAGGAGATGAGCACTGCCCGAATAATGCTGGCCCTGGGGAAAAAAGTTCAGATCTCTGCCACCTCACGCCCCGCCCCACGACCTCGGAGTTATAGAAAAATCTTTACCTTTCATAGTTTGGACTCTACTACCGCACTCTCCTATAACCTTAGAGTCATAGGACGACCGTTTTCTTGAGTAGTGAGGTTTCTACCACCTTATTTTTCTGTGATCTCAGGATGATGGAACAAACTTTACTTTTTATCTCTTTTGTATTACTGTATGTGTATCTGCTTTTATCTCATGCTCTTGTAGCGCTCTTGACTGACTGACATATACATGTACATGTAAAGTGAGATTTTATAAGAACTATAGTTTATGCTTTTTATGACCTGGCAAAGGTTATTTCTAAACTATTTTCAATGTAGCTTTGGTTGACGTGTCTTCTCTTCCTTCCCTTCACTTGGTTGTTCTTAATGCTACCTACAATTTCTTCTTTTCCTTTGATTCTATGCCTACAAATCACATTTTTATATATGATAGTAATACAACTACTACTAGCAATATTTTTACATTGTTGTTACTGTTCTTGTTGATATTGTTAAGGGTCGACATGCATTTATTTACATGTCTGACTTTGTCTCTCATGCTTTTGAAATCGCATGAACCATTGACGTATGTAACAATCAGTATATTATTAGAACTCATTTTGTAACTAATCTTTAATTTTATGTGAGTGAGTGAGTGAGTGAATGAGTGAGTGTGTGTGTGTGTGTGTGTGTGTGTGTGTGTGTGTGTGTGTGTGTGTGTGTGTGTGTGTGTGTGTGTGTTGTGAAATGGTGATATTTGTGTGTGCAATAGCAAGGGCTAGCTGTAAGACAGGTCCGATGGGACCGAATGCTACTGTCCTGGACTTACAAAGTATTCTGAAATCTGAAGTCTGAAGTCTGAAATTGTCAAGGTTGGGGGAAGCAGAACAGCAAGGGAGAGGATATGAGCACTACCCGCATAATCCTGGCCCTGAAAAAACAAGATCCAAAACAAGTGCGACCGCCCGCACCCAAGCAAACAGGAACCAGAAGAACAAGCAAACCAAAGTAAGCGCTGTACAACACAACAAGACAAGACAAGCGCAAATTTTCGGCCAACCGGCCTTTGTCAAGCGCGAATGCACGGTCACAAACAGACCACAAACAACACCAAACAACGGATAATAAGAAGAGGACTAAAAACTTCCCTGCCGCCTCGTTCTTACTACTGCAATAAACACATGGGCATTCCATTTGGTCCCTTTTTATCCACTGGACGAGGCGGCAGGGAAGTTTTTAGTCCTCTTCTTATTATCCGTTGTTTAGTGTTGTTTGTGGTCTGTTTGTGGCCGTGCATTCGCGGTTGACAAGGGCCGGTTGGCCGAAAATTTGCGCTTGTCTTGTCTTGTGTTGAATACGCGCTCACTTTGGTTTGCTTGTTCTTCTGGTTCCTGAAAAAACAGTTTACATCTCTGCCACCTCCACCCTCCCCCACGACCTCAGGGTTATGGAAAACCCTTTACCTTACGTAGTTAGGACTCTACCATCGCACTCTTCTATCTACAAGCTTAGAGTTATACGACGACTGTTTTCTTCAGTAGTGTTGTTTCTACAACTCACTCCCCTATGACATGAGCACGATGGGACAATTACTTTATCTTACTTACAAACTTACCTTTCATCTTAACATTACAAACTTTACCTTTCATCTTAACATTACGTGCTCCACTTCTGTTTGTGAGTCTACTATATGAAAAAATTAATTTTTTTAAAAACTAAGTCCAAACCCTTAGTTAAGACATCAACAAACAGGGGACAGATTTACTGGGACAAATTCACTCCACCGGTCACAGTGACCCAGACAACGGATAGGTCATTCCCTGTCGTCTTAAGTATTAGTCACTTCCCGTCTGATGTCCACGATACTGGAAGAACACATTCTGTAGAAATTATTACTGACGTCTCTGTCTCTGTCTCTGTCTGTCTGTCTGTCTGTCTGTCTGTCGTCTCTCTCTCTCTCTCTCTCTCTCTCTCTCTCTCTCTCTTTTCACCCCCAAAACGACTATGTATTATATTCTGTGTTTGTATAATGTTTGTAATGTGTTCACACCCTTCAAATGGGGCTCTGGCCTTACTGAATACATTTCTGATTCTGATTCTTGATTCTGATTCTCTCTCTCTCTCTCTCTCTCTCTCTCTCTCTCTTTCTCTCTCTGTCTGTCTGTCTGTCTGTTCTCTCTCTCTCTAACACTCAGTGACCTTCAATAGTGCACTAAGCATCAAGTTAATATGCCAGTGGTTATTGGTTCAAATCTGGGATGCAAATGAATAAAACGTATTATCATTTTCGTGATGTCAGAATTAGAATTAGAAACCACACACACACACACACACACACACGCGCGCGCGCGCGCGCAGCGCGCGCACGCACACACGCACGCCGCACACACCACATACACAAACACACACACACACACACCACATACACACCATACACACATACTCTCTCTCTCTCTCTCTTCTCTCTCTTACTGTTGTAGTTGATCACAAGGGATGTTTATTTGTTTGTTCGTTCGTTCGTTCGTTCGTTCTTGTCGTTTTGTTTGTTTGTTTGTTTGTTTGTTTGTTTGCTTGTTTGTTTGTTTGCTTGTTTGGTTTCTTTTTTTGTTTTTTGTTTGCCATGGGGTAAAAGATGATAACAATAACAACAAAGAGGACAGGGAGGAGTGAGGAAACAAGAAAAAGAGAAAGGAGAATCCATTCAATGATTCATCTTAGAAAGACAGACTGACTAACTTAAAGCCAACTAGACGTCAGGATATACGGATGCTGGTGTATTTGTCTTCATGATTTAAAGGGAATTCTTTATTAAAGAAACAAGAAGATTCCAAAGCACACACCCAAGCACAATAACAATCCATTCACCTGAACATAGGCAAAGGCAATGTAGCCAAGAAAACAAAAACCTAAGGATGTGGAAGACTTTCAGTTCAAATTAAGAAGAAGGAAGAAGAAAAAGATAAACAACACATTTCGTTTTCATTGAGATCGTGTTCAGAAACAACAAAACAGCTACAGAAGGTTAACACCGGAGAACAATAAGCTAATAAAACAGTCTCGTTCATAATTACTTTACAGGTGCAGTTTGTTTTGTTTCCCATTATCTCCCAAGTGATTTTATCACAGTGTGTCCTCCCTGACATGACACCTTGCCTCTGCACCTGAAAGTGCCACTGTCTGCTGCAACATAACCGGTTCCCCTCTCACCAAAATCGTCAAAATAACACAGCAACAACACGCAGAGCACGAACTGCAGCTACAATCACGATTGGGAACTGTGCCTAATCCAATTTTTGCCTTCCCCATTTTTCTTGGCTTACAGACGCGTCAGCTCCTACCGGAAATAGAACAAGAGCCCCCCCCCCCCCCCCCCCCCATCTCAAGAATTCATCCAATTCTGAACGTCGGTTGAGTATTGTAGAGACAGTAAAATGTCCTCCACCCGTTAGGTGTAATCACTAAGTGTCAACGTTGAAAGAAAAAAGGCTGCTAAATTATTACGGCTAATCTTTGTCTTCACAAACAACAGCAGCTGCTGAGCAACAACAACATGGCTGTGATGAAGACAGGAAAGTGGCAGGCTCTATCTGTGCCCGCTGTAAATGGCAAAAAGACGCTCGTCTTTCTACCGCAAAACGGCGAGTTTCATCACTGGCATATGTGTCTGATAACGGTCACGCTTTTAAAAGGAGGATGTGGAACGATAGGCCTGGGCAGAAAAAAGCAGGTTAAAAAACTGTTTTACATTTCTTACCCTTTCGTCATCGCTTGTTCCTGTTGTCTTGAAGTCGTTATGCAACATATGTCGTAATTCATATATAACAGAGTATATGCATATGTTACGGGTGTTCCGATGAATATCTAATGTTTTACACGTGACATAATGCAGGCTGCGTATTTCATGACACTTTTGGGTCACTCTGTCTTCATGGTACTGGCAAACTGGGTTTGATAAAGTCTGGAGCAACACAATCCTGACACAAACAACACAACAGCAGACTTACAAAGCATTGCTGTCACTGTATGCTCATCGCGGTATGTGAATTAGTCTGGATTCCTCGCACTTGCCAAAACTCAGTTTTCAAAGGTATTCTCATCAGAGATGACATGATAATTTAATTGTCTGCAAATAATAACTCAAAAAATCAAACTAGAAATAACAGTAATTTATCTTTTTGTTAAATAAGTTAAGACTGACAAGACCACCTGTTTATCAGAATAAACAACAGAATAATCTTCATCGTATAGCAATATTGTTTCCGGTAAAAAGTCAGTCTCACCAATGTATCAATTACATTTGCCAGTGACTTCAAAGAGATAGACATAAACACCAATGCCTGGGTAATAGTCACTCCTGGCTGTAAGCCTGTATTGCCATACTGAAAACAACTTTTCGCCAATGAAGGAAAAAATTGTCAAAAAATCACACACACACACACACACACACACACACACACACACACACATACACAAACACACACACATCACACACACACACACACACACATACACAAACACACACACTCACACACACACACACACACACACACACACACACACACACACGCCGCACGCACGCACACACACAAAGGAGTTGACATGTAATCAGACTTCTATTTTCAAATGTTGTGGTGGCAATAAACACTGCAATGGGTTCGAATCTTCTCAGTCCTGTCTAAATCATTGTGGATTGTGGGATGTTTGGGCCCCAACTATCACCTTCCCACTGATGAGTGTGCTATGAGCTCAGTGAGAAGACTGGGACCACACCACACAGTCGAGTGTAATTCATTTCGCATTTTGGGTATCGCTTTTAAGTCTTTTGACCAACACCGCAGGTGTCTGTGTTTGTCAGGTCTGGTTGACGCCAGGATATAATATGAAAGTCTTTATCACGCACACCCAATCCAGGATGAAGCCTCATAGATCCTGTTTACCATTCCAGTCGTATCATTATCATAGTAGTAAGAAACTCTGGGGAAAGCCAGACAGCAGAAGATCCTCACAGGCGCTTAACTCCTGACACTCTCAGGGGGCCGGGCCGCATCCTGGTCAGAACTCCTGGATACCCCTCTGCTGTCGCCAATTTTTTTTTTTTTTAGAAACCTTTTCTCCTCCGGTAAGCGAAACCGCGCATACTAGGTGATCAGGTTTCTCAATGCAAGATCACCCTTATGATGGATGTTTTAACCAACTGGCTATCGGTCACCTGAAACATATGGGGGACATTTTAAGCCTTATGAAATTCACTTTTGTTCCTCTTGTTCCAGGTCCATCTGGAGCTTTTTTCCACTGCTTTTATCATTGCCTTTAGGGCTCTGGTCCTCTCTATCTCTCCAAAATCGAAAGCTGCTTCATAAGATTATAGGCTGATGTGCCTATCAAACCCCTTGCCTCCAACCTCTATGGCGAGATGTGAGCAAGGGGGTTGATAGGCACATCAGCCTATAATCATAGAATTGTGAACAAAAAACAAAAAAAATTCCAAGAGACTATGGCCACTGACGTGGCATAGGAAACAAAAAAGAAATAGAAAACACTACCGCTTAAGCACCCGTCATCAAAACCACAACATATGCTACGTTGACGTTGCAAACGGCAAAACGGGAGGCAATGAGCGTGCAGGTCCACAGAGTGCCTCTCCAGGCTGACGATCACTTTGTTCTGTGTCCTTCAATATAGACTGATTACAGCGAGATCATCTGTGCATTCGGTGCTCCACAGATAAAAGATCAATAGGCCATTTCCATTGAAGGGGGGGGGGGGAGGAGAGAGAGAGAGAGAGATGGAGAGAGAGAGAGCGGAACAGAAAGGAAGAGCAGAGAGGAGAAGAGAGGAACAGAGAAAGAGTACGCGCGGAACAGAGAAAGAAAGAAAGAGTGAGAGAGAGAGAGAGAGAGAGAGAGAGAGAGGGAGAGCGGAACAGAGAAAGAGAGAGAGAGACAGACAGACAGACAGAGAGAGAGAGAGAGCGGATAAGAGAAAGAGAGAAAACGTGCAGAACAGAGAGAGAGAGAGAGGAACAGAGAGAAAGGAGCAAAAAGACAATGAGAGAGAGAGAGCGGAACAGAGAGAAAGACAGCGAGAGGGAGTGAGACAGAGAGAGAGAGAGAGTGAGTGTGTGTGTGTGTGTGTGTTAGTGTGTGTGTGTCTCTGTGTGTTTGTGTGTGTGTGTGTGTGTGTGTGTGTGTGTGTGTGTGTGTGTGTGTGTGTGTGTGTGTGTGCGTGCGCGCGCGCGTGCGAGACACGACATTTCTAATCTTCCTTCCAGTCAGTCACTGTCTAACACAGCAGGGGGCCCTGTCTAATCATCAAAGTCACCATCATTCTTCCTGACCCCCCACCCCCCACCCTTCTCTTTCCTGGTCTGCCTTGTCCTAAAAGGGGTTTAAAGACCAAAAGAAAAAAATCACAAGAACCAACATTAATATTCCTGAGATTCATAACAGAAGAAGCAAACAAGGCAAACGTTAAAGCTTCTTTTCTGTGTAAACATTGAGTTTTGAGATAACTTTCCTTTCTGAAAAAGAAAACGGTTTTTAAAACAGTTATTTGCTGATCATTATCATGTGCCCTGCCGCATAACTTTGGTGATTATGGCCCTCCATACGAATCTATCCCTTGTCGCTGCAAGTACATCTCCCACCCTCTCTGTACTCAGCCACTTTGCGAGTCAATCCAATATTTTCTCCCTGGGTCTACCTGGTGCTCTCTTTCCCTCCAGCTTTCTTTTTGTGACCAAGTGCTCTAATTTCTCTTGCCTCGAGAAATGTCCTATAACTGTTGCTTGTCTTTTCCTAATTTTGTTCATTAATGTTCTTCTTGCGTCTGTCTCCTTCAAGACTATCTCGTTTGTTGATTTTACTGTCCATAGAAATATCAACATTCTTCTTAGAAACCACGTTTCAGTTCCTTTATTCTTATTTGCTGATATATATAAAGAACTTTTTCGTTCATCCAACTATACTACATTCAATTTGCCTACAGTCACATTGCCTCACTGACTGGTCCATTAGACAAAAATAAGCAAGCGAGTGAGTAATGGAGTGACAAAGAAAAAGGGACAGGAAAATCCAACATTTATTCCTGAGATTCATAACAGAAGAAGCAAAAAGGGCAAAAATTTAAATCTTCTTTTCTGCGTAAACTATGAGAGCTTTGAGATAACTTTCCTTTTTGAAGAAAATTGTTTGATTTGTTTTTTTTTTTTTTTTTTTTGTTATTGTTTTTTTTTTTTAATTGCTGATACATTTCAAGAACTTTTCTGTTCACCCACCTAAGAAGCTATCAGCAATTTGCCTCCAATCACATTGCCTTACTGATTCGTATAGTAGACAATAATGAGCAAGCGAGCGAGCCATTGAGAGAGAAGGACAGAGGCAAAGATAGATAGACAACAAAAAAGAAAAAAGAAAGAAAGAAAGAAAGAAAGAAAGAAAGACAGAAAGAAAGAAAGACAGAAAGAAAAAAGAAAGAAAAAGACAGAAAGAAAGAAAGACAGAAAGAAAGAAAGAAAGAAAGAAAGAAAGAAAGAAAAAGAAAGAAAGAAACAGAAAGAAAGAAAGACAGAGAAAGAAAGAAAGAAAGAAAGAAAGAAAGACAAAAGAAGACAGAAAGAAAGAAGAAGACAGAAAAAAGAATGAGAGGTAGAAAAACGGACAGGAGCAATAAACAGAGAAAATCAACAAGAGAGAAAGCGGCTGTCAGTGGGGTTGGATCAAAACACTGCATGTGGCATCAGATGTCCAGAAGAGAGAGAGAGAGAGATAGAGAGAGAGAGAGAGAGTGAGAGAGAGAGAGAGAGAGAGAGAGAGAGAGAGAGAGAGAGAGAATGAGTGAGATTGGGAAGCAGAAACAGACAGCTAGAAAGACAGACGTACACAGAAACCAACAAACAGACATGTCAGATTTCCGTTAAATTAAAAGGAAACCATACTGTGTATGGTATCGGAGATATCCGCTAGTGTAAGGACTCCTGTTTTCTCGCTGGAGATTTTGACTGATGCAAAACACTCGTACACAAGAACGAACAAGTCAAAGGGATGTCTGCGTTGGAAATGGTGTGTACACGAGGACAGAAGGAAGCAGGGGGTCTGACTATTTTTGTGTAGCAGATTACTGAACGTCTTTATTATTATCTTCTGAACAGAAGAAGCTCTCTGACTGTTTGTGTGTGTCTGTCTCTGTCTCTCTCATATATATATACATATATATATATATATATATATATATATATATATATATATATATATATATATATATAGATATGCATGGGAATCATCACCAGGTTTCATGTGTATATTCGTGATGGTCAAGAGCTATTAACAACCCACCTTCCTCAGTATCACCACCACCCTATTTCTTTCTCTCTTCCTCTGTCTGTCTGTCTGTCTGTTTGTTGTCTGTCTGTCTGTCTATCTATCTATCTATCTATTATATCTGGCTGTAGGACGGATTATTTATCATCATTTTACAGAAATAGTGACAAAGACGTTTTAAAACTCAAAAATTCTGATTCGTAAAACATGAATATTCTAGGGACAGCTATATCCTCTTGAAAATGGAAAATGTGAAAAAAAATCAAATGCAATAGTCTCCCTTGTAGATATCCTTAATGTTGATGACTACTTCTATTTGAATAGATTTATTCTGTAATACCCTTTCAACAAATTAAATAAGTCGAGGAGTGTAAACCTTTTCTTATCTCACGTTCGATATGGCTGATCTTTCTCAAAAGACTATGTGTAATGACTACCCATGTCATAAACAAAATCAGTAGATATTTATGCACTGAACAGTTATGAGACATGTGACAGTAAAACATGACAAGCCTTGCTGAACACAATCAGCCAACATTTCTACGACTATGTTGTTGTGATGTGGTGACGTTGAAAAAAAATATCGCAAGGCGTGTAGACCCATTGAATATCATGTATGTAAACAGCTGATAAACATTCAAGTATGGCAAGCTACTGTGTGTTACACGTATGTATAGATTCTGTAACTATAGTACATGTGACGAACTCCTCATTATTGTGCATAATGTGTACAGACCTTAAACATGTACGTCTTACAAAATACAAGCAACTACATATGTAGACAGCTGTGACATTATAGTACAGGTTCAGAGGCTACAGATATCACACTGTGGAGATCACTTTAAAGCTCGTAATTGCAGAAATACACAAGGTTTGTGCAAATAGGGAATAAAGACATATTGCCCATCTAGGGAACTCTTAACTTTTACACAGATAGGAGCCTGTTTTTGCATGTCTCTAAGATGGCTACTAAAATAATAAGTTAAGTGGGGGTAGGGGAATGATAGCCAGGTTTATACAAATCCATTTGACCTAAGAAAGAGACAGTGAAAAGTCCCTTTAAGAATCTGAATAATACGGCAGTGTTATCCCGGCTGAGAAAGAATCCTAATCTGATTCAGTGTCAAACTTCTCAACATTATTATCAAACCCTCAAATAAACACCTCACCAGAGTGTTAAGTATGTCTTGAAAGTGTTGCCTATACTTCACGTTCTCTTCTCATCTTTCTTTGCGAAGATGTATGGCCAGTGGGCCCCAGACAGGCCATTCAGACTGACATCTTCTTATCGTCTCACCTCTTGACTGCGATAGATGTAAATAGCTGAAGAACACACAACGAAGACAAGTGTCCCTCTTTTTATGCACGATAGTCTTTTTTAAGAACACATATACGATATTTTTCAGGTCAGTTAGTCTCAATATCATGCATGTGTACGTTTGATTGATTTAAGCATGAACCATACTTGGGAAACATTTTTTTGTTCATTTCTACATTTGTTTCTTTCTGTTTTTTCTTTCCTTCTTCCTTTGCTTCTCTCTCTCTCTCTCTCTCTCTCTCTCTCTCTCTCTCTCTCTCTCTCTCTCTCTCTCTCTCGTTCTCTCTCTCTCTCTCGTTTTTTTTGTTATCTTCTTTCTTTCAGACACAAATAGCAATAGGAGATTTTGACAGAAATCGATGTCGTTCAGTTCAACTAGTGCATTATGAAACTCACAAAAGCGGATAATTCTGCAGCCGATTTTCCTTTTGATTCATTTTCCATTCCTTCCATCCGTGTAGCTGGGCGATACCCAAATGATATGTCTTTGTGACCCAGCATTCTAATTACTGGCCATAACGAAGAAGAGGGTTCTCTCAATGCTATTTTCGAGGAAAATAACAAGGATCGTTATATCAGCCTGAGGTCGTGAGGGAGTGTTGTGTGGTGGGGGGGGGGAGGGTTGACAGAATGACAGCAACAACTCTTTTTTTTTCAAACTAAATAGAAAAAGTCCAATAAAGAATAACAGTGGTCTAATGCTTGAAGCTCATGTCCCATGTCTATGAATCTTTACAATTTCTTCGAACTGAATAGAAAAAGTCTAATGAAGAGAACATCAACGGTCTAATGCTTGAAGAATCTACTTCCATGTCGGTGATCTAACTTTGATTCTCAGTCAGATTTTTTTTTTCCAAAGTTCGATTAGCTCAATTTGTAAAGCGTGGAACTCTTAATTGGAACAAAGGTTTGCGTGCCGACTGAGCGACATTTTCCAGATAAAATCCACGGTGTTAAAGTCCGCGGTGTTGCGGTTAATACACTCTAGTCATCCAGTTTAAATTCTGATGGAACATCTATCCTACTGCCAAAAGCAAGATGTCTTCTTGCTGGTCAGCTTTGTATAGTGTGCCGATCATTCTAGTGGAGTGAACTCAGAGCTGTATATCATGTCCTGTCCTCTCTTCTTATTTAAAGTGCACACCAATGAGTAGTGTTCTGCGTTGGCTTAAGGAGTTTGTCAGATAATTAGCGACATATTGAGACGAACCATGAAAAGCATGGTACTGTCTGAGAGCAATGGATCTTTATTGAGCAAATTATATTTCCATTTCGTCTTTGAAAGGCTCCATATGATCATCTACCTTGAGGCAAGAGACAAATAGGCTAGGTGCCAGACAGAGGTATGAGCATCAAGAGATGAGTGCATGTTCTTCCTTAATTCAAGAGGATTTTTATTCGAGAAAAAAATGTAATTCTAAAGCAGATACTCAAATATGAAAGCAATGTCTTTTCAGTTGAAAGTATGTAAAGGTATTTTGGATGAGGAAAAATGTAAAGCAGATATTCAAATATGAAAGCAATGTCTTTTCAGTTGAAAGTATGTAAAGGTATTATGGGTGAGGAAAAAAGTGTTACAATTTGGCACACTACCCATTCATACCAGAAAAGAAGAAACAGAAGAAAAATAAAACAGCAGATGTCGTTCTCATAAAGTTCGTGTCCGAAAACAACTATAACAACTATAACAATCACAGGAGATCTACGCCAGTGCAAAACAAGCTAATACAACATCCCCTTTCGCCATTTTAACAGCCTGGTTTCGTTTTGCTTTCGGTCTGTCTACAAGAAATTCCATCCCATTTTGCCCCCTGCACCATACCATCTCATCTCAAAGCCTGAAATTGCCGGTGTCTGCAGCGATCCAAGTGCTCGCCCCTCCCTCCAGATATGTCGAAATAACAGCAACATCATGCTTGTTGCAAAACTGTTACTATCACGACTAGAAGTTTTCTCCGATCCAATCTCTGCTTTCACATTTTTCTTCGCCAAAGATTCAACAGCTTCACTAGAAATAGACCAAGTCTCTGCAACTCAAGCATACCTCCCAATTGTGAACCGCTGCTATGCAATACTGAGAAATAAAATGGCCTTCATCATTCGACCTAACTGACGGGCAGAATGGTTAAGTGGGTAAGACGTCAGGCTTCAGTCAGAAAGTCTAGGTTCGATCTTGTTTGGGCATCTCTCACATGGTGGGTAAAGGGTGAAGGTTTTTTCCAATGTCTGGAGAATTTTTTTTAAATCTCCCATTAGGCAGACATATTAAGACCTAAACCTCATACGCACGCAGAACATGAAATCCACACTTTAAAGAGCATGTAAGTCATGCCAGTGCCTGGTAGCTTATGGAAGCATGACAGCTCAACATGCATACACACTGAAGACAGAATATAATGAGTGTGTAACGATGTACTCTCTGCACAGTGTAGGCAAAACAAAGTGCTAGTGCACCATGTCAATGCCTGGTGGCTTAATATATCATGAAAACACTCAGCATGTATACCCATTGAAGACAGAATATGTAGACTGCGTAACAATGTACTACCTGCACTGTGTGGGCAAAACAAAGTACATGCACACATCCAAAAAAAAAGCACAACGCTAAAAAAGTGTTGTTTTCTAAATTATGAAAAACAACCATTGATCCAATGATCTTTTATTCCAACCCAACCTTCGCTAAAATACAAGATTTAAATGGGAAACCTTGAGAGACAAAGGCCGCTATACTTTTTAAAAGCTCATTACAAAACAGCAGTGACAGCTAAGCTAACAACGACACTGGAGATGGGAAAGGTGGAGTTGTAATGAAGACAGGGAAGTGGGAAGCTTTATCTGTCCCCCTGTAACAGGCGCTATAAGTAAGGCGCTCTCCGTTCCGCCACAGAACTGCAGATCCATGAGCGGCATGTTTGCCCTGATAACGGCCGCGCTGTTGAAAGGATGAACTGACAGAGGAAGCGTTAAAATGAAGGTGGGCAAAAAGCACAGTGGTGGAAGCAAGTGGTCTTCTTCTTCAGTCCTATCTCTCTCGCTTTTTCTTCTCCTCCTCCAAAAGTTTTTTTTATATAACACATGGTTTGTTACACAACATTAAGAAAAGGGAAACAAAACAGGGGAAAAAAAACATGATGGTCATGCCATTTTAACTAGCTCCCTTTTCATAAAAAAATCTATTATAAATATCCAGCTTTTGTACTTTTCAAGGTCATTGAGACCTTTAAGAAGAATAAGATGAAGTAAAACTTTGCTGTGATGCGAGGACAGTAACAGAGTGTCACAACGGTAAAAAAAAAAAGGAATGTAAATATTGTCAGAAGTTCCTAAGAAAGTGCTGTTCATACCTCTTTCACAGAAACTGCTGAAGTTAGGCAGTTTTAAATCTGATTGATCTTTAACTTTGGCGTCATGACTATCAAACATATACAATCGCCACTCTCCAGTGATCTACGCTTTGAGCAAACTTTGGTACAGATCCATCCAGGAACAACTTCAAAAATATTGCTGACACATTTTTGTCACACACACACACACACACACAAAACAAACACACACACACACACACACACACATACACGCACCACACACACACACACACACACACACACAACACCACCACACACACACACACACACACACACACACACACACACACTGTTTGTCTGCAGCACACACTAAGACGCACTTGTTTTTCCTGTCGATATGCAGCAATTTCCTTTTTTCTTATCAAAGAAAAAGATTGAAAAAAGAAAAAGAGAGCTTCACGAATTTCTGGTGTCTACAAGATGAAATTCAGTAGGATATTGTTTGATATTATTTAGTTTTGCTTGTCTGCATGTAAACAAAATCGAGGCATCTGAAATGTGGTTTCTAAGAAGGTGTTTAAGAGTTCCGTGGACAGTAGAGAAAACAAATGAGAATCTATCTTGAGGGAGACAGACACAAGAAGAACATTAATAAACAAGATTAGGAAAAGACAAGCAACCTTAATAGGACATTTTATGAGGCAAGAGAAATTAGAGAACCTGGTCAAAACAGGAAAGCTGGAGGGAAAAGAGCACCAGGCAGACCCAGGAAGAAAATATTGGACGCACTTGCGGAGTGGATGAAGACAGAGAGGGTGAGAGATGTACTTGCAGCGACAAAGGATAGATTCGTATGGATGGCCATGATTGCCAATGCCATGCGGCAGGGCACATGATGATGATGTCTGCTATAATAATTGTAATATTGAATAATGGATCTTGATAGTTGCAGTACTGCTAATATGAACATTCCCCAATTAGAGTACATCACAAGCACACTATTGGTGTTCACATCAAAATCTTTATCAGAAATATACACCTGTTGCTTAAACAGAATCAGAGAGGAAGATTCACACAGGTGATCTGTAATTATTGGAACAGAGCAATTAATCAGAAATAAAAGACAACACACCAAAATATAGCCAGATTACAACAGAATAAACTCAAAATTATAAACACTCTGACAATACTTCTTTCCTGGAGACTGTGGACATTTTTCAATCACTGTAGCTTTGAAATCAGAAGAAAGTGTTTATTTTTAACAGACTGGCACTATTTAACAGATTGGTATTGTTTGACAGATTGGTAAAATCTTAAACAAAATTCAGCGGATAAAAAGAATTCAAACGCAAATTCATGAAGAATTCCCGTTTAGATTCACGAACACATCTTCAAACAACTATCAGCTTTCAAAAAAGGTTCTGCCACTTTATAGAAGCCGAACTGGAAACATCAGCTGTTTCCTTTTTTCCTCCACCCGTAAGTATCCAATTACTATTACTGACAAGGCCATCGTGATCTTAAGACGGACACACAGAAATACACAGTCTCATAGTGATGTTGTCTCAGACAACAGCTCCTGGTTATCTTAGTTGCATGCCAATGGTCTTTGCAACTTTCACCTCAAAAAGAAATACGTAGATGCATATACCTTATAAGCAGTTGTCTTTAGATGGCTGGCAACATCCGTTAAGAAAGCGCACAAGAAATGGAATCAGAAGAATAAGTTCACTTTCAAATAAATTGATATCACTTCTGTTATCACATTGTTCGTTGATGCTTGAAAAGATATAATTTGAAAGATAATCATAAAAAATGTTGACATGTGCTTAGATATTGATGTTCATTTAGAAAACCTCCATTGTATAAAAAATATCATTATATTCTGTATGTTATATGCAGTTCTTATATCAACAATATCTTTTCGTATGTGTTTAACTTTTGTCGCTTTTTTATTATTTCGTTGTCAAATTGTGTGTCTGATGTTCGTTTGTTGTGAAGCAAAAGATGAACAAAAAGAGTTCACTTTCAAACACTCTAGCAACAAACACCGCTGGCCTTCAGAATCACCAATATGCTGCAAACATTCAGACTGGCTTGAAGTCTGAAAATCCACAATCTCTCTGAACTGAGTGATGTTTTGTTCTGTTCAGAGCGTATTTTCAAAATGGACCATTTACAGTGAGATCTCTTCTCTTTCCAATACAGCTCTCTTCAAAGATAATCACAGAAGGAGATGACTTTTTCACTCATGCAAGCGTGTATGTGTGTTTGCAAGTGTGTTCACATCCGTGTGTTTCTCTCTCTGTGTCTGTCTCTCTGTCTCTCTCTCTGTCTCTCTCTCTCTCTCTCTCTCTGTTTGTGTGTGTGTGTGTGTGTGTGTGTGTGTGTCTGTGTGTGTGTGTGTGTGTGTGTCTGTAGTGTGTGTGTGTGCGTGTGTTGTTGAGTGTGTATTTGGGAGAGAGAGGAGAGAGAAAAGAGAGAGAGAGAGAGAGCTAATCTCCCTTCCAGCCAGTCACTAGCTCTCTGACACGGTATGTGGTCCTGTCTGGTCATTCCATTCATCTGTCAAGCCTCGCTGGCCTCCCATCTCCTTTCCAACCATTTCCAACCGTGCGCATGAAAGAACAATGGATTCTATTCTTGCTCGAAAAGATTTTTTCCCCTGATAGTACACACAAAAATGAATTTTTATTGAAGACAGACGTTCAGACAGACAGAAATATAAACAGGGACAGAGACAGAGGCAGGCAGGCAGGCAGGCAGGCAGGTGAGCAGAGAGACAGACAAACTGTCAGACTAGTTGGCAGACGAAGACAGAGGAGATAGACAAAGAGACAGCAGCCTCGTACAAATACACCGTGCAGGCAAATCACAGTAAGCTCCATGATTCTCCCATTTCTCCTTTTCTTCCTGGTTGTCCATACGTTTCATGAGGATAATGTACAATTCATTAGACAATCATGCACGAGCAGACAAGGAAGGAAAGGAAGACAAAGGGAAATAGAAAGATAGACAGGCATGACAGAGAGCAATAAGATCAAACCAATGCAGAAAGCACTTGGACGTCCTTGGGTTTTGAAGTTAGCGTTGGCTTCTAATGCGACCTCTTAGAAACTGAACGTTTGCTGATTAAACAATGTGACAGTGTCTTTTTTCAGGCCCAGTTCGGCTCATGTGAAGTACAAAATGTCTAGGGGTGGATTAGAGACATCGTCAAAGCCATTTCTGATGCGATGGTAAATAGTAATGTGATCGCTTTTTGCTTATATTAGAAAGATTTTTTTGTCTTACGCTTCAATCATTTCCTGTCAAGGATTGTGATTTTTCTGGTCATTCTATTAATCCTTTGACTCTCGCACCCTGTCCGCCACCAGCAAAATTCTAAGCGTTTGGGTTCCTCACCCTATCCATCAGTTTCCTGCAGGAAGCTGGTGGATAAAGTGAAGGAGTCAAACAGTTAATTTTTTTCTTTGCTATCACGGTTGATAAAAGCATGCTGCTAGTGGATGCGCTAAGAGAGTCAAAGGGTTAATCTGTAACCATGCCTGCTCTGTTTTCCCTTCCAGTTACACATTGATCTGTTCATGAAACAGACACAGACACAGAGACAGAGAAGCAGAATAAAAGCAACAGAAAAAGAGAAACACAGAGGAGTTAGTGTGTGTGGGGAGGGGGGGATCAAAACACCTTTGCCGCATAATGATTTTGATATATACTGTTGATATGTACAAGTGAGATAAACACATTTGGGTAAAAAAAAAAGATCACTGCTTGAAGCAGAACTGATGAGAGGGTGGGCAGGGCTGTACATTTAGATGGTGATTGCAGAGATATGCAAAGTGCAAAACCGTAAATACACTGGTAGCAGAAGTACTGACTGATCACCACCTCAAATGAACATATCACCAGCTAAATCATCAGTGTCCAGAAATCGTTGCCTGCATTTTATCAGTTCCAAGTTCTCATCTCATCTGTCTTGAGGAAGACAAGTGGGCAGTGGCCACCAGACAGGTCATTCAGACTTGTGGTCTTCTTATCGTCTCACATCCTGACTGCGATGGATGGCCAAAGTAAATAGCTAAATAGCTGTTGTGCTCTGTTAAACCGCTGTTTTGGCTACTTGTTTTTGAGGTTTTAATCCCCCTGGCCTCAGTGCAGTGTATAATTATGAGAATCAAATCACAGTTATATAGACTGCCAATCGACTAACAACCACCAAACCATTACTGGTCAGGCAGAGAAAGTGTCTGTAGAGAATAATAGTTTAACACTGACCCGGCCGTGTCTGTACTGTATTTACACTGTAGAAGTGGATAAGTACAAGTAAACAAAATGTTCTGTCGCCAGTTCTCTGGGTGTATATGTGTGCAGCTGTAATGATGCTAACAATGATAATAATGCCAATAATAATTTTTGATAATGATAATAATAATAATAATATAACATTGCTAATAACAATAATAACAACAATAACAACAACAATGATGCTAATAATAATAACAATGATGATGATGATGATGATGATGATAACGATAATTACGATAATAATAACAATAACAATACTACTAATAATAATAACAATACTAATAAGAATAAGAATAATAATGATAATAATGACTACTTGTACAACGCCTTATCAGACAAGAGCCCAAAGCGCTTCACGAAAATATGAGAGACAATGCCAAACGCATGTAAAGCAACAATTAAACTAGAGTGATGCAACGTCAAAGAAGTGATGACAATGAATGGTATTGAAATAATCACTTCTATAATGCCGATTGATCATGAAACGAATAAGAAACAAACTGTTCTATATAAAAGTACAAAAACAATAAATACATCTCTCTGTCTCTGTCTCTGTCTCTGTCTGTCTCTCTCTCTCTCTCTTACACAACACACATACACGTCCAAACCCACACAGCATTTACATACGTAGTCACACACACACACACACACACACACACACACACACACACACCACACACACACACACACAACACACACACAACACACACACACACACACACATCACACACACACACACAACACACACACACACACACAACACACACACACACACACACACACACACACACACCACACACACACACACACACACAACAACAACAACAACAACACACAAACACACACACACTATCCTTACTGTTAAAAAAAGGTAAGTCTTCAGAACAGAATAAAACAAGTTTATTTTCTTAATGACAAATATACTTCATTAAGTATTCAACAGCGACAAAAAAGAGTAAAAAAAAAAAGAAGAAGAAGTAAATGGATGTAAAGAGAAGCTGATAATCCTGCAGTCGATTACCGTGGCTTGTTGAACCCAGCATACATTTGTCTGAAAACCCCAGCCTTCGATTTGCCGGCTCTGAGGGAAAGCTGGGATCTGTCCATTTATCAATCTCTTTTTCTGTTTGCCTTTTCTTCTAAGGAAAAATGGAGGTTGATTACAATCGATAACCTGGGATCGATCTCTCTCTCTCTCTCTCTCTCTCTCTCCTCTCTCTCTCTCTCTCTCTCTCTCTCTCTCTCTCTCTCTCTCTCGCTCTCTCTCTCTGTCTGTCTGATTCAGATCCATACTCAAATCTCATTTTACTGCCGTAAAATAACATAAAAAGGATTGAGAATACCACAGAAAGACGAAATTAGAAGAAAAACACGAAGCTGATTTTTTTTTCATAAAACGTAGATGTCTGCATACGTTTATGTAGTATAGAACCTCTTTCAAATTCTCGTTACTTAAATTTCTTGTTTCCAACGTCGTAAATTGAAATTTGTTTTTGTTCTGCTTTTTCTCGTTATTGGAGTTTGGAGTTTACAATTTGTTCAAGAGGTATTCATCACACACAGACAATGCCATTTGCGCTCCACCCAAATCTGCCAGCAGTTATCTGGCAGACTCCATGAGGCTGCGCAAAACCCTATGCGCGCAAGGTCTCGTTATTATTCACCTTTGGCCTGAAAAAAAAATTGTACTGACTATAAAGCAGATAAAATGTCACACTGTCCCTGTTACTACTCTGATACCCGAAACAGAAAAGAGGCAAGGACCACCAGTCTACGTGGCTGAGTGGTAAGACCTACAGATTACTGATTAGGAGCGGAGGTCGTGGGTTCGAGACCCTATCAGTCCAGAAAAATTATTGTGAAATCTTTATGATCCCAAAGTCTCAGATAGACCCAGGAAGAAAATATTGGACGGACTTGCAGACTGGCTGAGGACGGAAAGGGTGGGAGATGTACTTGCAGCGACAAGGGATAGATTCGTATGGAAGGCCATAAACACCAACACCATGCTGCAGGGCATATGATGATGACGATGAAGTCTCAAACCCAGAGTTGACTGAGTGTGTTATTGGCTCATTTGAAAGACTGCAATCATACATTCGAGTCTCTTTCATTTTACAAATGCACCACTGAGGGTGGTGCTTAATTTTCCTGAGTAACACAGCAGGTGTCTGTGTCTCTTGGGTCTATTTGACGCGTAGAATATATCATGAAAGTAAGTGTCGGGTACAGCCCTTTCACGCAGTTTCAACCGAGATGGAACTCAAATGGCGCTATCGCTATCAGTCCTTTTGTCATCATCATAGAACTGTGGTGAAAAACTGTCCCACATTATGTGGCCCTTCATGTCCTATTCTTACGGTGACCTCAGTTATAGTGGGTTTGGAGGAGTGTTGGAGAGCTGAAAACAGCAACGTGGAAGTAGTGACACAGGACATGTGCAGACGATGGGGCAAAAAAAATCCATGATCTCTTTTCTCTTCACTACTTCAAAGTCTAAGATTTGGGTTCGATTGGGGTCCAGGTTTAGGGATGGGGTTAGGGTTAAGATTAAAAGTTTTTTTCAGCCTGTACCACTAAAATTAATTGGTTCACTCTTTAGAAAGTCTGGATTTAAAATGGTCGAGGGGTATATAGGAAGAGTATGTTTCAAAAGAGATGCTACTAGAGAGAGTCAAATAAAAGAATAAAAATTTTGCACATCCCATTTTTCTCATTCCTCCTCCATCCCAGAGTAAACCTCCAGTTACGCCTTCCCCCTCTATCCCACCAACTTTCACAGGAGCATTGGAATAAAACAGAAGTTTTATTCTGCTGCTTCCTACGACCTCTTTTATCCCTCCCTCCACCCCAATCCTCTGTCATCACCCAATCCAGTGTGTGCATAAAGACGTTAACTCTATCACTTCCGCGTCGCATCCATCTGTTTCCAACAGAGAAAGAAGTGAATATGAAAAATGTTAACCCTTTCACTCCCACACCACATCCACCAGCTTCCAACAGCTTTCTGCTGACTCCCTCACACCATCCACCAGCTTCCAACAGCTTTCTGCTGACTCCCTCACACCATCCACCAGCTTCCAACAGCTTTCTGCTGACTCCCTCACACCATCCACCAGCTTCCAACAGCTTTCTGCTGACTCCCTCACACCATCCACCAGCTTCCAACAGCTTTTCTGCTTGACTTCCCTCACACCATCCACCAGCTTCCAACAGCTTTCTGCTTACTCCCTCACACCATCCACCACTCTCCAACAGCTTCTCTGCTTACTCCTCACACCATCCACCAGTTTCTAACGGTTTTCTGTTTGTTCCTTCACCACATACACTCAAAGCTTTCTGCTATTCCCTACAAGTTTCCTGTTCAAGTTTAGTCCCAGCCAGTGACATTAGAATACTATCCATCCCATCCACTGGCTTCATGCAGCTGCTGCTCATTCCCTCACCAGCTTCCACCTTTCCTGCTCATTCCCTCACCAGCTTCCACCTTTCCTGCTCATTTCCTTACCAGCCTCCATCTTTCCTGCTCATTTCCTTACCAGCTTCCAACTTTCCTGTTTATTTCCTCTCCAGCTTCCAACCTTTACCTGCTTCTCATTCCCTCACCAGCTTCCAACCTTTCCTGTTCATTCCCTCCAGCTTCCAACCTTTCCTGCTCATTCCCCACCAGCTTCCAACCTTTTCGCATTCCTCACATCA
>CM060307.1:72437198-72442198 GCA_030674185.1 Monoplex corrugatus
AACAAACAAACAAAAATGGAATAAACAAGGGAATGAATGCTCAAGCCACACCCTTAATTCTTCTTAAAGTGTATACGTTTCAAATGCTTGCGTAACTGGGTGTTTGTATTGAAATTAGAAAATGTACCTCTCAAAGGCTTACGTAACTGGGTGTTTATATTGAAATTAGAAAATGTACCTCTCAAAGGCTTACGTAATTGGGTGTTTATACTGAAATTAGAAAATGTACCTCTCAAAGGCCTCCGTAATTGGGTGTTTATATTGAAATTAGAAAATTACCTCTCAAAGGCTTACGTAATTGGGTATTTTATTGAAATTAGAAATTAGAAAATGTTACCTCTCAAAGGCTTACGTAATTGGGTGTTTATATGAAATAAGAAAATTACCTTTAAAGGCTTACGTAATTGGGTGTTTATATTGAAATTAGAAAATTACCTCTCAAAGGCTTAACGTAATTGGGTGTTTATATTGAAATAGAAAATGTACCTCTCAAAGGCTACGTAATTGGCGTTTGTATTGAAATGAGAAAATGTACCTCTCAAAGGCTTACGTAATTGGCCGTTTGTATTGAAATTAGAAAATGTACCTCTCAAAGGCTTACGTAATTGGGTGTTTATATTGAAATTAGAAAATGTACCTCTCAAAGGCTTACGTAATTGGCCGTTTGTATTGAAATGAGAAAATGTACCTCTCAAAGGCTTAAATAATTTGGGCGTTTGTATTGAATGAGAAAATGTACCTCTCAAAGGCTAGTATTTGGGCGTTGTATTGAATTAGAGAGGAGAGTGAACTGATATTCAAAATATTTACTGAAAAAAATGTAATGAAATGCGTGGTTCATTAGCCCTTTCACTCCTGCACCCCATCCACCAACTACAAAAACTTAACCCTTTGACTCCCTCATCCTGTCCACCCGCTTCCTGCAGGAAGCAGGTGGATTGGGTGAGGGAATCAAAGGATGAAAATTTTGCTTTGCTAGCATGTTTGATAATGCAGGAAGCTGGTGGGTAGGATGTAGAAGTCAAAGAGTTAAGAGACGTGGATACGCCAGAGAACTGTAGTTGGGGAAGGGGGTGGGGGTGGAGACTTCAATTTATGATTCACCAAAAACCGAAATGTGACACAGTTCCTGCCTTTCAATATTCTTTCTTGATCTGGTTTGTTGTTACTGGTACTAATGCATGAAAGGACAACTGTTTGCATGGCTTCTTTTCGTAAATGTTACCTGTATCATAGATTACACAAATACGTGGATTTTTCTATCGTACTTTCTGGTAGCTTATAATTTTATATGCATTCCATTTGATATTTTGAATATCTATGCAATATGGTTTTCAGTGTGCGTGTGCGTGTGTTGGTGCGGCGCGCGTGTCTGTGTGTGTGTGTGTGTGTGGTGTTTTGGGGATTGGGGTGGAGTGGTGGAGTAAAAAAAATGGTTGTAAGTTTCTAAAGCTCAGACTATAATTATAGTGTTGCTGACCATCAGCCCATTCTCTCTGTGATACCAATGATGGTCCGAGCGTATAGATAAGAGAAAAACAAGTTGTTTAGTTTCTTCTTGCCCGTTTTTGCCCCTCCGCTTTAAAGTATAATATAATTGTCGTTTCGCAACAGGGGACGACAGAACTATCACAAAACGTCGCGTTTAAAAATGTGCTGCTGATGACCTGTTGTTCAAAATGCTCATAAAACGAACCATGCGGAAGTTGCAAGAGATCATGGGATCGTTGCTTTGGTAGTGAGACCGGATGTTGCGTTGCAGGTTATGTGTACATTATCTCCGCCCCCAATCCTTTATTTTTTGCGTTAACCAGCTTGTCTAAATTTTGGCTGCGTAGCATGTATCCAGCTATTGCTGCTTGTTTACTAGTTGATTCCTTGGTTGGTTGGTTGGTTGGTTGGTTTGTTATTGTTATCGTTATTTGTGTTTGTTTGTCGGTTGGTGGCTGGTTGGCTGTTTGGCTGGTTGGTTGGTTCATTCGTTCGTTTGTTTGTTCTTTCGTTTGTTTTCTGTTTGTTTGATCGTATGTTGTCTGTTTATGATAGGTCTAGTGCATAGTTTTTATTGTTTTGATTAGGCTTAGCTTACTTTGATTTTGTTTGGTTTGGGGTATTTGTTTGTTTGCTTCGTTTTAGTTTTCTGACGGAAAAATGGGACTGTTTTCCTCTGTTGTACTGTTTATTCATTGTTTTGCTGCATGATTCCTTGCCTTAGTTTATAACACTAAAGGGAACGTCAAATAAATTGAAATGGACACTGCAGAGAGAAACAAAAGCAACTAAAAAACTGAGAGAAACATGCACAGACACAAACACAGATACAGAGACATAGAGACAAAGACACGGAGAAAAAGGAACAATGGCAAGTTTTCTTTTTTAAATTGAAGAGATACAGAGATATGGAGACAAAGACATAGAGAAAAAGGAACAGTACAAGTGTTTTATTGAAGAGATACAGAGATATGGAGAAAAAGACACAAAGAAAAAAGTACAATAGCGAAAATTTACTGCAGAGTATGAAATGAGCAATACATATGCTTTTATACATCTAGTCCTCGCCCAAAGATGATCTGTACTACAAATGGTAAATAATCAACCGCTATTTCCTTTTTCTTTTTTTCTTTTATTCATTTATTTAGTTATTTGTTTATGTATTTACTTATTTGTTTTTTTTATTATTATCATTATTATTATTATTATTATTATTGTTATTGTATTATTATTATTGTTATCATTATTATTATATATTATTATTATTATTATATTAGTATTACTTTATCATCATCATCATCATTATTATTATTATTATTATCACTATCATTATTATCAATATTATTATTGTCATCATCATCATTATTATTATCATTATTATTATATTATTATTATTATTATTATTAGTTTGGATACAGTTATGTGCGGGCAGCTCGCTCTGCATGTGTGGCATGCCCTCTCTTCCATCCCAGGCAGTAGAACTGATGAGTTCTACACAGAACAAACATATCATTTGCTATGGGATCCCAGACTTCCCATTGGAGAATCTAAATACTGACACAGCAGTCAGAGTCGATCTACTGGGTTACCCTCGACCCTCAGCAGTCTCTCTACTTTCCTTCCCTTTTTTCTTCTTTCTCTATCGTTTTCTTGCGTTGTCTTTCTCAAAGGTTTCAGTATCATCTTGTATTTTTGACCGGATAGTATATTCTGTCGAATACGAGTGAAAGGTTCATTTTGTCTGCTTGTTTTTGTCTTTTTATCTGTCCGCACCATTGCAAGTTTTTTTTCTGCTTGCTTTTGTCTTTCTGTCTGTTCGTACTTCTGCAGGAGCAACAACCTTCCTTTTCCCTTTGTTTTCGGCTATAATAACAATACTTATATTTGCTTCATTATTCTCGTACAAAAGTCAAAGTCTGACATGAATTCTGAACAGCAGGAGATTTAATTAAAGTTGAAAATACTATTATGGAAACAGAAATATACACAGAGCTTTTGAATATTCTCAACTTGGTTGCACAAATTAAGTAACAAACAAAAGTTAACAATTCAAGATATGGGTAAACGTACATTTTCTTAACCCTTTGACTCTCTCAGCCCGTTCATCGACATCCTGCTTTGTCGACTATGACAGGAAAGCAAATATTTAACCTTTTGATTCCCTCACCCTACCCACCAGCTTGCGACCGGAAGCTGGTGGGTAGGGTGAGAGAGTCAAAAGTTTAAATTTTTGCTGGTGGTGGATAGGGTTCAGGAGTCAAAAGGTTAAATACTCTAAAACCGAAATCATTTTGGAGGCATCCTGGTAGTGTGTTACAGAGTGAGGCAGAGAGAAGGGACCCTTTATTAAACATAACAGATGGTGGCAAACAAACATGAAGCCAAGCACATATTCTAACGACCTTTTATCAACCATAACATTACATCGTCTCATGGGGTTTGGGGAAAAGGAAGGGAAAGGGCTGGTATCCCAATAGGAGCCATCAATGGGAAGAGGGGGTGGTGGGAAGAGGGGGGGTGGGAAGAGGGGTGGGTGACAAGGGGGATATGTGAGGCATGTGGTGTCTGGAACTCTGGCCATAGTGCAGGCAGTGGTATCGGCTGGTAAGACAAGACAGGAAAGCGGACCTTGTGTTATCATTCTGACATTTTACGTGTTCTTATGAACAACATGGAAACACCTACTCTCACCCACACCACTCTTTTGCCACACACACACACACAACACACACACACACACACACCACACACACACACACATACACACAATGTGGTCCTTTTAGTTAGTACTTTCTCTAGTCCACGTTGCAGGGTTGTTGAACGAGGGTTTTTTCTTTTTATCCAAATGTGTAACGAACTTTTTTTTTTAATCATTTGAGATATTACAAGTACAAAAATACAACATAAACACATACAAATCTACATACATACACACGTACATAATAACACACACACACACACACACACACACACACACACACACACACACACACACCACAGATAGATAGATGGATAGATGGATAGATGGATGGATAGATAGATAGATAGGTAGATAGATAGATAGATAGATAGATAGATAGATAGATAGATAGATAGATAGATAGATAGATAGATAGATAGATGAAGTGCATATGCTCACAGTAAAATACATGATGTATTTAAAACAGATGATTAAGCTGAAAATGGGGATAACAGTGAACCTTTTATGGTATATACTCGTGGATATTAAACACACTTTCTTTCTTTGGTTCCATGATTAAATCTGAATGGGTGGACGGGTTGGTATCCTTGTTGGGAGACTGGTAACTTGGATGGATGGTTTGGCTGGTTGGTTTGGCTGGTTGGTTTGGCTGTGTTTTTGGTTGCTTACTTGCTTGCTTGATAGGTTGATGTGTTGGTTGGTGAGCTAGATAGCTGTTTTGTGGTTGGTTACTTAATTGCTTAGTGGGTTGGTGAGTTGCTGGGTTGGTTGGTCAGTTGGTTGGCTGTTTTGCTGGTTGGTTTGGTGT
>CM060307.1:72447198-72449698 GCA_030674185.1 Monoplex corrugatus
ACTTCAAGCAGGCCTAAAGATCAACCAGAAGAAAACAGACGTGAAGACAATGAACATCCCAAACCCCTTCACCAATCCAAGCAGATGGAACAGAATAATTAATGAACAGCTGGAAAGTTCACCTATCTAAGCAGTTTGCCTGACACGATGGAGAAGCAGACGCCGTTTCCAGAAAACCAGAAACGCTTTCAGAATGCAGAGCAACGTGAGGAGTCCTCCCCCTCCCCCCAAGTCCAGCATTAACATAGATGGAGCAGAGATACCCACAGCTGGAAAGTTCACTTATCTAAGCAGTTTGTCAGACACGATGGAGAAGCAGTCAGTGACATCAAGCGCCGGTTCCAGAAAACCAGAAAACACTTTCAGAATGCAGAACAACGTGTGGAGTCCTCCCCCCCCCCCCCCCACCAAATCCAACATTAACACCAAGCTGATATTGTGCCAGACCTGTGTCCTTTCAATTCTACTTCACATTTCAGTTGACAAGAGACACCACTAGGATGCCGATGGGACCCGGGGCACCAATGCCGCGCCACTGTACGGACAATTGCCTCCCAAGCTCTCAACACCATTCGACAGTCGTTTCAGCAAGCAAAGGAGGGGAAAAGGGGGGCCGGGTTTGCTGTCCATGCGTTGCAGGACCCATTCGGACCCAGTCATCAGTTAACTACCGTATTTACAAACCGAATGGCAAAGGTGGGGAGATGACAAACCCGGGACACAGCAACACAAACTCGCACCAACCAGGTCCAGCCCAGCTTCCGGACGAAGAAAGAATGGAAGACCCCTCTCTTGCCCCACTCTGGTATTCATCTCTCTTCCAGGCAGCCCGCCCTGCCACCAGCTCGCATAGTTGCCGGCTCCTTCCTTCTTACTATGTAGTCTCGACACTTGGCAGTCGGAAGCTCCCAACGTTGCGTTACTTCAACCACAGGGGTTGTTTGAACGGCCGCGAAAGTGACCTTTCAACCCTGCTTCACAGCTCAGAATGCTGGAGGAATTCAGAAAGCGACCTTACCAAGCTGTCAACCTTCTACACAAAAAAACTCAAAAAAAGATAGGAATTTACTGTCCAACACCATCTCAAATCAACAACTAGTTTCCCAATGCAGTCAAGAGAAGTATCTCAAATCAACAAGTAGTTTCCCAACATAGTCAAGAGAAGTATCTCAAACCAACAACTAGTTTCCCAATGCAGTCAAGAGAAGTATCTCAAATCAACAACTAATTTCCCAATGCAGTCAAGAGAGTATCTCAAATCAACAACTAGTTTCCCAATGCAGTCAAGAGAGTATTTCAAATCAACAACTAGTTTCCCAATGCAGTCAAGAGGTATTTCAAATCAACAACTAGTTTCCCAACACAGTCAAGAGAAGTATCTCAAATCAACAACTAGTTTCCCAACACAGTCAAGAGAAGTATCTCAAATCAACAACTAGTTTCCCAACACAGTCGAGAGAAGTATCTCAAATCAACAACTAGTTTCCCAACACAGTCAAGACAAGTATCTCAAATCAACAACTAGTTTCCCAATGCAGTCAAGACAAGTATCTCAAATCAACAACTAGTTTCCCAATGCAGTCAAGAGAAGTATCTCAAACCAACAACTAGTTTCCCAATGCAATCAAGTGGTATCTCAAATCAATAACTAATTTCCCAACGCAATCAAGAGGTACCTCGAATCAATAGCTACTTTCCCAATGAAATGAACAGAAGTACCCCCAATGGCCAACTAACTAATTTCCCAGTGCACCAAGAGAAGTATCTCAAACCACCAGCTAGTTTCCCAACGCAATCAAGAGAATCTCTCCAATCAACAACTAGTTTCCAATGCAATCAAGAGAAGTCTCTCAAAAATCAACAACATATTTCCCAATGCAGTCAAGAGAAGTATCTCCAAATCAACAACTAGTTTCCCCAGTGCAGTCAAGAGAAAGTATCTCAAAATTAAAAGCTAGTTTCCCAATCAGTCAAGAGAAGTATCTCAAATCAACAGCTAGTTTCCTAATGCAGTCAAGAGAAGTATCTCAAACTACAGCTAATTTCCAATGCAGTCAAGAGAAGTATCTCAAACCTACAGCTAATTTCCCAATGCAGTCAAGAGAAGTATCTCAAACCTACAGCTAATTTCCCAATGCAAGTCAAGAGAAGAGAGTTCTTGAATGTTATATAGAACCTATACTGTTGTACGGTTGCGAGGCGTGGACAGTCAACAAGCGAAGCCAGAACAAGATTGAGGCAGCCGAGATGTGGTTTCTAAGAAGAATGTTGAGAGTTCCATGGACAGCAAAGAAAACAAACGAGACAGTCTTGATGGAGGCCGATACAAGTAGATCATTCATAAGGAAGATTAGGAAAAGGCAGGCAACATTCATAGGCCATTTTATAAGGAAAGAGGAATTGGAACACCTGGTCACAACGGGAAAGCTGTAGGGAAGGAGAGCACTGGGTCGACCCAGGGAGAAGATACTAGACGGACTTGCAGAGTAGCTGAAGACAG
>CM060307.1:72464698-72472198 GCA_030674185.1 Monoplex corrugatus
AATCTCCATCCTTTATCCACCAGGCGGAGATGTCTAGGCGGATCGAACCTAGGACCTTCCGATTGGAAGTTCAAACATATAGACTGGTGTTCAGGATCTGTACCATAAGACCTGACGTACTCCTTCCCTTGAGACCCATATCGTGAGACCACTCTCATCCATTTGTTCTTGAGATCGAAAGCAGATGCCAGTCAAAAGAAGCAGCAACTTCAAAGAGAGTAGGTAGATATCAGTTTACCTCCTACTGACAGAAATTGACTACTGCCGGGCGTCGTTCGCCTTTTCCCTCTAACCTGCTCTCTACCATGATTTCAGTAGATAAGGCACCGTCAACTTGAAGACTGCCCAGCAGGCTGCCTGTCTCAGCTGATACAGCCGTGTACTCGCGATTTGATAACCTTGAGTTCAAGTCCAATAGCTAATTTAAAAACTGGCCGACCTGCCTGTGTCAATCACTCTGTTTAAGTTTTAGTTTTGAGTCTCAAGACATCGTCTCCGCGCTCAGGTTAAACACCATGTGCACTGAAACAACAAGAGATGGAAGAGATTCACAAGGATTATGACATAAGCCTTACACCTACACCTAAGCCCTACGCATTGGCAAAGTCTTGAAGTTCTTACCTAGCTTGTGGGTTTTGTGTGTCTTTGTAGCAATCTGTTTTTGGGACATCTCAGGACATAACATGTCTTGATGGAGGCACAGACAAGAAGAAAATTGATAAAGAATATTCAGAAAAGACAAGCAACATTTATAGGCCATTTTATGAGGAAAGGAGAATTAGAGCACCTGGTCAAAACAGGAAAGCTGGAGGGAAAGAGAACACCAAGTAGACCCAGGGAGAAAATATTGGACGGACTTCCAGGGTGGCTGAAGACAGACAGGGTGGAAGATGTACTCGCAGCGACAAGGGAGAGATGCATATGGAGGGCCATGATCGCCAACGTCATGCGGCAGGGTACATGATGAGGAGGAGGAGGATATAACGTAGTCTGGTTCAGTTTTAGTTATTAGTTCTCTGGTCGTCAGTAATGTTTACACTTCCATATGTGATGAATGTCTGTAACTGTTCTAGATCGGGTCATGTGGCACAACTTAACATTTGTACATGTAATCTGTAGATATGAGCGCACGAGCGTGTGTGAGTGTGTGTGTGGGGGTGGGATGGGGTGGGGTGAGTGTTTGTTTGTTTGTTTGTGTGCGTGCGTGCGTGCGTGCGCTCGTGCGTGTGTTTGTGTGTTTGTGTGTGTGTGTGTGTGTGTGTGTGTGTGTGTGTGTGTGTGTGTGTGTGTGTGTGTGTGTGTGTGTGTGAACAGAAATGACAGAACTCAGAATACGTTTATTTGTCAGTGAATAACAATACAGCTATAAGATACAGATTGGTTGTGGTAAGTTGACATAACGTTCAATTATTTCAACAGTTACTGATTTCACGTTAACATCGTTATCATCAGTGGGGATACAAATATCAGCGTTAACATCGTCACCATCAGTAGAGATACAAATATTAGCGTTAACATCGTCATCATCAGTGGAAATACAAATATTAGCGTTAACATCGTCATCATCAGTGGAGATAAAAAATATTAGCGTTAACATCGTCATCATCAGTGGAAATACAAATATTAGCGATAACATCGTCATCATCAGTGGAAATACAAATATTAGCGTTAACATCGTCATCATCAGTGGAGATAAAAATATTAGCGTTAACATCGTCATCATCAGTGGAAATACAAATATTAGTGTTAACATCGTCATCATCAGTGGAGATAAAAATATTAGTGATAACATCGTCATCATCAGTGGAAATACAAATATTAGCGATAACATCGTCATCATCAGTGGAGATAAAAATATTAGTGATAACATCGTCATCATCAGTGGAAATACAAATATTAGCGATAACATCGTCATCATCAGTGGAGATAAAAATATTAGTGATAACATCGTCATCATCAGTGGAAATACAAATATTAGTGTTAACATCGTCATCATCAGTGGAGATAAAAATATTAGTGATAACATCGTCATCATCAGTGGAAATACAAATATTAGTGTTAACATCGTCACCATCAGTGGAGATAAAATATTAGTGATAACATCGTCATCATCAGTGGAAATACAAATATTAGTGTTAACATCGTCATCATCAGTGGAGATAAAAATATTAGTGATAACATCGTCATCATCAGTGGAAATACAAATATTAGTGTTAACATCGTCACCATCAGTGGATATAAAAATATTAGTGATAACATCGTCATCATCAGTGGAAATACAAATATTAGTGTTAACATCGTCATCATCAGTGGAGATAAAAATATTAGTGATAACATCGTCATCATCAGTGGAAATACAAATATAGTGATAACATCGTCATCATCAGTGGAGATAAAAATATTAGTGATAACATCGTCATCATCAGTGGAAATACAAATATAAGACCTTTTGTTTTCCCAAATCCAAGCAATTACAGACACATTCTGCGACAAGTATTTCCTAATCATCTTCCTTACATAAGTCACTTGGATTTAGCATAATGGACTTACAGCAATCGATTGTTAAAGTATATATATATTTTTTTAAACCATTACATCATTTTCAGTCTCGTTTTGTATCTAAACAATTGTCTAGGAAATGAAGTTCATTTTCAATCACGCCACATGAAGCCTAAAAACACCCAGCAAGCGAAGATGAAGTAGACACATGCAGCCGAAAATATCGAGAACGCTAAATAACAAAACAAAACAACTCCCCCCCCCGAAAAAAAAAAGCTCAATACCTCTGTATTATTTCATGTGAAACAACTACTTTACCAGCAGTTTTTTTTTATTAATATTATTATTATTATTACTATTATTGTTATTATTATCATTATTGTTATTATATTATTATCATTAGTATTATCATTAGTATCATTATTATTATTTCATTACTATTGTTGTTATTACTGTTATTATTATCATTATCATTATTGCTGTTGTTGTTGTTGCTTCTGCTGTTGTTGTTGTTCTAATTATTGTTGTTATTTTGTACCTGTGGTGTCTTTTTCTTACATCTGTCTTCGGTGGATTGTGCCCAGTACCTCCTTCTTCAGCAAGGCTTTGTCATGGAGTTGTATTTCGCACTGTGCTTTCTTGTTCAGTACTGTTGTCATTATATGGTCAGTGTGCTTTCTGTATGTTTTGTTCTTCTTACTGTTGCATTCTATCTGTTTTTTTCTTTTTATTGTTTGTACATTTTGTTGCTTCTTTTGTAACTGATACAAACTATGTTCCATCTCTCGATGATATCACTGATGGTTGTTCTTCTTCGCCATCCATTCATTTTACTCGAGTGTTTGGGCGCTTTTGTTTAGTTTGGTTTTGTTTCGTTTTATATTTTGTTTTGTTTTGTTTGTTTGTTTCTTTGTTTGTTTGTTTGTTTGTTTGTTTGTTTGTTTCGAAATTGCATCCATTTATTTATTTGTTTTTTGGGTTTTTTTATTTATTGTAGTGTGAATTTCTTCATGTAAAATTTCTTCGTGTTTCTAAATTCAATATCGTAATGGTTGTGATTTGAGTCTGGTCCGAAAAAAAAAACTGTCATTTTGATAAAGGTCATCGGTGAACAGTGATCCCTTCCAGATCCAGCGTTTATCTCCCTTTATCTGTATTCTTTACCACCTCTCCTTTCGCTCCGTCATTCTGTTATTGACCGCATCCAATTTCATCCGGCCAAATTGTGGTCCATGCTCTCTATCTGCTACCTGTCTCTTTCGCTGAGACAGAAACACGTTTTGCCTGTAGAATCTTCGATGAGAGAAGAGAGAGTTTATCCACTGACTGGTTGACTCAGGATGCATAGATCGATAAGTCCTGTCACTGTTTATTGTCGTACACGTGATTACATCTATGCCTTTTTCCCCTTGCGAAGCCATTCCTTGCGTTGTACTGTTGATGTGCCGACTCGGGTCACTCGCTTCAATAGCGGTATCATGCGTATTTTCTACATCGGCTGAGTGGCTCACACACATCGCTGTATTCCCTCTTGGATTTTTTTTTTCCAGTTTCGACCTGTCTTGACCGGATGGTCCGTCAGTCAATTTAGTCATCGCCCTCATTTTCTTAATATTTCAGTATTGGTTAACATGTTGTTGTTCTGCTTTTGTTGTTGTTGTTTAGCGGCCCCTTTGGTTCAGTTGCTTAAAGGGCCGTGCTGATTATGCAGGGGCCCTGTGTTCGATTCTCAGGCTTAGTTTATTTAGATGGTCCCTCGTCGTGCGACGTACAAGGCAGCAAGAGCGCTCCAACTGGCATCTCAGGGCACCACTCCAGCGTCTGTTAACACCCTATCGGTATACCCAGCCCTATCGTTATGAAAGCAGATACCCTATCGGTATACTCAGCCCTATCGGTATGGAAACAGGTACCCTATCTGTATACCCAGCCCTATCGGTATGGAAACAGGTACCCTATCTGTATACCCAGCCCTATCGGTATGGAAACAGGTACCCTATCTGTATACCCAGCCTATCGGTATGGAAACAGGTACCCTATCTGTATACCCAGCCCTATCGGTATAGAAACAGACACCCTATCGGTATCCCAACCCTATCGGTATGGAAACAGATACCCTATCTGTATACTCAGCCCTATCAGTATGGAAACAGGTACCCTATCGGTATACCCAACCCTATCGGTATGGAAACAGATACCCTATCTGTATACTCAGCCTATCGGTATGGAAACAGACACCCTATCGGTATACCCAACCCTATCGGTATGGAAACAGGTACCCTATCTGTATACTCAGCCCTATCGGTATGGAAACAGGTACCCTATCGGTATACCCAACCCTATCGGTATGGAAACAGATACCCTATCTGTATACCCAGCCTATCGGTATGGAAACAGGTACCCTATCTGTATACCCAACCCTATCGGTATAGAAACAGACACCCTATCTGTATACCCAGCCTATCGGTATGGAAACAGACACCCTATAAGTATACTCAGCCCTATTTGTATGGAAACAGATACCCACCCTATCGGTATACTCAGCCCTATCGGTATGGAAGCAGGTGTTTTCCATCCCACACATCCAGCTGACAACTCCTCCCCTAGAGCATTTAGCACTGGCAACCAGTTCTGTTACATGTATCTCATCACTGGCACCGTTTGTCAGCCAGCACGCACAACCATGCAAAAATGAATACATTCCACTTTATATTTATGTACATTTCTTCCGTTTTAGAAACATCGCAAACTTGTCCATATGGAATGAATTAAAAAAAAAACCACAGATATTTTCTTTACTGACTACGGGGATGATGACATGGTTTTGAATAACTTGTTAGGGTGCAAAAAAGAAAGTATCACTGTTCTCTGTAAAAGCAGACAAAACCAAAAGTAGGTCAGGACAGGGAAGCCAAATTGTACCAAGGAATTTGAAATAAGTGTATTTTTAATTCATCATCGTCATTACTACTACTACTACTACTGCTGCTGCTGCTGCTATACTACTACTGCCCCTGCTGCTGTAGCTGCTGCTGCTGCTGCTGCTATTACTACTCGACCTCTATTGCTGCAACTGCCGCTGCTTCCACGTTTACTCCTCACTCTTCTTCTTCTTTCCTTTTTCTTTCTTTCTTTCTTCAGTTCACAGTCACTGGCAAGTACATAGCATCAAGACTTTTCGTGATGGTGGTTTGTGCTCTCCTCAGTTTCAGTCCTTGTTTGTTGAGTATTGTCAGGTTCAGCAGTGACTTGCAGTATCTTTATGATGATCATGACACCTTCTTCGTGGCGTCTACTGTCTTCTCTTCTACAAAAACAGGAGCTCAAATTCCCCTATCAACTTAATTTCTGATTTCTCACCGACCAGGCACTCCTCTCTCTCTCTCTCTCTCTCTCTCTCTCTCTCTCTCTCTCTCTCTCTCTCTCTCTCTCTCTCTTTCTCAGTGTCTGTCTGTCTCTCACCCTCTCTGCCTCTCTCTGTCTCTGTCTGTCTGTCTCTGTCTGTCTCTCTGCCTGTCTGTCTCTCTGTCTGTCTCTCTGTCTCTGTCTCTGTCTCTGTCTCTGTCTCTCTCTCTCTCTCTCTCTCTCTCTCTCTCTCTTTCTCACTCTCTCCATGCAAAAATGAAGACATTGTGTATTGAAAAAAAAAAACACGGATATCTCTAAGTACGAAGAATTTATGTTGTTTTGTTTTTTCCAAGTCTTTTCCTGCAGTTGTTATTATGCACTGCTGCTCCTGCTTAGGTTTTGTCTTTGGCCATTGTGAAATGGAATACAAAGGTTTGGATGGGGGGGGGGGGGGTGTGAAATGGAAATACAAAAGGTTTGGATGGGGGGGGGGGGGGAGGAGGTTAAGAACGTACCTTGGACCGTTTCAGATTTTGTAATCTCACGAAAAGCTTTTAGTTGCGGCCCAAAAGGCCTTACAATTCCTCTCTCAAATTTACACCCAGCATCCCTGTCACCACAAAGCTCTAAACAAGCGACTGTATTCACCTGTGTGTTTTACATTTTCATTAAATTTGTCTGGGACTGTTTCACAATAGCAATGTGTTTAACTTAGTTACAACTGTGTGTGTGTGCGTGGTGTGTGTTGTGTGTGTGTGTGTGTGTGTGTGTGTGTGTGTGTGTGTGTGTGTGTGTGGTGCGTGTGTGTGTGCGCGCGCACTCGCGTGCGTGCGTCCGTGCGTGTATGTCATGTTTTATTTCATCAGATGCTTCTAGAAGTACAAAATCTGGTAATTTCTGTCATGATAATGGTATGAAAAGAGGAGATTGTCTGAATAGCCCATCTTGTTTCTGTTTCATCTTCGCTTGCCCCTATGGCCCCCACACCTGTTCCAGCCACAGACATCCTAAATCTGTGGTTCCAGCCCGCCTGCAAACAACCCTTCCTAGTGTCTTCTTCTTTCCTTGCTTCCACTGTCACTTTCCCAACAACGTTTCATTCACTTCACTGGCCTGCAGCTAAAACTTAAAGCGCTTTTTAATCGTAGGCTTGTGGTGGCGAGTCTCGTTATAAAGTTGATCTGTTGTGTGTGGTGCTGGGCTCACACGCGTGGAGGGTGAGGGTGAGGATTCGGTTGGGGGATATGTGTAGTGGTGTTGGGTGTTGTGTGTGTGTGTGTGTGTGTGTGTGTGTGTGTGTGTGTGTGTGTGTGTGTGTGGTGTGTGCGTGTGTGTGTGTGTTGTGTGTGTGAGGGAGGGGTGTGTGAGTGTGTCTGTGTTTGTGTGTGTGTGTGTGTCTGTGTCTGTGTATCTGCGTGTGTCTGTGTGTATGTGTCTGTCTGTCTGTCTGTGTCTGTGTCTGTCTGGTGTGGTGCAGTATGTGTTTGTGTGTGTGTGTGTGCGGGGGGTTGTGTGTGTGCATATATGTGGTGTGTCTGTGTTTGGTGTGTGTGTGTGTGTGTGTGTGTGTGTGATATATGTGGTGTGTCTGTGTGTGTGTGTGTGTGTGCGCGCGCGGTGTGTGTGTGTGCGCGTGTGTGTGTGTGTGTGTGT
>CM060307.1:72477198-72479698 GCA_030674185.1 Monoplex corrugatus
CGGAAGGGGACGAAAAACGAGAGTCGGAACCGTGTGCCCTCTGGCCTGCCCACGCTAAAGATCCCTCGGCAGTTAAAAATCGTGAAGACCAGGGCATTCGCCCGGCTGCCCTGGTACAAAACATTGGAAAGATCAGTTCAGTTCCCCTTGAAGGACAATTACCTTTCTTCCCTTTTTGAAGTCTTGGTCAGAAACAATTTAAAAATATGGGTGGCGCTGTAACCCGGCGACGCGCTCTCAACGGAGAAGCAGCCCTAGTTTCACACGGTAAGTCCATTGTGACTAATAGAAATGAATGTGAAAATATGAATTATTCTCATCATCATCATCAGCAGCAGCAGCATTATTGTTATTGTTAATATCATTATTGTTACTACTATTATATTTGTCATCACTATTATATTACAATATAAATATGAATGAACATGAATAGTGTCACTATTGTTATTATTACCATTATCATTGTTATCAATATAATCTCGTATTGCTATCAAAATCTCGTACCATCATCATCATACATCATCATCATCCACGAGAAGACTACATCAATGATATAGTACAGGGTCCCGTTATTGTTGCTATTTGAATACATTATATGAGCCTGTATCCTGCGTTTCCCATACTTACCTCTATGAATCACCAACACGCTTTTCATGAGTAAGTTATGACTTGCTCTCTCTCTCTCTTTGTCTATCTGTCTGTCTGTCCTGTCTGGCTGGCTGGCTGGCTGGCTGGCTCGGCTGGCTTCTCTCTCTCTCTCTCTCTCTCTTCTCTCCTCTACGTCTCTCTCTCTGTCTTTCTGTCTTCTCTGTCTGTCTGTCTGTCTTGCTGTCTCTATCTCTGTCTGTCTGTCTGTCTTGCTGTCTCTCTCTCTCTCACCTCTCTCTCTCTCTCTCTTCTTCTCTCGTCTCTTCTTCATCTCTCTCTCTTCTCTTTTCCTCCCTCTCCCCTCTCCCTCTCCCCCTCTCCCTATCTATATATCTATCTCTGTCTGTCTGTCTGTCTCTCTCTCCTCCCTCCCTCTCCCGTCTCTGTGTGTGTGTGTGTGGTGTGGTGTGTGGTGTGTGTGTGTGTGTGTGTGTGTGTGTGTGTGTGTGTGCGCGCGTGCGCGCGCGCTCCCTCTCTCTTTCTCCCCAGGATTCCATCAGATGGTCAGGTTGCTTGCCAGAAGCATTCATTATTCACCTGGCCATCTCTCTTCTTTCACAAATCAGTACGTATACAGACAGTGTTTCGCTACCTGTGTGGTCAAAACATCTGTAAAAGCTTGTGGAAACTGAAGAAATCCACTCTACCGCTATGCTATGTATGTATACATATATATATGTATGTGTATATATGTATATATATATATATATATATGTGTGTGTGTGTGTGTGTGTGTGTGTGTGTGTGTGTGTGTGTGTGGTGTGTGTGTGTGTGTGTGGGGTGTGTGTGCACATCATCATCATCATGTGTCTCGCTGTAAGGTGTTGACGATCATGGCCCTCTATACGAAGCTATCTTTTGTCACTGCAGTTCGGTTTAAAGTCTGTTGTATGGCATGAAAAGAACCAAAACACTTCGTATAACACAACGAATAAGAGACCAAATAACTACATACAAAATGAAAAGAAGAAGACACCAAAATATTATACATAGATATCTATACAAGAAAAGGTAAAACTTCTGTAACAATTTTATTCTGAAAAGGATAAAAACTTCTGTAACAATAATATTTATTATCTTAGAAAAGGAAAAAACTTTGTAACAAATATATTATATCTTAGAAAAGGGATAAACTTCTGTAACAAATGTATTTATATCTTAGAAAAGGGATAAAAACTTCTGTAACAAATGTATTTATTATCTTAGAAAAGGGATAAAAACTTCTGTAACAAATATATTTATTATCTTAGAAAAGGGATAAAAACTTCTGTAACAAATATATCATAATGTTACGGTGTATCACCTGTTTATCGGTAAATCATCTTTAACCCTTTTATTCCTGCACCCTATCCACCAAATGCAAAAAAAATTAACTCTTTGACTCTCTCACCCTATCCATCAGCTTTCTGCAGAAAGCTGGCGGATAGGGTGAGGGAGTCAGATAGTAAAGTTTTTGTTTCGCTAGCATGCGTACTTAATACAACAAGACAAGACAGGCGCAAATTTCGGCCAACTGGCCTTTGTCAAGCATAAGATCACAAACAAACAAACAACCAGATACAAAAATTAGGAGAAAAAGACTGTCATTTTAGTCAGTTTATTCCTTTTCTCCACCGGACGGAGTATCAGGGAAGTTTCAGTCTTTTTCTCTTAATTTTTTATCTGGTGTTTTGTTTGTGATCTTACGCTTGACAAAGGCCAGTTGGCCGAAAATTTGCCCCTATCTTTTCTTATTGCATTAAATACGTGTTCTTATTCTTTTTTCGTGTTTTTTCTGGTTCCTGTTTGCTTGAATGCAGGCAGTCACACTTGTTTTGGATATCGCAGCATGGTTAACAGTGAAGGATGCTGG
>CM060307.1:72487198-72494698 GCA_030674185.1 Monoplex corrugatus
AGAAGAGAGAGAGAGAGAGGAGAGAGAGAGAGAGAGAGAGAGAGAGGCAAACAGAGACACAGAGAGACAGAGACACAGAGAGAGAACAAAAACATGTCGTTTTATTTTGGAATTCGGAAGTAGTGAAAAATGACATAAGCCCATTAATGCTTTTTTTTTAAAACGTTTAGACCTAACTTCAGCAGGTCCATGTTTATATAAGTACACCAGGGAAGAGAGAGAGAGAGAGACAGACAGACAGACAGACAGAGACGGAGACAGAGACAGAGAGACATACAGACAGACAGAGACAGAGAGGCAGACAGAGACAGAGACTGAGAGACAGAGACAGAGGCGAGAGGATGACTAGAGCATTAATGAAGATAGCGTAGCGAACACACTGATTTTTTATGCTGCAAGATGCGAGTAATCTCCGAGACCTCAGAAGATCTTGGAGAGTCCACGGCACTCTATCCAAAGAGCCCAGCCAACCCGGGAATCGAACCCACGAGCCTTTGCGTTTAGAAAGCAGAGTAGACCTATCAGTATCGCAAACGATCAGCAATCGCCCACCAACAAAAGCAGCGACTAAAATACCCACTGCAAGGATATAGCACTTAAATTAACGCGATGGGTAATCCATAGGTCAGACCCCAAACTCACTGATTATCATCGTCTTGATTGCTATTGTATGGTAAGCCGAGGGGGGTCAATAATCACGGTGTGTGTTGTCCAACAAACACGTCGACGACAGTGTTTAATTGCTGGCTGTCTCGCCCTGGCTTGTTGAAAATTACCGTCTAGTTTCTTGTCGGTGAACTTCTTCTGTGTGGGTTCTCACACAATGCGGAGAGGGAGAGTTAAGAAGGGTAAGATATGAGCTGATGATTCGTTTGACAGCTTCTCTCTCTCTCTCTCTCTCTCTCTCTCTCTCTTCACACACACACACACACACAACACATCACACACACACCACACACACACACACACACAACCCACGCACACCACACGTACACACACGCAACACACACACAACACACGGCACTCACAACACACATACACATACAAACATAGATATCGATATAGATATAGATATAGACAGATACAGATATAGATATAATACAGAGAGAGAGAGAGACAGACAGACAGACAGAAGACAGAGACAAGAGAGACAGAGACAGACAGAGAGACAGAGAGACAGACAGAGAGAGACAGAGAGAGAGAGAGAGAGAGTATAAGAGGAGAGAGAAAAAAGGAGAAGATGAAGATAGAGCAACAATTGTAAAAACAGGGAGAGATAAAAACAGTTGAGATCGACAGACGAAGAGACAAAGACTTTGAATCTCAATGTACCCTTCATTAATCAGCAATATAAGGACAACAACAACAATATATATGATGATGATGATGATGATGATGATGACACCGACGATAATAATGATAAAAGAAGAAAAGAAGAAAAATGCTATCCTAGAAATCTTCCTTTTTATACAAAAATTATTACAGAAAATGCACGTTTTGTACTTCTCATTGTGACTTCGAAAAAGGACAGATGAAATAAAGGATCAGATGAAGCAAAAACAACGGCAGACAATTACAACAGAGAAAACACAATGTAAACATTGTCAGAAATTCTTGGATGAAATGCTGTTTTCAAACTTTCCTGAAAAAAGTGCTGATTTAAAAAAAAAATGACCCAGAAGACCTGGCTCATTCAGACCCTAACCAGAAAGAAAAATAGCTGTCTGGGTCTTCGTCAACAAACCTTCACCGTTACTACCCTAACCCTGACCCCAGCATGACCCTCATGAAGAAAAAGGCGCGAGAAGGGAAGGGATGTGTGTGTGGAAAGGTCTCATAGAACAATGGAGATCAAGTCTAAGTTAACCCTTTGACTCCCGCACCCTATCGACCAACTGCAAAAACTTAACCCTTTGACTCTTTCACCCTATCCGTGGCGGACAGGGTGAAGGAGTCAAAGGTTTAAGTTTTTGCTTTGCTAGCATGGTCGCAATGCAGGATGCTGGTGGACAGGGTGAGGGAGTCAAAGGTTTAAATTTTTGCTTTGCTGGCATGGTCGGCAATGCAGGATGCTGGTGGACAGGGTGAGGGAGTCAAAGGTTTAAATTTTTGCTTTGCTGGCATGGTCGGCAATGCAGGATGCTGGTGGACAGGGTGAGGGAGTCAAAGGTTACATTTTTGCTTTGCTGGCATGGTCGGCAATGCAGGATGCTGGTGGACAGGGTGAGGGAGTCAAAGGTTTAAATTTTTGCTTTGCTAGCATGGTCGGCAAGCAGGATGCTGGTGGACAGGGTGAGGGAGTCAAAGGTTAAATTTTTGCTTTGCTGGCATGGTCGGCAATGCAGGATGCTGTGGACAGGTGAGGAGTCAAAGGGTTCATTTTTGCTTTGCTGGATGGTCGCATGCAGGATGCTGGTGGGCAGGGTGTGGAGTCAGAGCTAATGCAGCACTCTGTCATTCGTTTTATTAATAATAGACCGTTTTTCATTTGTTTCCTGCTTTTTCATCTTCTTTCGCATACTGGCTTTTACTAAGTTTCAGATTCAGTTTCAGTTGTTCTCAAGCATCGTTTTCGCTCTCGGAATACATAAATTCCATATGCGCTAATGCTGCAAATGCTATGAGATGGGACAAAATCCAAAATGTTCGTGGCGTAAGCTATAAGCCTAACCCTGCGTATGAATCCTACGCGCTGGTAAGGTTTGGTTTTGTCGTCATCGTTCTTGTTGTTGTTGTTTTTGGTGATGATGATGATGATGATGATGATGATGATGATGATTTTTGACTTTTTCCCTCTCTTTTTGTTGTTGTTGTTGTTGTTGTTGTTATTGTTTTCGTTTTATTTTGTTACAGTGAGTTTATCAAATCAAATTCGAACTTCCCATTCTGGGAAAAGCACATAACCGTAGTATAACACAATCAATCCCCATCTCCACCACCACCCTATTTTTCTCCCATATGCTTGTTTTTCTGTTTAGGTCTACCTACAAACGTCGATTTATCGACAGAATTTTGTCAGGGAAAACTCCTTCGTTGCCATACGATCTTTAACGTGTGTAGAATGCGTGCTGCAGACAGGACCTCAGTTTATCGACTCATCCCAATGATTGGCACCTAGGCCACTACTTACATGCAATGTCTTGTCGATGTCTAATGAAGGGAAGTGGGAGAGGGTACCTGTTCAGTCAGTGATGCGATTCGAACTCCGGTTTCTAGCATCCTAGCATGTGCATTAACTCTTTGACTCCCGCAGCCTATCCACCAGCATCCTGCATTGTTAAAAATTTAACCCTTTGACTCCCTCACCCTATCAGCAAATTCGTAACTTCGAACTCCATCTAGTTTTTGGGGTAGTTACACTAAAACTTAAGTATTTGGAGCACATTTTAAATTCAACAAGTTGTGTTTGTCTATCGCTTGTTTCATTGTTTTTGATGAATTCAAGTCAGATCTATCTTGCACACACATACAAAACACACACACACACACACACCACACACACACACACACACACACACACCACCACTTGCAGACCACACATACACACACGCACGCGCCACACACACACACTCTCTCTCCCTCTCTCTCTCTCCCTCTCTCTCTCCTCTCTCTCTCCCCTCTCTCTCTCTCTCTCTCTCTCACACTCAAACACACACACAACAACACACACACACACACACACACACACACACACACACATATCACTGTATAGAATATTGCAGTAGACGTGCTGCATCGCAGATTAGTATAGCACAAAATACAGCCCTCCCCCTCCCCAAAGAAAAAAAAAAGAAAAGAAAACGAAATAAGGTAAATTCAATGATGGCGATTCCTAATTTTACTTTCTATGTTAAACAATATCTCTTCAGAGGATTGTTCTAAACATGTTCTATGTGCATATTTAGGTAATAATTTATGTGTTGGCCATTTTGAGAAACGTTCTGTGTTAAAACTTAATTTTCTTTTTTTCATATGCACGAGCATATAGGCATACATACCTACCTACCTAATACATACATACAATACATATACTGTTATATATATATATATATATATATATATATATATATATGTATATAGGCCTATATATGTATTTATGTATATATACATATATATATAGATATAGACAGATATATAGATATATATACATATATATATATACATATGTGTGTGTGTGCCTGTGTGTACTGTGTCTGTGTGTGTGTGTCTGTGTGTCTGTGTGTGTTAATGTATGATTAGTCACACGTTCACAAGCGAAGAACTTCAAACTGTACATGCACAAACCTCAAACTGCACTTATGACCACTTGACAGACTAATAAGTTCACTCGAATTCGTGTGTGGGATGTTTACATATGAATAGATGGCAGGCAAATCAACAGAGGGAAAGAAAATAAGGATAAAAGGATAAAAGTGAAACATTTGCTGTTGTCTTTGCCTGGAATTTGCTTTCGGTGGTTTTTATGAAAAGTTCGTAGACTAATTATTGTTTAAACATATTTTGTATGTATGTCTGTTATAAGTTTACTTGGTGAATTGTTGTTACATGTTTTGCTCTTGTCATGTTTTGCCTACTGAATTATTGTTGCATGTTTTGCAATTGCCGTAATTCATTTGAAATCATTGTTGTATGTTTTGCTGTTGTCATCTTTTTATACTGAACTTTCTTACATGTTTTGTTGTTGTCATGTTTGCATATTGAACTTTTGTTGCATGTTTTACTGTTGTGTTTACATACAGGATTTTCGTTGCACGTTTTGCTATTATCATGTTTGCATATTGAATCATTGTTGCATGTTTTGCTCTGTAAATTTTCATTTGAATTGTTGTTGTATATTTTCCTATTGTCATGTTTTCATTTCAAAGAACAAAATCTTCTGTGCAACACTAAACAAAAAAATAAAACTTAGACCGTAAGAAGCACTGCGTGTTGTGTTGTCCATATGCGTCAGATTGCTCTGGGTTGATGAAAGACAGAGAAAAAAGGAATCCTTTTCACAGACATGTCATGTTTACACCATTACGAATAAACATAAAATTAATTCCAACAGAAACTTACCTGGACCCTTGCCGGGCGAGAATAGGCCAGTTTGGCAGTAGTAGACATGTTGATCTCAGGACAACCGCATGCAATCTTCACTCCATGTCTACTCGTGTCGCTTCTTTTTCTGTTGCTGTGGTAATTTTGTTCTCGTAGGACGAAGACGCGCAGACGATGCAGCTGAACGATTCCAGAGGACAGTTGGACATTGTCCCAGTCCATGATTGACTGAACAATGGTGACGTCATGTCAGTTAGTACTGCTGATGTTGGTACATTTGCGATAGCTGCAGAAGCCCTCACAAACTTGTGTCTCAATAATGACGAGACAAGCATAGTACAAAACTTGACTTTTTAAAACTCGCACCACAGTGTTTATTACTATGATTTACTACACCTGAATTTCAGTAGATTTAGCACCTTAGCAATATCTTTAGTACCACTCACTCTTTGTCGTGCAGCCTACAGTATGTCAAAACAGAGCGCGGAGATAGGCATCACTGAAACCTTTATTGTCCGTGACTAAACTAGCTTGTTGCATCGAAATATTATACTTGAACCGGTAAGCTGTGTCGACACGGGACTGTAAGGAGTGGACTTTTTTGTTCAGTCACACTGCGCAAGATAGGACTACTCAAAATCTGTGGAGTACCCTGAGCATTGTTATTGTTTTTGCCTTTCGTCATTTACTCGCGGTAAATACAATGCCATGATTTATCCATTCAAACATAGCTTTTGTTTATGACACACACCTAACTTAACACATCAGCCAGCATTGTGTCTACCATGTATCACCAACGGACAGGTAGAAATTCTTGTTTCTGCTATGGAGGTAAAAACGCTTAAAACGGTATAAGGGAAACAACCCATGTTTGGACTTGATCCAAAACGATTCATACTTTGACCTCGTTCGAAGAATCTCCTATTGAATAGTTGGTTTCACGAAAACATGTAACTTAGATTAGAAGTCATGCTCTGAAGGAAATGGCAAATTTTCATTTTGCATTCTTTTCCTTATTCCTTTTTGAATAGCCATTGTTATTTAGAAACGTCTTGGTTGAAGTAAGCCATTTTTAATCAACACACACAAAAAAACATGTACTTCTATAAGCATTAGCTTCTTCTTTCATTTCGTCTTGAGTTCGTATCTTCTTTGATGTCGGGGAGAGGCAAAGCTGATAGTCGGTCAGCAACGAACTCGTAGGTCTGAATGAGAGAAATACCGTATGGTGTCAAAGTCTCCTGCGCGCCTTAGATGCAAATCTTCCTTGGTCTGCCTTTGACTTTACATCGACATATCTTTCATTGTATTAGCGAAGAAATGTCTTGTGGAAAGTCAACAATGAACAGTACATGTCGAACAGGCCTGTATTTTTGTCCAGAGTGTTAGCCACACAAGAACGAAGGCAGCCGTAGACTTCTGACCTAGACGGAACCCCCTGTCAACACAGCATTTTGATGTGGCATTTTATGTATTTGTAAAATGAATTAATTGACAAATTAATCAATCATGGTAACTGTTTCACTTCTTGGTTTCTTTAATTGCTTATGAGTATGTAAGACACGTGCTAAAAATCAAAATGTTCTCTCCATGTATCAGTCCTACCCGAAACATCATCTTTTACAGGAATTGATAATAGAACCAAATACACACATACACACTCACACTCACACGCACACGCACACATACTCACACGCATACGCACACATACACACACACACACTCACACACACACACACACACTCACACACGCGTGAGCGTACAAGCTTTAAGATAATGATCACTGATAGAAAAAGTAAAGCTTCAAAGCCTTCCAAGGTGATAATGATAATAACAAGAAGAAGAAAAAAGAAGAAAAATGATGATGATGATGATGATGATGATGATGATGACGACGACGACGACGACAACAACAACAACAATAATGACATATGAACTAGAACCTATCAAAGCCTATCAAGGTAATATTAATGGATAATAATAATAATGATAATAATAATAACAATTATAAGAAGAAGAAGAAGAAGAATTATAATAAATAATAATAGTAAAAATAATGATAATAATGATAACAGTAATAATAATTCAACGAAATAATAATGATGATGATGATGATGACGACGACGACGACTTTGACCAGTCGCGATGGTGCAGTGGCAAGTGCAAACGGACCAAAGACTGGGATTTCACGGGCCCGAATCCTGTCTGTCCCATTAGTATCATGGTGAGATTGTATCGGCACCAACCCAGAGCTGAATGTGCTTGGGGTTCATTGGAAAGTCTGGGACCACACAGTCGAGTTCCATCCACCTCACGGATGTGTCATACACATTATTATTGATACTGTTTGTTCAAATGTCCAGACGCAACCGTTTAGTCTGTATTTCTCGGGACTGTTTGACGCCAGGATGTTATTGGGTATTATGAAAGGAAGCGTATAATACTGTCATGCCACGTAAT
>CM060307.1:72502198-72507198 GCA_030674185.1 Monoplex corrugatus
TCATTCTGGCTGCTCCCTGGTATTACTGGAACCAGACAGATTTGGTGCACAGACTGGGACAGCACGCTGTGTAAGCTTTCTCGGAGTTTTTGGGATGAGAACCCCTTCAGAATTACTCAGAGAGACCCCTCTGGTGGTTTCACACAGAGAACCCCTCTGGTGTGGCATGGAAAACCCCTCCGGCGTCGCACAGGAAAGCGCTCTGGTGTCACACAGATCTTTCTTCTGGTTTCACACAGAGAATCTCAGGAGCCACTGAGACGATCCTGCGTGCCCGCCTGGCCCGGCCGAACAACCCTTAAACTCTTGAACTTAAAGTGGTTTGGTCCTGGGAGAAACCATGTCTGATACAAGATCAAGTGTATATACAGGCAATTAACCCTTTGACCCCCGCATCCCAGCTACCAACTGCAAAAACTTAACCCTTTGACTCCCTCACCCTATCCACCAGTTTTTCCAAAAGATCAGATGAAATCATGCCTGATACAAGATCAAGTGCACATAAAGGCAATTAACCCTTTGACTCCTGCACCCTATTTACCAACTGCAAAAACTTAACCCTTTGACCCCCTCAATCTGATAGGTGAGGGAGTGAAAGGGTAAAGTGTTTGCTTGGGTAGCATGGTTGACAAAGCAGTGTGCTGGTGGACAGGGTGAGGGAGTCAAAGGGTTAAGACAGTTCGTCATAATTCCTCTCGTTTTTTTGTCTAACCGACCACGAAGCCTATCTCAGGTCTGAACAAATCGGACAACGTAAACATTTTCTCAATAACAATTTCAGTTTCCCAAGACGGCGTCTCCGCAGTCGGAATGAATTCTGTCTGGACCGATGCCTATGGTGCCTTGTGATGGAGAAGATCCAAAATAAGCATAGCACAAACCAAAAGCCTACACATGAGCCCTGGCAAGGTCTTGACGTCGTACCTTATTTTTTTTCACCTTTTTTTTTTATTCATTTTTTAACAGGAATAGACATCAACAAACAATGTAGTAACAAAACAAAACAAAAACAAATAATAATAATTTCAATTCATAATAATTGTTCACATAAGAAAAGAAAAGAAAACCTTTAGCCTACAAAACATATAAAACAATATTCTAATCAATGATGATTTCATTATGTACATCAATATTTAAGAAACATGTCATGAAGAAAGTCTGTTTTCTACACAGGGAACATTTGATACTTATAGTTGTTCCATGAGCATTAACAAATGGACGAGCGAAAGGGTTTTTGTTTTTGTTTGTTTGTATGTTGTTTTTTTTGCATACATTGTTCAATTTTGAATCTCTGGTTTAAGCATTCTTTGAAGAGTATTATAAATTGAACACACTTGTCTATTTTGCATTTATATATAATGATTTTGCAAGCATTATTATAGATCAATACTCTATCTGTTTTACATTTTGGTCTGACGTCGTACTTAGTGTATGGTTTATGTCGTCTATCTTTGCATCAGTCTATCACTGGAACAACACAAGCTACGAGTACATTGCGATGAACTGTATACCTCCATCTGAAATGTTAGAAAAAATCCAGTAGAAACCCCTAGTGGGGTTCATTTTGTAAAAACAGTATCCCCACCTTCTGGTTATTCTGTGTCAGGAATTTCCTCTTTTCTGTCATTCTCTTTTTTTCTTCCTTCCTCCTTTGCTTTCTGTCCTCTCTTCCCATCATTTTCTGCCTTGCTGGTCCATTCACCTGTATATGTTTTATAAAGCCTTACAAACTTTCTCTTAGGACTGATAATTGTGCATGTACTGACTGCATGTTTGATTCTAAGGAAATGTGCTGTGCTGGAGCACGTTTGGGTAACTTAGGCCGTTTCTTATGTATGCTTCAGTGTCCTTAGTTATGTTCACATTTATATTGTTTTGTTGTTGTTGTTGTCCTTAGTTATGTTCACATTTATATTGTTTTGTTGTTGTTGTTTGTTTGCTTTTGTTTTTGTTTATTTGTGATCTGCTGGTGATAAATTGGACATGGAGTGGTGTACGTCAGGGACATATCCTTATGATATATGCTTGCATGCATTGATATACGTACTTTATTTTCTTTTCCAGCTTTTTTTTTTTCAACCGGATGTTGTGTACGTTTTGAAATGGTTATAGCCCTTGGAAGATGTACATGGTGAGAAAGAGCGAGAGAGAGAGTGAAGGGAGGGAACACTCCATTGTGTATGTTTTCCCCCTTGCCATGCGAATTCTTTTCTATTTTTTTCTTTTCTTTTCTTCCCTTTTTGCTTTTTCTTTTTCTCTTTTTTTTTTTCTTTTCTTTTCTCTCTTTCTTTCCTTATTATTATTTTTTTTTTGGTATGCGAAAGTACGTACAGTCGTGTAACAATCACAAGCAATCATATAACAATGATGTGTGCATCCATGGGGACAATAAGGCAACCTTGAACAATCAACAAATAATACGTCGTAGAAAATCAACACCTTGCCATCCGGACATACAATCTACTTTGAATGGAATGATGGACTTATAGAAAACAATTTCACGACAGTATACATGTATTGTGAAGGGGGTTTAATATTGGGGGGGAAAAAATAGGAGTAACTACGTGCATTTTTTCAAAAATTTGTATTCTATATGTGGCATCTTTACATTCTGTAAGTCTATCGTGGTTAGGACCTAACCATGAAAACAAGTGGAATGTATATTTCCGTTGCGTTCAAACTGAAAACTTCAAGTTAAATTTAGCATTGATCCATAGTATGGCAACTGTTTTTGTCATGAACTGGCGATAATGCATTTTCATCAGATAAACGTGTTTTTCCATCCATTGTCCTCATACAAATGGCCGCAAGAAGCCGATGGGCGCAGAGGTAAAGCACTCGTCTTCCAGTCTGTCTACACGAGTTTGCACGGGTGAGAATCACGTCCGGGAATTTTTACAAGTTGCGTGCAGTCTCCACAGTCTTGCAAATGTCATTGTTATTTTATCGTCAGTTGTTTATCTTGTTATCTGATGCGATTGTTTATTTCCTTTTAACGAATTTCAAGCACGCGTTTAGTAGGGCCTGGGATCTTAAAATATATACCTTAAAATATATATCTTAAAATATCTGAAGTCTGAACTCTCTCTTCTCTCTCTCTCTCTCTCTCTCTCTCACTCTCTCTCTCTCTCTCTCTTCCCCACCTCTCTCTCTCTCGCACGCACAACTGAAGAGCAGAGGAAAACAACAAAACAAATCATACAGCTATAACACTTCAGTCAAATATGACTTGACAATTTTGGGGGGGGGGGGGGGGGGTCAGGAAGGCACAAAAGATTCAAACCAAATTATAGATAGATAGATAGATAGATAGATAGATATGTGTGTGTCCGTGCGTGCGTGCGTGAGAGAGAGAGAGAGAGAGAGAGACAGACAGACAGCCAGACAGAGACAGAGAGAGAGACAGACAGACAGAGACAGAGAGAGGGGGGTGGGGGTGAGGGGGTAAGGGGATAAAATGAAGGATATTGGAAGTGACGGAAGAGGAGGTGGAGACTCAGGATGGGAGTGATGTTGTATGGGCAGAGGAGCAGCGAGTGTCACGTGTGTCAGCGTTTATAGACAAAACAGACTGCGCTATGTATGTAAATGGCTGCAAATGATGTCAATGTTTTCCCAATTATGACTGAATGTTCGTTTTGTTTTGTTTCGTTTTGTTTTGTTTTTGCTTTGTTTTGTTTTGTTTTGGCTTTGTTTTGTTTTGTTTTGTCAAGACCTTACCAATGCACAGGGTTTATGTGTAAGCTTAAGGTTTACGTCGTGATCATTTTGGATCTTCTCCGTCAGTGCATTTGGAATTCAGTTCCGAGCGAAATGACATTATGTTGAGAAAGTGAAACTGAAACTGAATGGGGTTGGGTTTTTTTTTTATGGTTTAAATGAAAGAGGGACGAAAAGGTAAAAGTTATGTTCAGCTATCAAATCTATTGTCTGTTGTCTTTTCTGTCTTTTCTTCTTCTTCTTCTTCTTCTTCTTCTTCTTCTTCTTTTCTTCTTCTTCTTTCTTTCTTTCTTTCTTTCTTTCTTTCTTCTTCTTTTTCTTTCTTTCTTTATTTCTTATTCTTTTTCTTTTTTCTTTCTTTTTTTCTTTCTTTATTTCTTTCTTTCTTTCTTTCTTTCTTCTTCTTCTTCTTCTTCTTTCTTCTTCTTCTTCTTCTTCTTCTTCTTCTTCTTTCTCTTTTTGTTCTTTCTTTTTTCTAAGTCATTTTAGCGGGCTACAGAGTTTGGGACAATTTTTGTTCACAATGCTATGCTGATGATGACGATGGGGATGGTAATCATGATGCTTGACGTCTACCAAGCCCGAGAAATAGAGACACCTGCGGTGTTGGTCCGGAGATTTGAGCACCATCCTCACTGATGCATTCGTAAAGTGGACGATACTCGGCAGAGTGGTCCCAATCTTCCCAGTGAGTGAGTGCATCACGTTCTCAGTTTTGGGTGGGAGCCGGTTTGGGCCGAAAAACCCACACTGATTGTGACAGGACTAATGACTTTCGAACTCACAACCTTCCAGCTAACCGTCTGTTGCGGTAACCACCGCACTATGGCGATTGGATAAGTTTTATTAATGTTGCCGATGCTGCTTATTCTCTGTACAAAATTCTCACACTTTTAATTATTATCCCCTCCACCAAATGAAAAACATAATGAAAAAAAATCAATATAAGGAAGACAGAAACAAAAGAAGTTAGATACGCAAACATTTTTTAACACGACTTGATTATCATAAATCTTCAACAGCTGAATATCCTACCTGGATGTCGCTCGTCGAACCAGAAAACTTATCGAAAACTTATCCGCTTTCAAGAAAATAGGAAACAGTTGGCTGAAAATGTGCACCTGTCTTGTCTGGTTGTATTTAATACACGTTCAGAAAACGTATTAAACTTCAAACCCTAAGCCAATTCATATAGGATTAGGTAACGATAATGATTCTCTCATGTGTACTTACAACTGTTGTCACCAGACACAGAGATGAAGAGTGGATAGTAAATAAAT
>CM060307.1:72512198-72569698 GCA_030674185.1 Monoplex corrugatus
TGTGTGTGTGTGTGTGTGTGTGTGTGTAGCAATCTACTATGCTCTCAATTAACTACAGCAATCTACTATGCCCTCCACCAACTAGAGCAATCTACCATGCCCTCCACTAACAACAGCAATCTACTATGCCCTCCACCAACTACAGCAATCTACTATGCCCTCACAAACTACAGCAATCTACTATACCCTCCACTAACAATAGCAATCTACTATGCCCTCCACAAACTACAGCAATCTAGTATGCCTCCACCAACTACAGCAATATACTATGCCCTCCACTAACTACAGTAATCTACTATGCCCTCCACTAACTACAGTAATCTACTATGCCCTCCACTACAGACAGTAATCTACTATGCCCTCCACTAACAACAGAAATCTACTATGCCCTCCACTAACTACAGCAAATCTACTATGCCCTCCACTAACTACAGCAATCTCTATGCCCTCCACTAACTACAGTAATCTACAATGCACTCCACTAACTACAGTAATTTACTATGCCCTCCACTACAGACAGTAATCTACTATGCCCTCCACTAACTACAGTAATCTATCATGCCCTCCACTAACTACAGTAATCTACCATGCCCAGCACTAACGACAGTAATCTACTATGCCCTCCACTAACTACAGCAATCTACTATGCCCTCCACTAACTACAGTAATCTACTATGCCCTCCACTACAGACAGTAATCTACATGGCATCCAGTAACAACAGTAATCTACTATGCCCTCCACTAACTACAGCAAAACTACTGTGCCCTCCACTAACTACAGCATTCTTACTATGCCCTCCACTAACTACAGTAATCTACTATGCCCTCCACTACAGACAGTAATCTACTATGCCCTCCACTAACTACAGTAATCTATCATGCCCTCCACTAACTACAGTAATCTACCATGCCCTGCACTAACGACAGTAATCTACTATGCCCTCCACTAACTACAGCAATCTACTATGCCCTCCACCAACTACAGAAATCTACTATGCCCTCCACTAACTACAGCAATCTACTCTGCCCTCCATTAACTACAGCAATCTACTATGCCCTCCACTAACTACAGTAATCTACTTGCCCTCCACTAACGACAAAATCTACTATGCCCTACCAACTACGAATTACTATCCTCATAAAGAATCTACTATGCCCTCACTAACTACAGCAATCTACTATGCCCTATAGACGCAATCACTATCCTCAAACTACAGTAATCTACTATGCCTCCACTAACTAACAGTAATCTTACTATGCCTCCACTAACTACAGTAATCTACTATGCCCTCCATAACTACAGTAATCTACTATGCCCCCATTAACACAGTAATCTACTATGCCCTCTAAAGACAGTAATTTACTATCGCTCCGCTAACTCCAGTGATCTACTATGCCCTCCACTAATGACATAATCTACTATGCCTCCATTAACTACAGTAATCTACTATGCCCTCCACTAACTACAGCAATCTACTATGCCCTCCACTAACGACAGTAATCTACTATACCCACCACTAAACGACTGTTACCTATTATGCCCTCCACTAACTACAGTAATCTACCATGCCCTCCCCTAACTACAGTAATTTATTATGCCCTCCATCTAACTACAGTAATATACCATCCCTCCACTAACTACAGTAATCTACTATGCCCTCTACTAACTACAGTAATCTACTATGCCTTACTAACTACAGTAATCTACTATGCCCTCTACTAACTACAGTAATCTACTATGCCTCTACTAACTACAGTAATCTACTATGCCCTCTACTAACTACAGTAATCTACTATGCCCTCTACTAACTACAGTAATCTACTATGCCTATACTAACTACAGTAATCTATTATGCCCTCCACTAACTACAATAATCTACTATGCCCTCCACTAACTACAGTAATCTACTATGCCCTCTACTACAGACAGTAATCTACTATGCCCTCCACTAACTGACAGTAATCTACTATGCCACCACTAACTATAGTAATCTACTAAGCCCTCCACTAACTACAGTAATCTACTATGCCCTCCACTAACGACAGTAATCTACTATGCCACCACTAACGACTGTTATCTATTATGCCCTCCACTAACTACAGTAATCTACCATGCCCTTCACTAACTACAGTAATCTACTATGCACTCAACTAACTACACTAATCTACTACGGTATGCCCTCACTACTACAGTAATTACTAACCCTCTAATACAGTAATCTACTATGCCCTCCACTAACTACAGTAATCTACTATGCCCACCACTAACGACTGTTATCTATTATGCCCTCCACTAACTACAGCAATCTACCATGCCCTTCACTAACTACAGTAATCTATTATGCACTCCACTAACTACACTAATCTACTACCGGTAAGCCCTCCACTAACTACAGTAATCTACTATGCCCTCCACTAACTACAGTAATCTACTGTGCCCTCCATTAACTACAGTAATATACAATGCCCTCCACTAACGACAGTAATCTACCATGCCCTCCACTACAGACAGTAATCTACTATCCCTCGACTAACTACAGTAATCTTCTATGCCCACCAATAACGACAGTAATCTACTATGCTCTCCACTAACTACAGCAAATCCACTATGCCCTCCACTAACTACAGCAATCTACTATGCCCTCCACTAACTACAGTAATCTACTATGCTCACCACTAACGACAGCAATCTACTATGCCCTCCATAATACAGAATCTACTATGCCCTCCGCTACAGATAGTACTCTACTATGCCTCCACTAACGACAGTAATCTACTATGCCCTCCATTAACTACAGTAATCTACTATCCCTCCACTAACTACAGCAATCTACTATGCCCTCCACTAACGACAATAATCTACTATGCCCACCATTAACGACTGTTATCTACTATACCCTCCACTAACTACAGTAATCTACCATGCCCTCCACTAACTACAGTAACCTATTTATGCCCTCCATTAACTACAGTAATCTACTATGCCCTCCACTAACTACAGTAATCTCATATGCACTCCACTAACTAAAGTAATCCACTATGCCCTCCACAAATTACAGTATTCTACTATGCCCTCCACATACGACAGTAATCTACTATGCCCACCACTAATGAATTATTTATTATGCCTTCCACTAACTACAGTAATCTACCATGTACTCCACTAACTACAGTATCTACTATGCCCTCCAGTAACTACCGTAATCTACTATGCCCTACACTAACTACCGCAATCTACTATGCCCTCCACTAACTACAGTAATCTACTATCCCCTCCATTAACCACGGTATTCTACTATGTCATCCACTAACGACAGTAATCGACTATGCCCTCCACTAAAGACAGCAATCTACTATGCCCTCCACTAACGACAGCAATCTACTACGCCCTCCACTAACCACAGCAATCTACTATGTCCTGCATTAACTACAGTAATCTACTATGCCCTCCACCAACTACAGCAATCTACTATGCCCTCCATTAGCTAAAGCAATCTACTATGCCCTACACCAACTACAGCAATCTACTGTGCCCTCCATTACAGACAGTAATCTACTATGCCCTCCACTAACTACAGTAATCTACTATGCCCTCCACTAACTACAGCAAAACTACTGTGCCCTCCACTAACTACAGCATTCTACTATGCCCTCCACTAACTACAGTAATCTACTATGCCCTCCACTACAGACAGTAATCTAATATGCCCTCCACTAACTACAGTAATCTATCATGCCCTCCACTAACTACAGTAATCTACCATGCCCTGCACTAACGACAGTAATCTACTATGCCCTCCACTAACTACAGCAATCTACTATGCCCTCCACCAACTACAGAAATCTACTATGCCCTCCACTAACTACAGCAATCTACTATGCCCTCCACTAACTACAGCAATCTACTATACCCTCCACTAACTACAGCAATCTACTATGCCCTCCACTAACTACAGTAATCTACTATGCCCTCCACTCATTACATTAATCTTCGATGCCCTCCACTAACTACAGCAATCTACTATGCCCTCCACTAACGACAGTAATCTACTATGCCCTCCACTAACTACAGCAATCTACTATGCCCTCCACTAACGACAGTAATTTTACTATGCCCTCCACTAACTACAGTAATTACTACTGCTATGCCTCCACCAACTAAAGCTATCAACTGTGACCTCCACTAACTACAGCAATCTACTATGCCCTCCACCAACTACAGCAATCTACTATGCCCTCCATTAACTACAGCAATCTACTATGCCCTCCACTAGCGACAGCAATCTACTGTGCCCTCCACTAACGACAGTAATCTACTATGCCCTCCACTAACTACAGCAATCTACTATGCCCTCCACTAACTACAGTAATCTACTATGCCCTCCACTAACTTCAGCAATCTACTATGCCCTCCATTAACTACAGTAATCTACTATGCCCACCGCTAACTACAGCAATCTACTATGTCCTCCATTAATTACAGCAATCTACTAGGCCCTCCACTAACGACAGCAATCTCTATGCCCTCCACTAACTACAGCAATCTACTATGCCCTCCACTAACGACAGAAATCTACTATGCCCTCCACTAACTACAGCAATCTACTATGCCCTCCACTAACGACAGTAATCTACTATGCCCTCCACTAACTACAGTAATATACTACTGCTATGCCCTCCACCAACTAAAGCTATCAACTGTGACCTCCACTAACTACAGCAATCTACTATGCCCTCCACCAACTACAGCAATCTACTATGCCCTCCATTAACTACAGCAATCTACTATGCCCTCCACTAGCGACAGCAATCTACTGTGCCCTCCACTAACGACAGTAATCTACTATGCCCTCCACTAACTACAGCAATCTACTATGCCCTCCACTAACTACAGTAATCTACTATGCCCTCCACTAACTTCAGCAATCTACTATGCCCTCCATTAACTACAGTAATCTACTATGCCCACCGCTAACTACAGCAATCTACTATGTCCTCCATTAATTACAGCAATCTACTAGGCCCTCCACTAACGACAGCAATCTCTATGCCCTCCATTAACTACTGCAATCTACTATGCCCTCAACTAACGACAAAGCATAATGTGAAACACAACATGATGGAGCCTTGCAAAACTGTTTTCTGTTTATGGCGAATGAAACCCGAATGTGTTTATGGGCACTCTAGTTGGAAGGTCTTGGGTTCAATCTGTGTGGGCACCTAGCCTGATGGGTAAAAGGTGGAGATTTTTCTGGTCTTCCCCAGTCAACATATGTGCAGGCCTGCGAGTACCAAAACTTCCTTCGCGTGTATACGTATGCAGAATATCGAGTACCTATAGTAAAGTTTCTGAAAGTTATGTCATTGGCTGGCTTGTGGAAACACGAAAATCCTGGTGGCTAATAGAAACATGAAAATCCCAGTGGTTTATGGAAACATGAAAATCCCAGTGGCTTATGGAAAAATGAAAATCCCAGTATGCACACCCACAGAAAACGGAGTAGGCTACTATACATGTTGTACAGGAGAGAACCACCTACATAATGTGGGCGAAAGGAACGTGCATACACGCATCCAAGAAAGGTCTGGAACTTCAATTGTAATGTTGAAAGCCACGATGACTGACTGTACAAGATGACCGTCCATGGGGCAGACATCGACTGACAAGACAACAATCTATTAATTTCATTATTTTGAGATATTTTTTCTGTTTTCTAGATATAGTTTCTAAAACGTCGAGAAAAGCGGGGGGGGGGGGAAGAGTTAACTGAGCATTGTGCTTATATTGCCCGGTTTATTTGCTTACTTGATTATCTATTATTCTCGGAAACTGAGATTGATCTGACCTTGTCTCTCTCTCTCTCTCTCTCTCTCTCTCTCTCACACACACACACACACACACACACGCACACACACACACACACACACACACACAAATTAAAACCAGACAATGAAGCATACACATCTTTATTGAAAAAGCACGTATACAATCTATTATCCTCGGAAATAAACACTGATCTTACCTTGAGAGAAACTTGAAAGTTGAAAACGTGACTCTCTTTCTCTCTCTGTCTATCTGTCCGTCTGTCTGTCTGACTGTCTGTCTGTCTGTCTCTTCCCCCTCCCTTTCTCTGTCTGTCTCTGTCTGTCTGTCTGTCTATCTCTCTGTCTGTCGCTCTCTCTCTCTTTCTGAACTTGCATTTTTTTTTTATGTATCATTTTTCTAAAGTTTACTGTTGAGCACAACTATAATGTACTCTATGTATTATTTTACATGTTCATTGCTGACAGAGGCCCCGGTTCACGACCAGCCCTCCACTCCGTTTAAAACAACACAAGCTCGACAACAAGTGCTGACAGCTTCGTGAGTGAGGTCAGCACACTCCGTCACGATGGACCATTTTTGTGGTGGTAGTGGTGCTTGTGTATGTGTGCGCGTGCATACGTGTGGGCCACAGTATGTGTATGTGTTTGTGTGTGCCTGAAAGAGAGGAGAGTAGAGAGAGAGAGAGAGAGAGAGGAGAGAGAGAGAGAGAGAGAGAGAAGAGAGAAGAGAGAGACGAGAGAGAGACAGGAGAGAGAGAGGGAGAGGGGGGGGGAGAGAGAAAGAGAGAGAGAGTGTGTGTCTATACAAATAAGGCAATAACTGCACAGACGCGATGGCGAAGAGAAAAACCCAAGGGCCAAATTCGTGTCATTCGCGAGCAATGGTACAGTTAGGCTATTGTGTAATTCCATAGATGCGAAAATTGCCCAACTTCGCACGAATTTCGCAGCGAATCTTTTCAGTTCTCTGTCTGTCTGTCTGTCTGTCTGCCTCTCTCTCTCTCTCTCTTTTCTAGGAGCGAAACTTTTTACTAATCAGTCGCTGTGGTGTAGCAGTTAGCGCAACGGACTATCGGCAGGTAGGTTGTTGGTTCAAATCCCATCAATCCCTTTGAAAATCATTGTGGGATTTTTTTTTTTATTTATTCCAACCGGCTTCCTACCCAGAGTTGGGCGTGCTATGGACTCATTTGGAAGACTGGGACCACACAGTCACGTCTCATCCACTTCACGGATGGGTCAGTGAGGTTGTTTCTCAAATTTTCTGACCAACGCTGCAGATGTCTGTATCTCTCAGGTCTGGTTGACGGCAGGATATATCACAGTAGTAAGCGCAGATTAGCGCCCTGTCACGCAGTCTTAATCCTAGATAGAATTCCATAGCATCAGGGTTATCATCATCATTGTCATCGTCGTCATCGAATTGTGAACTGAGCCGTTTCTGTGGTAATTGAAACGGCGTAGTAAATGGACGGGAAGGGGATGGGGGAGCACAAAGAAAATCTCCCTAAATGCGACACGACGATCCTAACTTAAAAAATAACAATAAAAAACTATTAAAAAAAATTCTAAAACGGCCAAACTTTTATTTTTACCTGCGAAGTTCATCCTCTTCACCAGCGAAGTTTACACAGAAGTGGGCGGGACAATAATTATGTCTTCAGTTAAAGAGAAAGCGGAAAAACTAGTTGAATCCGGCAATTTATGACCGAGGTCTAGACTACCGGACCACAAGGGACGCACAACCACTCAGGAAAATTTTTAAAAAAATTAAAAATGTAAAAAAAAAAAAAGAGTGAGAGACAGACAGAGAGGGAGTCAGAGGAAATCAGAGACAGACAGACAGAGAGAGAGAGACAGAAACAGAGAAAGAGAGACAGACAGACAGAGAGACAGACAGAGAGGGGGAGGAGGAAGGGGGCGGAACAATGATGGGACCTTTGGTGTGTTGTTTGTAGTCTGTAAGCTTACACTTCCTCATTGTCTTATTATCTCTCAGCAAGTTCTATTGTTTCATTATTTCGTTCACTGAATTGATGCTTTCTTACCTTGTTTACTACACGTTTCTTTTCTTCCTTTCTTTTTCTGTTTTCTCATAAGTAAAACAGCAAGTCAAATCCTGTAAATCTCAGTTAAAATCAAGGAGACAAACCACCTGAAAAAAGTGCTCACCATCTCGGGCTACAAAAAGTGGGCCTGGAACAGCCCGGGAGGCAGGAAATCCAACACCGCATCCCAACAGCCAGTGAAACAACACCAGCGCAAGGGACACATCACCATCCCATACGTAGGAGGTGTGAGTGACGCTCTGTCCAGAAAGATCAGAAAACTGGGGGTGGCTGTACATTCCAAACCTTCCAACACCATACGCAGCCAGCTGGTCACCCCCAAGGACAAAACCAGCAAACTCGACAAAGCTGGCATTATATACAGAATAGACTGCCAGGACTGTAACCAACATTATGTCGGTGAAACTGAACGCCCCCTTCAGAAGAGACTAACAGAACACAAGAGGGACTCTTCTCCAGTAGGAGCTCACCCACACGCCGAAAAACATCAATTCAGTGCGGACAATGTCAACATCCTGGACAGAGAAAATAAGTGGTTCCAGCGAGGAGTCAAGGAGGCCATCTACATCGCAGCCACCAACCCCCCGCTCAACAGGGACCGGGGCCGTTACACCCTGCCCCCGGTGTACCATTCTCTGATTCGATCTCGTGAACTGGGTTCATCCCATGTTCGCGAGATCTGAGTAGAGATTCACGCAGACAGCATTAGAGCGCTGACGAAGATGGCGAGAACGCCATCGAAAGCTACGGAACTGTGAGTAGCGATTTTTACACTGTTGGGAGACCTTGTTCTTCAAAATTGGTAGCATTATGTCAGTTAAAATCGCTTCCTTTGCAATGGCTGTGCTAGCTCTGCTGATCGCTAAACAGGAAAACACGCCGGGAATATCGCAGCAAAACACTGTTCCTACGGAACTGCTGTCCGGTAATTTTCACTAGCAGTTAATTTTTCACTTCGCCATCGCCTCTACATACGGAATTTCGGCTTCAAATGATTCGTTTTTCGTGTAGACCATGTGTGCGTGTATGTGAGTACGCGCACGTGTGTGTGTGTGTGTGTGTGTGTGTGTTGTGTGTGTGTGTGTGTGTGTGTGTGCGCGCGCGCGCGCGCGTGTGTGTGCAGTTAGCCAGTTTGCTGCAAGAGCAATACTGAGGGGTTGGGGTTATGTGGAGGCATTACTCGGCTGACCGCACTGGTTTACACTATCATTGATATGAACATCAGTGGTTCTGCACAGGTGCGAATCTGCCTATGCAAAATCAAAAAAAAAAAAATTATAATGTGCATGGAGCCTCCAGTTTACTCAGTTGTATACCCTGACCTTCTGGTTGAAGCAGGTAAACGGTAAAACCTGAAAACGGCGAATACGAGCTAGATACCGCCCTCATGTTCTGGCCTCGATGAATGGCCAAGACAAACTTAACCTTTTACCTTATACACATTGGGCTTATGTGCAGGTTTAAGGCTTCACCGTGATCACTTTGGATCTTTTACATCACATGGCGTCAGTGGTGTCAAGGCATTCGGGGCACAGAGAGATCACAGAAAACGTAATATTGCAACTGGCACATGGCGTAAAGGGGATATGACTCTCTTGACAGAAACTGAGAAAGGCAGCACAAGTTTCCGTTTCCTGTCAAACCTGTCCGTGCGTGTCCTTTCTGCTGGGTGATATGTACATGAATTCTTGAGGTGAATGATTTTGTGATACTATACTAGATAATACGTAGATGTGCACTTAAAATGTTATAGAAAGGGTATCTGGGCAATGTGTGTGTATGACACTATGAATGCAATCTCTAGAAAATGCGAACACCATACGCCATACCGTGCATACTTAGGTAGGCCTAAGATAAGCATTTAATGATTTATCAGGAAAAATCAAAATGGCGCTCTTGCGGGTCGAAATACGAATGCTGACGAAAAACCTTTACCTCGTGTAACTCTCTAGCGCCGACCACTACAGATATGATAAATCCAAAATCAAGCGCCTGTGGTGCACACTTTATTGATAACCTGATGCATCCACCTGGAATATCCGGTTCCAGACAGGCAAGAACTACACTAACACCATGTGACCATGCCACCAGTGGCGCCGTGTAGTAGTAGTACTAAGTAGTAGCTGAGGGCTGGCTCGTAGCCTAGAATCTAGGCCTTCTGGCCTTTTAACGCCCTATCTTTTTTGTTTTACTCTTTCTTCTTCGGGGTCTGAAATTGAAAAGCATGCCTTAATAATCATACTTGAGCAAATCTGCTTCAGTCTATTTTTTTTAATATAATTTTGAATTCTGCGTCATCGTCCAGGAAATTTTTGAATTTGTTAATGCTGTTAGTAAATTTAATTTCAAAGGAATTTTATTCCACAATTTAACAATTCTGTTAGAAAAACAAAACGCTCTTGTGTTAGTATTTCTGTGTTTAACAAATATTTTACCTTCAGCATAAGCTTGTGGAAAGGAAAAAAATGTTTCAACTGATAGCTTATCCATCCCATTCATTATTTTGTATACCTGTATTAAATCCCCCCCTAACCCTCCTACTTTTCAGTGAATGAAGTTTTAAAAACTTAAGCCTTTCTTCATTTCATAACTCATATTTTTACACTCTATAAGCAACCCAGTTGCCTTTTGTACGTTTTCAATCATTTTTGACTGTCTTATCAAATACGGATTCCAAACAACACTTGCGTATTCCAAATGTGGTCTAACAAAAGCCTTAGTTTTCAACATTAAAAATGTATGTTTATTCATGTACAAAAATGTTCTTTTGATAATTCCTATCATTTGGTTAGCCTTATTTGCTATTCTTTTAATGTGCAGGTCAAAGGATAATTCACTATCAAATGTAACTCCCAAAGTCTTTCTCTGTTTCACACACACTAATTTTCTGTACATCATTTCCAATTTTCATGAAATACTCTCGTCTAATATTCTTCTTACCAACATGCATTACATGGCATTTTGAAACATTAAAATATAAATTCCAAGTATCTGACCAGTTTTGTAGTATTAGCAAGTCCTGTTGAATTAAATTAACATTGGCAACCTTGTCATATAGTTTTGTATCGTCAGCAAAAATTTTGCAAGTACAGTGCAGTGAATCAGGTATGTCATTTATAAATACTGTAAACAAGATTGGACCCAGTACACTGCCCTGAGGGATCCCGCTTTTTACTTTTGTTTCTTCTGATTCAGCATTTCCTTTACCCTCTGCTTTCGATCATACAAAAAATTTTGGATCCATTTGAGTGTATTTCCTGTAATACCATAAGATGCTAATTTTATTAGCAGTCTTTCGTGAGGTACAGAATCAAAAGCTTTTCTAAAATCAAGATACACAATATCAAAGGGGTCCCCATTGTCCATCATATTGGTGAAATCCTCCATAACTTCTAATAATTGGGTTACACAGGATCTTTTCCCTCTAAATCCATGTTGACATTTTGCATGAAATTTATTACTTTCAAAGTGAGAAATGATACAATCTCTTACTAGTGATTCCAGTACTTTACAAACAATACAAGTTAAACTTACAGGTCTATAGTTCCAGCGTCACTCCTATTTCCTTTCTTAAACAAGTGCTTTAACATCGGCTGTTTTCCAATCCTTTGATAACTCACCTGATTCTAAGGACTTATTAAATAATATACAAAGTGGCTTTGCAAGTTCTTTACTTACTAAGTTACTTCCTTTAGTATCCTAGGGGATATCAAATCTGGTCCTTTAGCTTTATTCGGGTTTAGTTCTTGTAACTTTTTTTCTACCGCAGTTGGAGTAACTCTGATATCACATAATGATATACCATTTGACTTTGAATTTTCTATTAAATCTGGTAATGTACTGATATCTTCTGTTGTAAAAACGCTTGCAAAAAATTTATTTAAAACTTCAGGTATGTTACAAAAAAATTTCAAATATTTTTATTAAATATGCAGTTACCATCATTGAAAAGAGCAAAAAACAAAACAAAAAACCCTTTAATTTAAAATGGTATTAAAAGTTCTTCGGTTGATTGTCTGTGACGAAAGTTACGATTTTTTGAATAATTAAATTTTCGACGTTTTCCTTCATATAATTATAAATATAATATAGCAAAAACTGTGACCGCGTGTCACGCCGTGTGTGCCGTTTCATCACAAAAAGCACCATAACTTTGGAACGACTGAACCAATTGAAAAAAAATCAAAGATCAGTAGAAAGGTCTTTGTTTAGCCAAGATGTTAAGAAGACCTTCATGAATCTCTGAGTCCATGCATTAATTAACAATTAATTCATTAATTGCCTTAACTGGCTGAAGCGAAGATCAACAGAGAATTGAGATTCCTAAAATCTTTACAGTTTCCAAAATCATCAAATTTCTGACTTGAAAATTGTTGAGTAAAGCCTCAAGTTAATTATCATGATAAATTACAACAGTTATTCAATACCATTAGGCTCAATCTTTATGTAATAATCAATTAATTACAGTTTTTCATGAAAAACTGCCTTTAAACAAGAAGTTGTCAACCTGTGCATTTTTTATTTTTTATTATGTATTTACTCTTGGTTTATATATATGTTTTTAATTATGAATAATATGTGTGTATATTATTATATATCATATATATATATATATATATATATTTGTGTGTATAGTACTATAGATATATGTGATGTAAGTATATTCATATTGATTAACTAAAATAAAAAAAAATTGAGAGCCTGTGAATAGTGTGATGGTAGTATATATTTAAACCCTTCAAAAACAGAAATGAAAATCGAATATTTCACTGAAAAGACCTCTCTCAAGTTTTCTGGTAACTTAGAAATTGAGTCTTTATCAAGACTAAGAGATTACAGATTAATTACTAATTAAGCTGTTCTGAGGGGTAAAATAAATTCACAGACTGAATTGGTTTATAACTTGCTCTTCTGCAAATTTCATCTTTCAATTTCATCTTGACTTTTTTTTTCATGTATACGTTTTTTTTCTTTTTTGAGGAGAATCTACTTTCTTGTACTGTTGTAGGGTTTCAGTGAGTGATGGAAATCACTTTTTATATGTTAGCTAGTTTGTAGTAATACTGAACTTCTATGTTATTTATTAATGCAGTGGTTTCCTGTTTTTCCCCAGGTATCATGTCATCATTCAAAAGAGAATCAGATGATGGAGCGTCTGTACATGGCTCAGTTCCTGTTGTTGAGGTGGTAGAAATGAGAGAAGTGAAACCACCTGACATTCAGCAGTATAGGACAGATGGATCTACTGGAAGCTTAGATGTCAAAATGAAGGATAGATCATGGTTTGGCAAGCAGAACATACAGCTAAGAGCTCAGTATGATAAAGACGAGAGAGAAAAGAAAGTGTCTAAGTATCAGAGTAGAAAGAAAGTCAAACCAACCTCAGTCTTTACAACATCAGCTGTCAGTGAACTGCCAAGCAAGGTCAAAGTAGAATCACCTACCAAACAAGATACAAGAGCTCAAACTGATCAGACATCTGGGAGCAGTATTCCTGATAACATATTGGATGAGGGAATGCAGAATATGTCTATCCCACTTGTTAAAAACGAAACTGATAATAAAAACGAAAGTGATGATATAACTGATGATAAAACCAAAAGTGATGATACACTGAAGATGGACAGTTCAGGTAATCCTCAGTACTCAGCAATGACTGACATGGAAATAGATGAATTTCTTGAACAGGAACATCTTGTTGGTGATGGTGGAGATGAAGAAAGCTGTCTGCAATTCAGTCCTGATATAGATCAGGAAGGTGACTCCTATGTTTTTGACGAATCCCAACAGTCTTGGTCTGGGAGCCTCTCTGGTGATGAAAGTGGAGGTATGACATTCACATTTTGTGCTTAATAATGATACAGTTGTTATACAAGAATGATTTGTAATTATATACAATAAAAGTAGAGAACGTAGAGGGGCAGGATCCTTTATAAAACAAAACTGAGGTGGTGATGTCTCTGCCCTATTTCCGACAGTTTTACTTTTAGATTTGGCCAGTCATGGTTATGGGACAGCTGTGGTTCTTTTTGTTTGTTTGGTGGATTTTGTTTTTCCTTTTGTTGTTGTTGATGTTATTTAGTTGGATATGTGTTTGGTAGAATGTGCTTTGATAAAAATATGTCTGTGTGTGTGTAACCCACTTTTGTAAAAATGGAGCTAAAGTTGCTAGTGGCAAACCAAGCAACAATCAAGCAGTCCAGAAAACATGTTTCAGTATTTTTGTAACATATGACATATAATGTATATGTATGTATGTATGTATACATATGTATGTATGTATACATATGTATGTATGTATGTATATCATATACTGAGTGTTCATAGTAAAATTTGACCAGGAAATATGTCAAAATGTCAGTTTTTAATATCTCCTTCAGAACAAACCAGTTAATCATTTGAAAATAATTCTTGCAGGGCATTTACAGTAAACAGACAGGCCCTCGACATATTCATGATATTGTATATCAGTGTATAACATATGTGCACGTCTACAATACTGGAATCACCCAATAGAATGATAGGGCCCTCACTTCAGCTTCAGTTACAGCTGCCTTTGCATATGTTGGTGGAGTTTTTTTTATTTCAGTTGGTTTGGCGACATGTTTCTTCAACAAAATAAAAAGCATTGTTCATCACCATTTGTGTTTGCCTGATTTTTTATTGTTTTTATTTTGTCTGTGGTTGTGACAAAAAAGCGCCAGAAAGTGGGACATGGCTTGGGTTGAAACTTGTACAACAGTAACTTAATCAGAACAAGCAACACACAAATGAATTGTGTGTGTCCTGCTAGTAAATAAAACATTAATCCCACTCACAATAAGCCATTGCAGAACTTCATGCAATAAGTTGCGTTTGGTGCATCCAAAAATATGGCGATCGTGCATTTCATTAGTTTCCACTGATACTATGATAGTGATAATGCTTGCATTCCGTTCTACCCACACAATACAGTTGTGCTTCAACTGATTCAAAATTACTCCAAAATGCATCTTTGGGGATCGTTCTTCCTGCTCACGATTCAGTTCGTTGAAATATGAAGCTGAATGCAAGTTTTACAGCGTGGCACGTTTTGCTTCCTAGTGTAACGCACACAACCTATCTACCTCATCAAATCAATTACTTGGCCATCCTCTGAATCTAAAGTGTTTGAGAACAAAGAAAATGTGTACGTGACAAGCGGCACATGGCCCATGTATGCTCAAACACAAGCTGGACATTGGTTGACTCGTCTCCACCGGACGCTTTGAAACGCACATCACACATCTGCTTGACGTCACCACAAGTGTCGGCATCTCCTGTTTGGTGTGTGTGTGTGGCAAGCAAACTGATGTAAGGATACAATTTTGCTTTTATTGTTTATTAAAAATAGATAAGATTTTCTGGATAAAACTCATAAAAGAGTAAATAATGATCGATTCTCTCTAAATGCGAACCAGATGTGAGCATTTGCAATTGTTTCTGTAGTAACCACAAATGTTTCAATACGATTTCAACTGTGCATGAAAATGTGGAAACTTTCTTAAGTTTACAGTGTGCAGGCAAGTCTCTTTCATTTCGCAAAACTCAGCATGCATTCATGATGTTACTGTACAACGAATCATTGTCGTGGGATTCTGCAGAAACGAAAGCAGTAATTTGTTGTTTCTCTTGTAGCGCACGTAACGAATAAACATTATATGGGGCATTTTCGTTGACACTTTTTGTTTATACAAGCTTTACTGCGTGTGTTGTGACTAACAAAAATATTGTGAGCCCTATGTTTGTGTTTCGGAAAGGAACGCTCTCAGCAAAAAGGAAATTTCGTGGAATAGTTTTAAGTGCCACTGGTTTTAGATTCCATAGCAACGCACGCTTGCTGAATCATTGTTATCAATTTCCGTTTCGCAACAAATTGATGTCTTTGGACAGAAAGCAAATGATTATGGTATTCCAATTACATGGTCCAGTTAAAGACATACAGCTGTTGAAATCTACAGAGAATTTTTAAAAGTCGTACTTTGTGATGTGAGTTACTGCAGAGACGAAACACTGTTGCAGATTTTGTTTCAAGGTATGCATGTCACAGTCTTTACTATTATGTTTCTTTTTCCCCCAGTAGATCTGTAGATCTAGATCTATTCTTTCTTTGAAGATGAATACTCAACTGCAAATTAAGGGAGAAGGAAAGCCATATTAGCTATCGTGCCAAAAGAAAAGTTCGTTGGTTACAGTGGAAGTGATTAGATCTATTGAGATGATAGTTGAGCTTCCTCCTTACGCACATTTTTGATCGGACTTACCTGAAACTGGCTCAGCATACAGATCTACATTGTGCTTTTTATGCCTTACTTTTGAGTGGCTATTAAAAGATTACTTGTTAAAACAACGGATTGGATTATACTTCTTGTTTGTGCACTACGGAGAAACCACTCTCACTCCTTGTCTTGTTATTATCTTTACTATTATCATTACAAAAATTAATATCAGTATTATTGTTGCTAGTCATTATTCAGTATTCTACAATGGACTGGTATGGATAACATTGTTTTGAAGGCAGTACCATGGTCATAATTTTGTCCAATAGGACAGTTAGTTATAAAAAAAAATTAACCTGCTGTAGGTTTTAAAAATGTACATAGGCATAAGATCTGATCAATACAATGTCGCTTACACTTCTTAATGTTGAAACTTTTAGTTCACCTTTTCCACGTTATACAACAATCAAAGCATTTATTCAGAGCTGTGTGTGTGATTTCCAGGTTCTGAATTCAGAAGGTGGTGAGACGCTGGTGAAATTTTTGCGAGACATAAGTGGACACTTCAGCTTTCCAGATATTGATGACATTGCTTGGGTGGCCTATGACAACCTGAGTCTCCTGCAGCCACCGACCATTAACCAACAAAGGCACCATATTTTTACTGTTTAAAAGCTACACCAATGCAGTGACTTTACAGCTAAAGTTGTGAAAATGTAACCAAAAATGGAATCTCAACATGAACTGATGAACTAGTCTCCCCCCCCCCCCTCCTGCTTATGACTTCCAGCAATCCCAGAATGGACCAATTCAAAGAATGAATTAGTGAAAGGATGAATCAACTGAATTAGTCCATTTCCATTTGTATGTATCACTGTGTGACATCTAACAAATAGAATTCAGTATTCGCTGAAATCCAAGAAATTATAAAATCCAGTCAATTTGAATGAATTGCTCAAAATCCAACAAAGTCATTGCATACAGCATATTGTTAAGTCCTGCAAACAAAAATTAACAATGTTGAAAACAATCTAATGCATCAAGAGCACCTAAATGTAAAAACTGATTTATTCTGATGTTGCTCGATGGAATACAAGAATGGTGTCCCATTTGGATTCCACGTAATGCACGCAACATTTCCCAGTTACATAAATATGGCTATGCCCAAATGCTCATCATTGTCATAGAAAGAAAGCTTTTAATATGTTGTCTAAAATAAATCAAGATACCTCCATATCACAGCTCTACCATTGTCAGTGAAAAATTGTTAAGCCACAATGTTGCGTGGGTTACGGTTTCCACCTATACATAAGTTTATATTCAGGACATGGTTAAGTTCTTCTGTTCAAGTTTAATACTGGACACATGACCTTAGCCGGCTTAGGTGTCTGTATTGATGGTATCATCCTTTCCATGAAGCCTGGTTATTTTATCTAAAAAAGCAGTACCAAGTGGAAACCATGTAATGCACATCACACCAGTCACTTGGTCTACATTTTGCTGATTTTTAGTGAAGTCTTTAAATGAACTCTGTTTACTTTGTTCCTGTTTATTAAAGTTATGTCTGAACTCTTCAAAAATGTGTTTTGCTTGCTTTTTTAATTACTTCTAATTTTTCACCCTTATGTCCCAGGTCTTATTCCAGTATTGTAGACGTGCACATATACAACTGTATCTGCAAGTTCTGAAAGTTTGAGAAAGTTTTGAGGATTGTTTCTTGGGAAAAAGTTGGAAAACTTAGTGCCTACGTTTAACTGAAATTTTCTCAAAATGTCTTCTGCTTCAACTGCTCCATCTAAATAGCTGTAACTCTGGCACTACAACTAAGTATAAAACACTGTTGGAAAGTGCATTTCTCATACATTTCAGTAATACAAGTGCCCCCCCAAAAGGAACTTTGGATCTTTTTTGTGAGAACAGATCACGTGTGTCACATTGTGTGTGTATCACTGTATGTGTTGTGTTTTGTGTGTGTGTGTGTGTGTGTGTGTGTGTGTGTGTGTGTATGTCATAATTTACTTAAAATACATTAACAGTCCTTTAGACATGATAATTGATATTCATATTGATACAGTTGGGATAGTTGCTCAGTTTAGTAATGTAAGTCATATAGGTCATTTGTATAATTAACACAAGTTCATTTGTCAGTAACTGAGTTCATAATCATAAATCAAGTAATCTGCCAAGTCTTACATTAGGTATTCCAAAGTGATTTTCAAATTTGAACTTATCCTGTATAAAAATCAGCTGGGAAAATAGAGATTTTCATTCTGAACACATACATACTTTATGTTTTAATGTGGGATAAAAAATAAATTTTTTATTTTTTTTCTTTCTTTTTGCACGGCATTTTAGGCCACATTCAGACATGCCTTGAACACACATATAAAATCACACAAGTCCAGAAAATCATTTCTGAGGAGGGTTTTACTTGTTAAGTTGATGTGCAAAAAACATATGGACACAAATGCATATCAATAAAAATACAACCTATAAAATGACAAAAAATAGCAAAATTGGACGCCGCCGTTCCAAACAACTGGGCAAGGGACCCATTTTCAAACTCCCATTATCTTTAAGAAATATACAATACAGTGACACTGAAATGAATCATATATGATAAACATATTAAGGAATTTAACCCTAATTTTTTCCAGCTTCATCTGAAAGCTGGTTGAAAAGATATCAGATGTCAAAAATGCGAAATATGCCGATTTGTCACAGTGAAAAAAATGGCGAATTTTACATATTTGGTGCACCATAACTTTTTTCACTTTAAAGTTACAAAAATGGTTTTGATATCAAATTGCTCAGCATGACAAACTCTTTCAATGTAAAACAACCCCAGACATCTGTATGTTTAATCAAACCATATTTGGGTAAGGATAAAATACCTATTTTGAAAAAAATTGTGTAATTTAGCTTTTTGCAAGACTCCGTAACTTCTGTCACATTCATCCTACTGCAAAGTACCATATATCAAAATGATCAGTTTTTTATGATCTGTCAGTATAACAAACAAGACATTAGGTTTCAATCTTTCTGTAAACAAAAATCAGATGACAAAATTATAACAAATGTCAGCTGATAATAGTAACAAATAATGCGTTTTGTTTACATATTGAATCAAACAAGACATGTACATCAACAACATTCATATAAAGAAGTCATCTTCATAGTTTTTACTTGTTAATTTTTTTGTTTTTTTTTTATCATTAAACAATGATTAAAACATGTCTTGACCTTTAACTGTTCCTTAACTGTGTGTAGAACATTATCAAAAGCTTCCACATCATTGTCTTGACCTTTCACTGTTGCTTAATCACAGTAGATAACTGTCCTGGCCTTCAACTTAAACTGGAAGCACAAAAGATGGAAATCATCTCTTTTTACAAAAAACATTTTGTAATGAAATGTAAAAAAATACTTGTCAGTGTCTATGATCAGTGATTCCCCTTCACAAGTGACAGGAAATTAAAACATGTTAAGACGCAGTTCTCATCATTCCATTTATCATCAGTAAGATTCACACATCAAATGGTTTCTGAATCTTTCTTTTAAAAGACAAAAAGTCAAGAGCAGGTAGGAGCCATAAAAACCCACAGGTCTGATGGGAAATCACTCAATATTCCATCGTCCAATCGTTTGTGTTTTGTGCTAACCACTGCGCCTTGGTGACTGGTTGGTTCCTGAATTTGTTCTTCAGTAGTTCCTAACCTTGATTCTTTCATAAGTTTTTTCTAGTTTTTTTATGTCAGGCACTCTCCAGACACGGCCATCACTAGAGTGAACACAGACCTCAAAATCCCGATTGAAAACAAATTGGGAATGTACTTCTGCAATATCTTCACAAGCAGGCCAACGGAAAAAAATCACATCGACCTTTTGTGCGTTTAAAGACAAAACCTGCTTGTTTACTTTACGGTATGTTCTTGATCCCAGCAGCATAAGTCTTCGAAGCTGAAGCAAAATCTTGTTTGGACATCGCCTGCTGTCGAAGTTGTCCAAAAGACTAGGTCTCCGCCCTCTGCCAGTCTTAAGAAATCGCTCCTTCATCCTCATGAAGAGATCATCTGTGAGAAAAATAGTATAGAGGGAAAGTATTAGTACATCTATCTGTTCTATCCTGTAGCGTGATGTGAAAATCCCATTTGTAGGGACAAACAGGCCTATACATACAGAGCAAGAGGCAAATACTGACCAAAACAAAAACAAATCCAAAAAACAAGAACATAAAACATGCAGGAACACAAGGACTTTTGTACCCCTGCTCAATTAACTTCCCTGCCTGTCAAAGAAAGGATCAAGAGAGAGAGAGATTGGTGTGGAGCTGTAAGAAGCCTACCAGTATTATTGTCAGCTTTGAAAATAAAATTATAATACCTTACCCTAACTCACAAAGCAGTGGGCAAAGTAAAATGTCCCATACATTTAGGCCTACTCAAATCAGCACAACAAAATTTATCTCATAAACACTATAGCCTATAGGCCTAGTTAGGAAGGTTCATAGTGTCCAACCCATTAACCTGGTAGGCCTACTTTATTTTGTTTAAATATTATTTTTGATGACAATAATAGTAATGATAATAAATAGTAATGAATGATAGTAAACTAATAATGATAATAATGATAAATAATAATGAATAATGATAGTAAAATAATAACAATAACAAAAATATAATATATAAAAATATTAATAATAATAATAAACTTTTAAAGCTGTTGAACTAGGTGATAATAATATTGGGCCTAAAAATAATAGGATTGATAAACATGCAGATTTGTTTCAATGGATCATTCAGGAAGTTTACACAAAGGCAGAAAAGAAAAAGGTGTAACATTGTGAAATTATTGAACGACACTGAACCAGATGCAGTGAAGTCAACAAGAAGCCAAGGGAGGGCACTCGGCCGATTCGACTATCGATCGATCGAAGCGTTGGTCACGTGACCACAATAAATCGCTAATCTCTCATTAACATCATTATAAATAAATATAATAAAGGCATGGATTATTAAAAAAATCTTTTGTAAACATTTTCCTTTAATCATATGCCTGATCTCACTCTCTGTAAAATTACCGCACCCCAAACCGTTACCTACCCCTACCTTCTAACATGCTGATTCATATTCATGAAACTGGGGGTGCTGCAGCTGTGCGCTTTCCAAACAATTATATTCTAAAATCAGGAAACAAAATGTCGAAAAGTAATAGTAAACAAACTGCAAGATATTTCACTTACCCTCTAGATAAGTTAGATCGCTTGATTCGTCGTGGCTGGAGCGGTCGACGTAAACTTCGACGTCCATATGCTCGCCCGAACGGTCTTCGCTCGTGTCCGCCATTGCGCGTCAGACGCTAAAGAGAAAGCGAAAATAGGTCGCGTTGTTCTCAGTCCTCGAGGAAAATAGCCATTGGTTGAATCTGTATGCAAATAGCAGAAGTTGAAACCTTGACCTTTCGCACAGTGGAAAATATGGCGAGATTGGTTTTGAGTAAGGTCGCGAAATCAGCGACGGAAGATTTTTAACGCACGAAACGACCGACTAAATGGAAGCCTATCAGTTCACTTTTTACATGGGATGAAAGCAAATTTAGTCGTCTTTTTGACTGTGTAAATGGTTTGTTGATATCTGACCCAGCGAATCTGCTCGAGGCGAGTTTTCAAGGTAGGGGTCAAAACCGCGTTCCGATTTCGTTGTTCCAGCAGCAGCAAAATCACAATTTAGTACCCATCATCAAAAGCATATTTCAAATGGTAAATGTTACACTTATTGATTTATTTTGACTTTAAACAAAGCTTAAAGGATCACAGATCAACATGATCTATGTTTTTATTTCTGACACTGCATTTTGTTGAGAACGAGCAAGTTGAAAACCAGTGAAAAACCGCATTTTGCCGTACTTTTCGCCGCCCGCGAAGAGCACTTTGGAATACCTACTTACATTACAGTTACAGATTTATTGATTTGTAGTCTAAATTTTAATTTCATATTGACACAGGTTATTGGTTTGTTATTTAACATGTAATGAGTAGGTGTGTGTATGATTTCTATTGACACAGGTGCTGATGCCGATAACCACTATGATGACATCATGAGCAGTGAAGATGAAGCAGATGCGGAGATGCAAAAGGATCTTCCATCTATATTGAACTGTGTTGTGAAATTGCCTAAGGTGGACTCCTCATTGTTGGATGGCAGATTTGAATGGAATAAAAAAGGAGATGTGTGGTGCTTGTCATCAAGTGATGAGAACCCAGGTGAGGAATCTGCAACTGCTGCTGGTTTGAAATCAGAACCATCAACAAGTTATCAGCAGAAGGGAAGAGTGGTACAGAAACCAGTGAAATTGCCTGTCAGTAAAAACACGCCCAGTCCTCGTAGCATAACCATATCAAAAAATGTTGAAAGGAGTCCTTCATCTGAGTCTGGCAAAAGCAAGGGATCAGTAATCTCACCTGTGCAGAGCCCGTGTAGTTTCAATTCTTCACTGAAAACACCTCCGCAGCAACATAGGCCATCTTCTGGATCTGCCCCCGTCACAAAACTGACAGGTGTCACAGTCCCCAGCTCGAAGCTTTCTCTTCAAGTGACTGTCAGTAAAAGTTCAAATACAACAAAAGTAGAGGAAAAAAAGTCCAGGTGTTTCATCACCCAGTCATTCTGTACAAAGAACAACAGTTTTGACACATTCAGCAAGTCAGGCTGATAATAATGGCTTAAACAACAGAACACAAATGTTAATTTCTGATTTTCCTACCTCTACTTCTGATACCAATAGCTACCAGTCACCAACAGTTGGCAGGTACAGCCACTCGTCTTTGTCAGGCGAATTGGGCTATTCTTTGATGGAAAGGGAGATTCTCCCCAGCATACGGACAGCTGGACATTTGGGTCTGTCATCTCATTCCGAAACAGATTGGACAGTTGAAGAAGTGGCTGAAATCAATGCGGATGTAGGCGATGAAGACATGGATGTCCTGTCTCTGTATGAGTATGATACTTTCCTGGAAAGCGAGGATGAGGTAGAAGAGAGGAACCATGGGGCTGCCATGTCCAGAGGTTTGTGAACTTACTGTTTTCATTATCACAGTTTGTAAACTTTTTAGAAATGTCAGTGCTTATAGTGATGTTGTAAATATTTTGTTTGGAAGGACTTGTTAGAGCTTTAGTATTGTGATTGGAATTTGCCTGCCCTCAGTTGTTCATAATACTAATACTAATAGTCACTGTTTGAGTAATTTAGCACATGTGTTGTTTATTATCAAGGCTTCATTGTAAGGAGTGCATGTGAGTGTGTGTTGGGATGTATGGATAATCTTCTTTTGGAGGAGGAGGTAAGCTGACCGATTCATAATGAAGTTTTGTTTGTGGGTGTGCATGTGTCACTGTGCACTTTGAAATAACATACATCAGCAAGGATTTCAGTTTGTGTACAAACAAGAGGAAGCCATCTGTAGTGAAGTGAAAGGCTGTTATCATCTTGGAAAAATCGGTCTAGATTGAGCAAGTGAAAACCCATTAAGATTGCCACACCAATTGTGATATTGCCAGGAGGGGTAAGTTGTATTGGAGTCTGTTTATTTCTACATTAAAAATCTGCTCATTGCTGTGGAGATGGATTACTTATATTATGTACTTGCACCTTCTGTCAACAGCTCAATAGTCAAGCATCAGAAAAGTTTGCAGCTAACAGCAAAACAAAACCTGTCCATATCTGTCTCTGATCATTCTGAACGGCGAGTATCAAGACCAAATTCAAAGGAACGACCAGAAGTTGAACATGACAATGAAGGTGGACCCCAGAAAGACCGAAATGACTCTGAAAACAGCATGAAGCCTGATCATAAAAAGAAAGAGAGAGAGAGGCCATCAAACAGAACAAATGTTGGTGCCAAAGAGCCACCTAAGGAGAATGATGATCACAGTTTTCAGAAACCCAAATTGCCTGCATTGAAAACCCAAGCAAAGAGCAATAAAAACCAGCCTAAATCAAGCCAAAGACCATCGAAGAACAGTTTGCTAGGGAGGCCAGAAAATCTGCCCCAGAGAGGTCTGCAGAAAGGGAAGCAAGACAAACCTCACCAGTCAACATGGGGTGGACACAGGGCCAGTAAACAAGCACTCAGAGATCCTCAGTCAACACAGACAGTTTCTTTTGAAAAGGTCCAGCTGCATTGCCTTGAAGAAACTCAGGTAAGTAGCTTGTTCTTTGTTGGGAATGGAAAAAAATGACAAAATTGGATTCTAAAAATTAAAACAGTTCTTATACATTATTAAAGTGTTAATGTTTTAACTCTGTCAGATGAAAAATTTGCTTCATCGTAATTGACTTTTGATGATAACAACTGTCAACTTGCACTTGTTACAGTCAGTGTTGTGGTGACGTATTCATGCTGGAAAACACTGGATTCATACTCAGTAAGCAGTGGTTAAATTCATTGTTTACACTGCAGTAATCATTATTATTATCATATTCCTTATTGTTTCAGAAAGAACTGGAGGTTGAGTTAAAGTTTTTCATGGAGAAGAAAAGCATTTTAGAGTAAGTAAATAATGTGGTGAGTATCATTTGCCATACTGTTTTGTGGATCTGTGTGTGTATTTGTGTTATAAATGATCAGCATATGTTTTTACAAGTACATATGCCCTGGATATGCATGAAGTAAGTTTAGGTATGAACTTATCCTAAACACTGTATTGATTTTTATCCACCAGAGGTCTGGTTGGCAAAGAGATAGAGCTATCTGCTTTCTAACTTGCTTTGATTTGTTTGCATTTGCTTGATCAAGGCAGATCGGGTAGGTACAGTACCTTTTCGTAATACCTCCCCCCCCCCTTTTTTTTTGGGGGGGGGGGAAAGGAAGATTATGTAATATTGATGAAGGTATGTGTATCTGTCTACCCATTTGTGTAAATGTTGGTATAAAATATGCATCTGTAATAAGAAATGTGTCGGCTTAGATTTCTCATCCGTTTGTAAAATGATTTTCATTGGATTTAGTGTTTTGTTTTTATTTTTATTTTATTTTCACAGTGAAATTCAAGATGATTTACCTGGAGAAAAAAAACATATTGTCACAGTGTAGTGCAAACTGTTTTCATTTTTCTGTATGCATGTTTTATTTTCCTATGAAAGCGGATATTTTTTAAATACCAAATTATAAACCTGAAATTGCTGTTACAGAAAATCTGGATGTTAGACTTGAAATATCATGTTTGAGCACATTAGGAATGTAATGAAAAGATCATTATCAAACCTAGGATCAGAAGATTCATGAATAAAAATGTCACAGTTTGGAAGAAAATAATTTTGATTTAACTGAAAGGGAAGCAATGCATTATACACTATGCCGAAATAATATTGCAAAGAAAACCATATGCCTACATAATATTGCTTAATGAAAATTATGCATCATCAGATCAGAATACTTTTCATTAGACCTCATTAACATAGCATGATCAGATGAATGAACACCTATGGAAAATTGGGAACTGCAGAGATGATGTTTTAAGGTTAACGGAAAACATTAAAAACCTAAACAACAAACACACACTTGCAGATAGATAAACTGAATAATATCAACCAGTTTGTAAATGAAACATATACATCTGAACAAATCTCAACTGATCTGTGACAGTTTACAATGAGAACAGATTGAAACAGGTGACATTAAATTGTTTGAAGTTAGGCCTAACCAAATTTGCAAATAATATGTGATATCGGCACTTTTGTCCTGTACGATTAGGTCATAGCTTGCAAGATGCAGCCAAAATCAAAAGTGTGTTTATGATTTATATCAATTAATATTTCTCTGTTGTTTCTGAGTAGATTGTAACCCTTTAACTCCTGCACCCTATCCACCAACTGCAAAAACTTTACTTAATTCCCTCACTCTATCCACCAGCTTCCTGCAGGAAGCTGGATAGGGTGAGGGAGTCTGAGGGTTAAGGTTTTGCTTTGCTAGCATGGCTGACAATGCAGGATGCTGGTGGACAGGGTGCAGAAGTCAAAGGGTTAACAAATGGTGGACAATGTAGCAAGTGTAATGCACAGACTGCTTTGAAGTGTTTTAAGTATTACTATTAGTCTTATGTCTGTGTTATTTCTGAACTGACCTGAACCAAATGTGGGTAGTATGTTTGTTGATATCACTGTTTGGAAATCCCACCAAAAACTTACTGAGATCAATTAATTTTCAAAGGACAAAGTTACTAGTATGGCTTGATTCACTAACCGTAATTACTATTTTTTTCATGTCATCTTTTGGTAAATCTTGTTTTGGAATAAACATGTTAGGATGAAAAAAGATTGTAACACCTTTATTATGTACACAGAAGAATAGTCTGCTTTCAGTGAAATGGAAACTGGATATGTGATTATCTTGCTTGCAGGGCTACAGAAACTGTGGGCAAAATTCATAGGCATGAGTCCATGAAGATAGACCGAGGACTGGTGCTCAATCTGCTCCATGTGTTTATACGAGAAGGGGCAGTTCCACAGCTCATGAAGATCTTCACGTTTGTCTGCAACCAGGGTCTTTTCAATACAGAGTATGAACAGCGCTCTCATTTAAAATAAGAAGTGTATTGTTTATTCATATTTACGTGTGTTAATGATATGTTGGTCAGTAGTAATGTTTTTAGATAGTGCTTTGTTGTGCTTTTTTAGACATTAAAGACTTTTTCCACTATGCTTACAGATTGTAAATCTAAATAAAAGACTTAATCTGTCCTGGAGACTGCAGGAGCTCTCTTGATATAATTTCTGTGTTTTTGTTTTTGTTTTGTTCATGTGTTTTGAACAGTGTTCTTGTGTTGCTTCACAGGCTGCATACTCCGTTTTCTGTGGGTATGTGGTATTTTCATATTTCCATCAGCCACAGGTGGCTTTATTCTGCATGAGTATAATAATAATAATAGTGCTTACGTCTCGCATCATGCAAGTCTTAAGATGACCTGTTGGTGTTCTGGGAATGATGCAGTCTTGGTTTTAAGGACTGTTGGTATGCGTCATGTCTTTCCAAGAATACCAACATGTCATCTCTATCAGCAGTGGGACTAGCATGATGTGCAACACAAGTGCTATGTAGCAGAATCGTTTAGAACTTCCACAGAGATACAGTTCCTCTTTACAAAATTCACAGGATTTCACAAGAGATCGAAAGATTTCATTGTTTGTGATTGTATGTATGGGAAACAGTTTTGAAATGCATTTTAGATTTGAATGGCTGACCATGAATGCATTGATACGAGTACTTAACTTTTCCTTTACAGGGATTTTTTTTTTCAGTGTCGCTGAGGTGGTGTGTATGTTTTGAGATGATTATAGGCCTGATATAGCTCTGCACTGTTGATTGTGCTGTAAACATTAGTAATAATAATAATGGTAATAAGCTTGGTTTTTTAACTGTTGGCTTTTAAATGAGTTATTTTTAAAGTGGTATTGGCCCTGGTATGGTCTTGGTGGTCAGCTGGGCCATAAGCAACACAGTTCTGTACGATTCATGTCCATCACTGGTCAAGACATCTGTGTTGTCGGTCCAGGGTATTTGCAGTGTTGTTCCACTGCTGTTTTAAGATTACCTGTTCATGCTCTTTACTATTTCATTTTTCATAGAAAAGGAATTCATGCTGTTATTGATGTTATTATAACTGTTGATGATTAAAGCTGTTGATTTCAGGGTATGCAATGCCTACATTAGACTTGGCTGTGCTGAGGGCAGCCGTTATGACAGACAGCTGAAGAACATCTTCCAGTATCTGCGACGTCACTCCATACAACCTGCAGGGGACTGTGTCATCTCGCTGTTAAGGTCAGGATCTACTGAATATTGCAGTGCTGCATGCCGTCTATTACAGTGACATCATATGTTACCTCTTGATAGAAAATATGATGATAGATAAAACTATTTAAAAATTTTTATGGTTTCGGGGTGGAAATTCTCTTTGGAACCATGGATTTCCACAGCAGAAATAATGTTTTCTCACATTACGTGGTCTCTGTCCTCTGAAAATCCATATCCATCTTCTTTCTTTCATAGTAAGCAAGTATAATGAGTATACTTTGTGATTTAATATGTATGTGTATAGACATTAACCTGTTCAATGCTTCTGATCGAATATTCGGTTGGAAGAAACGTATGCCTTCAGTTCCACCGACCAAATATTCGGTCGGCGACTTTTCCTATTTTTCGCCAGAAAACCCCGACGCTTTCGGTGACATATGTGATATCAACGGAAACTTCATTATTCCCTCTATATATAGGTGCTAATTATGTATATGTGACGTTTTATGGTCTTTTTAGCCAGTGTGGTTGAAAACGTGACCCCCTACAGTAGATTACTATTCAGCGAGTGTAAACAATGGCAGACGGACTCGCTTCAACAGCGAGCGTCGATCGGAACCGAAAAGCAACTTATGCAGCAAAAGAAGTTGCAGAAATCATTACTTGTGGAGCTGATTCTGATTTGCAGTCTGTCGATAAGAATGAAAATGACGATAATTTGGCGCATGCAGGTGATATTTCGGTGTTGATGTCCGAAGTCGGACTTGACCCAGATAAGAGTCGAAGTGACATTACTTGCACTGGCGATCATAAAAACGAAAGTACTGCCGCTCCTGGTGTGTTGTAAAGTATACTAAACAAGAAAATTTATAGTGTTGTGGGGTTTTCTGGGCTGGATGAAGAGATATGATTTTTTAAAAATTTTAAATCAAGACGTTTAAAACTCTGTGGCACAGGCGATTCACCTTTTTATTTACACTTTGGCAGTGAAAGGGGTAATGCAGAAAATGTATTTTTAAGCTCAGAATGTCTGATATGATGCCTGAAAATGTGCCAAATTGTTCAGATTTTAATCCTGTATAAAAATTTTCCAGGAACATGCCTGTGGACCCCCCTAGATTTCCTTCTTTTTTTGTTCATATCTAATGGTGAAATTGATGAAGCTGTCTTGTGGTAGATTTGACAAAAGCAAAAACTTAGGATTTCCATTGCTGGTATCTATCATAATAAGATCATATATTATCTCTTCAGAATTATTACTATGGTAATATTGATGACAACAAATGCTTTAACACTGCTGGGTATCATAGTAACATCATATAACATTTCTTCAGATCTCTTTTGCTCAATACTACTATATCAGATGCTATGATTACTGATCAGTAGATCCAACCAGTTTTCAAATCAAAGGTGTGGACTGAAATTTGTGAACTTGACTTAAATACACTGACAGAAAACTAGACTAAAATGTAGGAAACTAAACGAACGAGTTTAGCTAGATTTTTTCCTTTGTATTTTGCAGGCATGAATTAAACTGTATGAAAAGTTTAAAATAAATGCACGTTTCCTCATATGTACTTGTTTTTATTTCATGTAAGTTTTTTTGTTGTTGATATTTTTCAGACATTACAGTGAGCACAAGGGCGATCCTGTGATGTTCTGGTTAATGCTGATGTACTTCGAAACCTTTCCTGGATTCACCATACCTATGCCCTTGTTGGAACAGTCCATCTTGAAAGTGCTGCAGCACAAGGACCATAATGCCCTTAGTAGGTTCAGCATGTGGGTGCTGACCACAAAAACTGAGAGTGCCCTAAAGCAGTTGGACTTGGGGCTGGTTGGCAAAATGACTGTGTCTATGCTGCCAGCTGCTCTCTCCCGTTTGCGGAAAATCATTGCCGACACGCAAGAGGTATCATTAACAAGGCTTTGTCTTTTTATGTGTGTTGCAGTATCTGTAAGAAGAATATAACATGTAGTTTGATATATTTGAGGGAAGCAAAAAGTTGCGCACTTTGTGATTATATTGTAGCAGCTTTGTGCAGCCTTAACTCTTTCACTGCCAAGTTTCTCCAGAAACGGCACTCCTCAGTGCCAAGTATGTTTTGGGCAGCCAATTTTGCAGTGCAGTATGCATTTTTAAAAGCTTATATCTCAAAGACTATTAAAGATTTTCACTTACTTTTTTTTGCTGTGTAAAGGGCAGATGTTGTATTTATATATGAATGCTTGCTTATGTTTATGTGCTTGATTGATTATTCCACAGATAATCTTAAAATAAAGAAAAACAAACATTTTTCATACGGTTCATTATAAACGTCTTCTTGACGTCTCTTGCTGGTGACATCAACAGATGCGTCGCTGTCTGGCAGTCAGTCATCATCACAAGTATCCTCTAAGTCAACTACAGGCGCCTCATTGTCTTCATCATTGAGAATTATTTGGAAACTTTGTTTGCTGTAAACCGCCGATGTCGATTTGCAGCCATTTTGGAAAAAACGCTACGGAGAAAAAGTGACGTAAATTCCGATAGTTAATGAAGCCACATTTCGGTCTTACTGCTGAAAAACTATGTCGCTGGGTAAAGTTTAACAATAACACAGTCGTCTGCATTCACCAGTGGAGCTGACAGAAGCTTTGTACCCGCGTGAAAAGTTGTCGTTTAGCATGACCCCCCCAAGTCGCACAAATGCGACCATGGCGGTCGTACAGGAAGTCGCTTAATTGCGACCATGGCGGGAAAAGAGTTAATAAAGTTTTACAATATCTTCAGTGCTTCGTAGTATATCCTTGTATCAGCCATGATTGAAGCCATGCAGATTGTGGTGTTCATCAGGATATTTGGTTACATCTTCTTTCGTAGGTGTATCTATGAAATATTATTTACTCGACTGAATGGTCTTGTGGTGTTAGGACATTCAGTAATATCCTCGTTCACAGGTGCATCTGTGAAATAGTTTGCACTCGACTGTGTGGTCTCTGGCCAAAGTTCCACAGTGATACGGTTTGGATATATGTGTATTTAAACCCACAACCTTTCTTTTTATATTAAGTCAATATACTAAATGATTTTTGTACTTTTTTTCATGTTGGTATCTTTTCTCTTCTCCTTTGATTTGTTTATTTCTAGCAGTTCTTTTAATTTGGACTGGGATTTGTGTTTACAGGAAAGTACAACTGAAACAGAGAAAACTGATTTGCCCATTCCAGAAGAAACTGTCTTGGTTCTGCCAGAAAACCTCAGATGACCAAGATTACCAGCTTTCATTGCATCACATTCAGGTATGTGAGCATTGGTGATGATTCTGTCTTTTAAGTGAGAGGCAGTTTTGTTATTTTCAGAAGTGTGGTTGATGCAGTTGTCTTCTGTCATCATTTGCAAACTAGATGATAGTGCTGTTACTTTTGTGGACCTTTAGAAGTGCAGTATATTATCTCAAGTACATGAATCAAGCATATACGCACATTTTTAGTACATTTTCTTGCTGTTTCAGCTGTGTGCCAGAGCCATCTCCTTAGATTATGTGCGCAAATGTGTTATGTGTACTTAATTTGCTTTTCCATTTCTTTTTTCCAGTTGAAGTATTGTTTATGCTTTGAAATGGTTTTAGCCCTGATATGGTTCTATGCAGTCGGCTGGGCTTGAAACAAAAATAACAGTAGTTTGGTCTTGTGTGTATCTAATAATTATATAGTTATTCTGTTTCTGATTATGTGCAGGACTGTGGGTCTCTTAGGGACTTTGAACGTCTGGCACAGACGTTTTGGAGACTCTGCAGGTTTAAAGGTTTCAACCGGCCTCTGCTGAAAGACTACACTAAGGTGTTGGTGCAGGAGGCTGTTGTCACATCTGTGGACATATTTTTGCACAAGCTGTATGATACTTTTCAACAGGGTGAGATCTGTTTGCTGGTTATTTCTTCTTGGATTTTGAGATAAATAGCTTTATATACCATTCTTTTTTTTTCTAACTCATTTCAGATGACATTTTGATGGCCTGTTTTGGGGAATTTTAAAACATACCACAGAGCAAACCAGTAAATGTGCATGCACGCACGCATGCACACACAAAATGTTTGGTTTTGTAATAGTTTCTCTGTGCTCTTCTGTAAAAACACCTATATCATTATCATTACAAGTAACATGCAGATACTCACTAGCATGCGTTAATATGTTAAAAAGAAAAACAACAAAGTTTATGCATCCAAACAAATGTACCTGTATCCATTACCCAAACTTTTATGCATACATTGTTTGCACCCATGAAAGAGAAAGAGAGAGGCGGGGGAGATAATCTTATAATCGATAGTCATAGATAACTATGATTGTTATTCAGTATTAGTGAGTGAAGTTTTTTTTGTTTTTTTTTAATCTGTCCTTCACTCAGAGAACAGCTTCAACAAAAACTAAAGGCTGTAAATGTAAACAATGAAATATGTGTGAACATGCGATAGCAAGTACATTATCAGAATTAAGAGTATACCATGTGTGAGCAGGCACGTGCATACACATACACACTCACACACGCAAACATACACCAGGCAGGCACATGCGTTCACATACACATACACACTCACACACGCAAGCATACACCATTCAGCATAGTGTTGTTCTGTTGGAAAATTCATGTTTTTGCATAGGTTTCTGGATGGAAATTCTGCATATAGGAGAGAAATCCTACATCCACTGACTGTGACCTTGTTGCATGCTACTAAATAGTCTACCTGCAAGCTTCCGTCAGATGAATTCAGGATGTGCAACCCAGTTTAGTGAGTTGGCAGCTAGAGCTAGCTTCAGCTAGGCTTTAGCTTGGAGGTCTACTCTACACTTAGTCCAGTTGTTATGCACTCCAGCCCAGACCGCCAAATGCAAAACTAGCCTAGGATTCTCACATATCCTGGGCTTGTCCAGTTCATTTGTGACTCGTACTCACATCTCATTATTCACCCTTCCCTTTTGAAGTAAATGCACACTTTTTTATATTTTTTTTATGAATTTTGAAAAAATTAACCTTTGATGTCCATTGTTGTTTCGTTCCTTCAGTGGATCCTCAAGGAACCCCTCCAGAGCTAGACAGACTGGCACTGGCACAGCTTGCTGCCCTGCTCCTTGGAAGATGTGTTTTTCAGACATCACACTGAGGTGACCTTGAGCCTCTTCGATGCCATCACGCGTTGCCCTCTAGTGGAAAAGAAGCAGTTGATAAACCGCAGGGACGTTGGTTACAAGATGATTTCTGTCTTTCTCAGTTGTCAGCAGCCTTTGAAAGCCCTTGACCTGTTGAAAGGTAAGAAAGCCTGGTTTATGCACTGTCATTAGGTAAAAAAAGCCTGGTTTGTGCACTGTCATTAGGTAAGAAAGCCTGGTTTGTGCACTGTAATTAGGCAAGAGAGCCTGGTTTGTGCACTGTAATTAGGTAAGAGAGCCTGAAAGAGCCTGGTTTGTGCACTGTAATTAGGCAGGAGAGCCTGGTTTGTGCACTGTAATTAGGAAAGAGCCTGGTTTGTGCACTGTAATTAGGTAAGAGAGCTGGTTTGTGCACTGTAATTGGGCAAGAGAGCCTGGTTTGTGCACTGTAATTAGGTAAGAGAGCCTGGTTTGTGCACTGTAATTAGGTAAGAGAGCCTGGTTTGTGCACTGTAATTGGGCAAGAAAGCCTGGTTTGTGCACTGTAATTGGGCAAGAGAGCCTGGTTTTTGCACTGTAATTAGGCAAGAGAGCCTGGTTTGTGCACTGTCATTAGGTAAGAGAGCCTGGTTTGTGCACTGTAATTAGGCAAGAAAGCCTGGTTTGTGCACTGTAATTGGGCAAGAGAGCCTGGTTTGTGCACTGTCATTAGGCAAGAGAGCCTGGTTTGTGCACTGTCATTAGGCAAGAGAGCCTGGTTTGTGCACTGTAATTAGGCAAGAGAGCCTGGTTTGTGCACTGTAATTAGGTAAAGTCTGGTTTGTGCACTGTCATTAGGTAAAAAAGCCTGGTTTGTGCACTGTCATTAGATAAGAAAGCTTGGTTTGTGCACTGTAATTAGATAAGAAAGCCTGGTTTGTGCACTGTCATTAGGCAAGAGAGCCTGGTTTGTGCACTGTAATTAGGTAAGAAAGCCTGGTTTGTGCACAGTAATTAGGTAAGAAAGCCTGGTTTGTGCACTGTAATTAGGTAAGAAAGCCTGGTTTGTGCACTGTCATTAGGCAAGAGAGCCTGGTTTTGTGCACTGTAATTAGATAAGAAAGCCTGGTTTGTGCACGGTAATTAGGTAAGAAAGCCTGATTTGCGCACTGTAATTAGGTAAGAAAGCCTGGTTTGTGCACTGTAATTGTGAAGTTCTCTAATGTTATATTGACCCTTTCACTTCCTCATCCCGTCCCTCTTCCTTCAGGAAGGATACAGGTAAAAAGAACATAAAAACAAAAACAACAGCATCAAAAACCAGGAAACTGACAGTGCACATGCCCTTCAGTATGTGCACCTGACCCTGTTCACATTTAGGGAAAGTAATATGGTGAAGCAAAGGAGGTTGGTACCATCCTCATTGTGCTTTCCTTGAAAAGAATTGAGGTCTCTACAGTCTCATTCCTCTGTGTCTCAAGAGTTTGGTACAACCTTTGCCTTTTAGTTTTACAGTATGACAGTGGGAAAAAAGAATGTAAGGGCCTGTATACTTTGATAATGCTGCATAACAAGAGTTTTGTAATGCTTTGTTTGGAAGTTTTGTTGTTATTTGAAAGGAAAAAAATGTTGGCTTTAGCATTTTCAGTGAACAAAGAACAATTAGCTTGGAATTTGGTAAATGTCATTGTGAATAAGACTTTATTGCCACAGGAATTGCACACTTTTGTTATGAATTTGATGTTTTGGTGTTTTTCAAGTGTTTTTATTTATAACCGTTTTCATTTGTATATTTGCTTTCTTTATAATTGTTAGTCCAGAGACTGTTCTGTCGTGTATGAGTCAGTATACTATTGTGTTGTCTGTGTATGGCGAGCTTGAATACCTATCACCTTATTGTCTACTTTTTATTGTATCATTTTTTGTATGATGTCCATTGCTGCACCATCTTCATTCCTTTGTTTCTCGTTTAAAATCAAATTCTCATTGTTCTCATTTTATGGCTCTTTGTCATTGATGATTCATTCACTACACCCTTAGCTAGTCCTGCAGGGAGTTGATGAATAGGGTGAGGGAATGAAAGGGTTAGTTTCAGTATACCCCTCTGTCATGTACACAGGTTTGTTTACACCTTTTCCTCTTTCAGGTTTATTAATGGATCTGTAAAAAAAAAAAGTTGACTTGTTCTGTGTTACTCAATAGTCCTGTGTCATTGTGTATGTGTATGTATATGTTGTGTTGTGTGTGTTGTGTGTGTGTGTGTGTGTGTGTGTGTGTGTGTGTGGTTTAAACTTCAGCATATGCACACCCTATGACTTACAAGCATCTTATAATGATGGTTAAAAGTAAAAGTAATCCTTTTTTTTAACCAACATTTTGAGTTTTCCAGTTTTCAGCACAGTCACACAAGAAGACGATGAAAAAACTTTTTAGGCTGTCAGTCACTGTGGTAAGGGGGTTAGTACAATGGACTACTGACTGGATGGTCAGGGTTCAAAATCCCATCAGTCAGAGGAAAAAAAGAGATTGTGGGATTTTTCAGTCTCGTCTGGTTCCTATCCATAGTTGAGCATGGTATGGGCAAATTAGGAAATCTGGGATTTTTTTTCCAGTCCTGACTGACTCCTACCCATAGTTGAGCATGGTGTGGGCTCATTAGTAAATCTGGGACCATATCTTCAAGTGTAATGTACTTTACATTATGTGTCATTCATAGTGTTGCTGAAGATTATTGACCAACACAGCAGGTGCCTGATGTCTCTTGGGGCTTGTTGACATCAGGATATATTATGAAAGGAAGCTCATAGTATAAAGTACAGTCTTGTCACACAGTCCACAGTGGAACTCCATAGCTGTCCTCATTGTCATCTTCATTCTTTTCCATCGTCTTGGTAACGTGAGAGATTGTCCCAGATTTTGTGTCTCTTCATGCTCTGCTCTCTCTGTATTCTCTATTTCAGTGGGATTGGGAGATGTGTTGGTGAGCCAAAATTTGGGTGAGTGACACACAGGCAGTGCAGAAAATGGGGCAGCAAAACAAGCAGCAACAACTACCACATCAGCAAAATCTAAAACAAATGAACTATCCAGTTTTAAAACATTTTATTGAAGTCACTCTCAAGACAGGCCTCTAAAGACTTCATTGAAACAAAATCAGCCATAACCCCAGAACATGTTGGAAAAACATATCACTGAAATCCAACTCCAAGAACCCCATAGATCTGAAATTCTGTCTATTTAGTTCATGTACATGCATCTCGTCCTTGTTTCATTTATCATTTCTTCAGTTTCAGTTTCTGTTCACATCTACCCACCTCTTCATTCCTGTTTGATTTGGTGTACAATTTGTTGCACAGATCTGTTTTGGAAAAAGGGGGAAAAGTTCAAGTTAGGTCCGTATAAACTGTGTGCTTATGATTTTTTCTTGTGTCTACAGATATCCGGCTGAGAAAGAACGATGAGCAAGGGGTCCGAATAGTGAAAGAGTTGATGCAGAAGCTGGTAGCTGAAAAGGACATTCCCTCTGCCTTCACTGCTTTGAATATAACTGCTTCAAGGGAAGCTCTGGGTCAGCACTCTTTTTTAGTTCTCTTCATAGTTCATTTTGTTTTCTCCGCATGTTGGCAACTTTGGTGTATACACCTTACCTGTTCTGTCAGTCCTGTCTTCCTGCAGTTAGTTTGTGTACTACTTCTACGTGGTATTGTTAACACCATACACTTATATGAGGCATCAAAACAGGTAATGTTGATATTTAGAATGGAAAAATGCCAAGACAAGGACTATTTGAGGAAGAAGCACCACATTCAAGAGGACGATCCAATTCCCATTACGAATAGTCAGCTTGCACACTTTTACAACAATTAAGTTTTTACAAATTTACATCTTCCTTGCAAATTCTATTCAAAAAATGCCACTAAACACAAAGGCTGCCCGCTCAATTTGGGAGAAAGAGATTTTTTATTTATTGACTTGTCATGTGACAAGATCAAACAAAACATGTCTTAACTCTCTGACTGCTGAGCCTTCACTGTGCCTTAAGTGCTGTGTGTGCTGGGCGGTTGCATGAGTTTTTGAAAAAAATGTAAAAAATAAAAATAATAAACTACATAATTGAAACTTTGCACATTTATTCTATAAATACAGATCTCACGTCTCACCAAAATACAGTAGTTGTGAAGTAATGGTAAATCCAAAATGCAGGAAAAAAGCTCCAAAAACATGGTTGGTTGAGTCAGCAGCACACACAAAGAGCAATAGTATTTTACAGTTCACACAAAAAGTATGATGTTCAAATGAGTGAAATGCATCTAGAAACTGTTGGTCTTGAATATAAAGTCCTGGTTGGTATTGACACTGATAAAAATGGGGTAAGGAGATGTGGACGGGGAAGTAGCAGTCTCCACTTGCTGATCACACAGTCACCACCTAAAGTCTTCCATCACTCTTGTCACTCTTCTTGACCTCCCACTTAGCTGAAGTTTTTCCTTGAATGAAACAACTGATGGCATGTGATGTTTAGACCTGGACAGTTTTTTGCACAGAGATTTACCACACTTTTGGCACCAGAAGTGTTTGTGGCGCATTTTTGTTCCCCGCTTCTTCTTTTGGGCCTCAAACACATGGCACCGTCTGTAGTCCTTCCCAGAAGCTCTTGGAGGCCTGGGGGAAATGAAGTGATCCACAGGATTCAGCCTGTCAAGCTCTGTTAGCAGATCAGTAGCTGGTTCCAGTGGATTTGCAGGTAAGATGACAGCGGCGGGTGGGACAGCAGCAGCGGGTACATCAGCACCAGCTGGCAAGTTGACAACAGCAGGTTTAGCAGCTGCTGGCTGATTCTTGGTAGCAGCCCTCCTTGCAGCCACACGCCTGAGTGCTTGGTACCTTGATGTGACACCTCTGCAGACTGCCACCATGTAGGCCTCCAGCGACATCCTGCGGAGGCCATTGTTCTCCCTGTATTTGTTGGACAAGATGGAGCCCTGGATGACGCTGAGGGTGAGGAGGTGGAAAAACAAATTCTTCCACCATTTCAGTGTCTTCCTGTCCAGTGGCATGTAGGACATGAGCTGGTCTGACTTGTCGACCCCAGCCATGTTGTCAATGTAGTCCTACACTGCTGCTGGTTTGCGTCGGTGAGTGCTGCGGGTGTGGACCTCGACCATCTCTGTCGGCACATGGTGGTTGTGAGGACATGGACTGGCTTCTTGTCATGCCACCTCAGAACAGCAACTGGGCCTGAAATATAATTTATATTTAAAATATGATTAGTAAAGTCTACTACAGCTAGAAAACAAGTTTGTGAGACATTACGCAATATTTTCCTGAATTTTATGACTAAACTTTTTCAGTGTACACATGGCACACACACTTACATATTAGAAGTATGAATACATATCTGTAAGTTTTTCTGGTTATCTAGGATCAGTTTCTTGTAGATATCAGTGTTTGCTTCTTTTATCTTTGAAACTTACACATTTACATGTTATTTACGTATATATATATATATATTGAACACAAAAAAATGCAAACAAACCTTGTCTTCAAGCTTCTAGCACTCCTTGTCTTAAGCGTTTTGTCTTCAGCGCTGCTGGCAGGCCTCTCCTGCTGGCGCGTACTGTGCCAACACAGTTAGTACCGGCAAGAAGAAGTTTGTCTGCAAGCTCAGGACAGCAGTAGTAATTGTCTACAAAGACTGTTCTTCACTGCTTCTGCAGCTCCTTCGTCAGGCGTAAGACCACATCCACTGGTCTGTTGCTCAGCTTCTTGTCCGCTGCGAACACCTCAAAATCATGGACGTAGGCCGAAGAGGACTTGCAGACTTCGTAGAGCTTGAAACCCCACTTTACGGACGTGTCTCTCATATAGACCCTGAATTTACTTTCTTAGTGAATATAGGAAAGTTACATATTTTCTGAAAGCTTATTCTATGCACCTTTTAGGCATCACCATTTAACCCTTTCGCTGCTATCATGTTTTGCTAAGCCACATGCTAAGAATTTCTTTAGAAACAGACAAAAATCACGCTTATTATTTTCAATTGCTTATAATTCAGAAGATATTGAAGATAGATAGATAAAAGTATATATCAAATGAAAGGGCATTAAATGAAGATTATGTTTATGACAATTTCAAAATAAAATAATGTACCAGAGTGTCACATGTACTCTTTGAAATGCAATAAAAAAAAATGTTTAAGTCAATGATGATGTAATCAAGTGATGCAGGAGCTCACAACAGTTTATAGCACACTTTGATTTGAAGATACAGACTGTACAAAGGTCAGAAAGCAGAGTCCAGCCACAATGTAGACACAGCCTAGCCACACATGAAATGAAAGGGTTTTATTTCCCAGTGTCTATCGCCAGTAAAAACGCTGGGTGTGGTAATTCCGGAAGCAGTCTTCCAAACACAGTCCTGGTTTGCTGGGACAGTCTGGGCAATAATATCTAACATCTTTTCTCTGTCCTTTCTTGTAGCAGACTCTGCATCTTTTAGTTGGACGGGCTTTGTTTGGGGTGGGGGGCAGCACACCGATGAAATGTCGGCCACACAACCTGACAGCGTGATCATCCTCGGCGTCAGCAGGATCCCCGTCTCTGAAGATCATGTCAGTTACCACCTCCTCCTGAAAATCAAGGAAGGAGGAGGTGTTCCCTGCCTTCTTGTACAAAATGTGTGCATTCATCATGGCAATTTGCATGAATCGCACACACAGTTTTTTGTACCACTTCATAGTCTTCTTCGTTGCGTCATAAGGCTGCAGCTGCTGATCATGGCGGTCCACAGCCCCCATGTTCTTGTTGTAGTCCAAAATGGCTGGGGGCTTGACTGTCTGTTGGCCTTGTTGTTGGACCTCAGCTGCAGGCTTGTGGCAGTTTGTCAGCATGTGCACATCCCTCTGTCAGCAATCTTCTGAGCCAGAAGGTTCTGACACACCCGGCTTTCGGTCTGGCCCTTTGGCACACGCAGCTCTCGAAAACAGGCTGGAGCTCTTGGGAGACGGACAGTGCCACAACATGATGTACCTTGCCTGTCCAGAAAGTCGAACAGGTCACAGGATGTATACCAGTTGTCGACAAACAAGCGGTATCCCTGGTTGAGCAGCGGCAACATGAGATGTACCACCTCCTTGCCTGAACGCCCAAGGTTGGCAGCTTCAGGTGGCAAGAGCTTGTCAAGTTCCGCTGTACTCTCATCTTTCCCAGCATACACCCTGAACCTGTACGTGTAACCTGTGCTGTCACAAAGAAGAAATATTTTGATGCCAAATCTTGCCCTCTTCAATGGAATATACTGTTTGAAAACTAAACGGCCTTTCCACAGAAGAAGAGATTCGTCAATAGCAATATTTCTTCCTGGTGTGAACACTGTCTGAAAAGTTTCGAAAAGGTGGTCAAGCACAGGACGTATCTTGAACAGCCTGTCTTGGTCTGGTACACCAGCTGGTGGCATATCGTCATTGTCAGCCATGTGCCAGAACTTCAGAAGAAGTAAAAATCTGTCACGTGGCATGGCAGCAGGAAAGGCGGATGTTCTGATCAGTGGGTCCTGACTCCAGTAGCTGTTGATATCTGGTTTCTTGACAATTCCCATCAGCAGCATTATCCCCAGAAATTTTCTTATTTCTTCATTTGTTGTGGGCACCCATGCCCTTGCTCTTGAAGTTGGTTTCAGCTGATGGGTTGCCAAGAATTCCTCCGCATATTTGTTTGTTTGTATTCTAAAATGCTGAATCAGGTCACTGATGAACAGATAGAAAAAATCCACAGCAGTAAAATTTGTGGTGTCCACCTGAATCCCTTCATTGGCAGTGAAAGCAGGGATGACAGGTTCAAAATTGTCCGGCCGCCAACACCTTTGGTGCTGGGGTGCCCTGCCTCTCCTTCCCCCTCTTGCTCCCCTTCCCCTTCTCTAGAAGCAGGTCCAGCATAAGAAGGTCCAGCAACAGCAGGTCCAGCAACAGCAGGTCCAGCATGAGAAGGTCTAGGCCGAACATCGTCCCCATGCTGTATTAGCATACCTGTAGCACAATGAAACAAGGATTCAAATTTCCACAGAAATATTTTATGAAATAAAACACACACACACACCACACACAACCCACACACACACACACACACACACACACAACAACACACACACACACACACATACCACCACACACACCATCACACACACACACACACACACACACACACTGACATTGTAGCATGCCACGCCCCCATGCCACACCCCCTTTCATTTTCCTCTAGCAAACACCGCAAAGAAACCCAGTGAGTACTGCTTCTATCAAATTGACTTCATTACAACATTGTTTCTGTCAGTAATATTGAATGCTTTCAGTTTCCTATGAAAAGTCACACCAACAGTCTCTCTCTCTCTCCACACACACACACACACATCCCTCTGCTCCCACCCTACTCCTCACATAAACACACACAGGCCAAGGAGATTGTACTCTTCACACAAACACACATAGACCAGGGAGATAGCGCAGGGCAGATGACGACCAGAAAAACAAATCATCAACACAAATCATCAACAAGACAAACACAGCGTGACTGACAGCGAGCGGGCGATGAGAGAGACGCCATGCCGCAGCCACTTCAAAGCAGGTCGAACACAGTTTACACACTGACCACTCAGTCACTGGCTCGCTCGCTGACCAAGCCCAAACAAAGGACTCAGCCATACAATACACACACTTAGCTGTTCTATTTGTAAATATACTGAGAATAAGAGCAATACAATCATGTTATAAATAAAATGAATAAAACTCTCGAATACGCCTACCTGCATCGGAAACAATCGGATCGCCTTGCTCTGATTCGGACGATGAGTCGCCAAAAGTTTCTTCCACGTCAAAATCTGGGTCGTTGGCATCAACTTCACGAAGTTCGATGCCAGCTGGATCGAAGTCTTCATCTCCACTGTCTTGATCTTGAAAGATCTCTTTGATAACTTCAGCAACAGTGTACGTTCACTTTGGGGCGGCCATATCTTCGAAAACTGAAAACTCAACTTCGTCGCACCTTGCCAATCAATCGCGATAAATTATGCAAATGATCTACATAACTTGAACAAACGGCACTCAAAGAGTGAAGACTGTCAAGGGACCTAATCAAATCATAAATAGAACGAATCTGTGATATGCTAGACGAAAAGAGAAGGAGTGTTTGATACGGGACGATCCGCGGTCGTTAACAGAGCATTGCAGACGACGGTTTCTATGACGAGCTTCACTCGTCAACAGCGCAGTGAAGAGGTTAAATGAAATAGTTCAGGTCACACAAATGAGTTTACCATCAACATGAAGTAGGTTTGCAAAATGCACACAAACACAAATTGTTTTTTAATCTACTTGTTGTCTTCCACTTGTCTTGATATAGCTGTATTTTTTAGTCTATGTGTTGTCTTCCACTTGTATTTATACAGCATACAAACAGCAATAACTATATCTTACCAGCATTAAATGGGTGAACATTATATAGGAAAGTACGAAGAAAACAAATCTGCTACATTAACTTCTTCACAGTGCACCCTATATTCCGGGGAATAGACTGCCTGTATTCACTGACTTTGTTCACTTCATTATATCTTATGAAGTACTTGGAATTCAAGCTTGTATTTTGCCCACTGACTTGACATATGCTGTAGACTGTTTTCAAACAATCTCAAAGTAATTATGACCACATTTCTTCCCAAAGTGATTAATTAATAATAATGAAATAATAACAAACAGTAAAAAGAAAGTCTGAATGCCATGCATTAGACAGTTTTTAGATGTTGTTAGTTCATTAGTACAACACAGATGAAGAAAAACAGATTATTGGGGCTATAAGTGTTTGTGACAAACAATATAAGATAAACATGTCCTACCTAGGGGTAGAAATAACTGCCAATAAACAGACTTGGTGTGGTACACTTTGTAGCAGTCTGGATAGTACAGAGCTGGTTTGGAGGACAGTCTGGACAGTGGTTTCTTGTCTCTTTTCTCTTCAGTCCTTTCTTGGAACAACCACACACACTCTGCTGGGGTATTTCTTGGTGGTAGAAGGAATTGGCTCTGGAAAATGTCTGTCTCTCAGCCGAACTACATCTTCTGGGTCATTGTTGACAGGGGGCTGCATGCCATTCCAGATCCAGCCCAGAATGACAGACTCCAGGAAGTTCAGAAAAGGCTTGCTGTATCCATCTTTCACAGCAAAGATGTAGGCATTGCCAGGAGCCATCTGCATGAAGTGAAAAAAGTTTTTTTTGTCCATTTCATGCATCTTTCGTGTACAGTCATATGGCTGAAGCAGCTGGTCTTGTTTATCAGCTCCCCTCATGTTGATGTTGTACTCTGCAGACAGAGCGGTTGGTGGATTGTGCCATCACGTCGTCTGTTTCGAACTTGCCTTTGAACATGTCCATGGGCAGTAGACAGCAAGTGCACCATTTTAGTGCTGTGGTACTTGGTAGCCACTATCTTTTCATCTCCAAGAAGAGCGATGGAATCACCAGTTTTCTTAGCTGGCAGCTGAAGCAGGTCTTGAGGCACACCTTGATTTGCACGCACTGTGCCACAAGCAAAAGTGTTTCTGCTGTGGAGATACAGGAACAGTCTCAGCTGTTGTACCAATTATCTGTGTAAACACAGTATCCCTTGTCCAACAGTGGCCTGATCAAGAACACCACCATCTGTTCACTTGTCGACAGGTGCTATGCATTGTCTGCTTCGTTCACTGGATCATCCTTGCCTACATATATTTTGAATCTGTAGCAATATCCTCCACTCCCTTTTATACCACCATCAGATTCACAACACAAGTAGATCTTGATTCTGAAGCGTGCATGTTTGAGGGGTATATACTGACGGGAAAAAAAGGGTCCGTTCCATAGCAAGAGACTTTCGTCCACACACACATCACGATGTGGCTCATATACCTCTTAGAATTTTTCAAAGGGATGATTGATAATAGGACAGATTTTGTATAGTCTGTCATAGTCTTGGTCAGTTCAAGCTGGTATATTTTCATTGTTATGGAAGTGAATAATCTTCAAGATCAGCTGGAACCTATTCCACTTCATCACAAGTTTGAACACAGTGACATTGAACAAAAGTTTTGTTGACCAGTAATGTTCAGTTGTTGGCATATTTACAATGCCCATGAGCAAAATCATGGACAAAAATTGCTTTATTTCCCCATGACTGACTTTTGCCCACTCATGTATCCTTGAAAAGGATGGGAGAATGGGGTGAGAATCAATGTACTCTTGTGCATACTTGTTTGTATGACAAGGTGGTGGATGAGATCCTGATAAAAAAAATAACTGAAAATAATCAGTTGGCTTGAAATTCTCAGTGTTCACTGTGATACCAGGATTGCCTGAGAAATCATTTGGGGTTGAGGACTTGCTTCAGTCCACTCAGTAATCAGAGGTGCCTGTGTAGCAGAACCCTGCCCCCGCCCCCGCCCCCTCTCTCTTGTCCTAATTCTTTCTGCATCACCAGTTCTCCCTCTCCCCCTTTCTCTTTCTTTCACAGCCCCATTAGAAGTGCTTTGCACAGGTTCATCAGTTACGTCAGGTTGCCAGTCCATGTCGCTGTCATGTGTGCCATAATCACTACCATTCACACCCCCTTCAGATGGAACAACACTTTTTTCATCAGAGATGTCATTCTGAGTGCCCCCAAATTTCAACAGCATCACACATGAGTCGAGGCAAAACATCACCTGTTTCTTCTTCTTCACTGTCTCCTGAGTCATAAATCATTTTCATCACTGTCAGAATCATTTAGAATCTCATTCAGCACTTCCTGAGCTGTGAAATGTCATGTTTGCCTTCGCAAAGAAGGGTCAGCCATGTTGAACAGCAACAACTCAGGCACAAGAGCAAAATAATGACAAAAATACGACAAAAAACAAACACACTCGCCACATTCATTTTTTGCAGCCAAAGGAAGGGACAGTATTCACTGCAAGGTCTGAGTTATTTCCCTTCAGTTGTTACCAGGGAAGTTGGTTTATTTACATCGTGTCATCAGCCTGGAAATTTTCCGGGCTACAGGCATACAGAATGCACCTTTCAGCCCGGAAAGTTTCCAGGCTGGGGCAGTTGACGGGTTAATGCAATGATGGGTCAAGTTTTGAAACAGAGTTTTTCACAAGATATTTTCATAAACTTCAGTGGGAAAAAAACAACTGAAATAGGAATTGCAGGCACAGTTGTCAACACTTGTCACTGCTGTCACAATTCCCCTAATTGTTTTCACTGTGTAAAGTCCAACTGGGTGTGAAAGATCCTGAAGCATGGATAGGAGCACAGAGGCTTCAAGCACTGCTTGCACTGTATGGATGTCACAGGACGTTTGTTTTTAAGTTCCTGGCACGTTGCCCCCTGCTTCACCATCTTCACATAGCAGACAACACAGGCCTTCTGAGACTTGTGTTTCTGGCCTTCTTTTGATGGTAGTGGTGCAGGCCAGAGGTTCCCAGGATGAAGATGATTGAGGTCCGATCCCGCTGGGGCTGCTGCACTGGTTTGGCATTGAGACAATGCAGACTCGGTATTGTCACAATCCTCATCAACTGGAAACTGGGCCAAAGCATAGCAGATATTCCTGACATTGCGCTCCAGGGTCACTGCTTCTTCCTTTTTCTCTGTACAGTACTCGTACAAGCAGTGAGCCTGGACCATGGCAAGTGTCAGCAGATGAAATGCCAGCTTCTTTCACCATTTCAGGGTTTGTGATGAAGCAGATGGTAGCTCATCATCAAGATCAGATTTGTTGACCCCCATTCATGTATGCAGTATAGTCAACAACACACGCAGACCTCGTTTTGTTTTCAGCAGGAGGAGTGGACTTGCTGCTCATGAGGGAAGGTGTTTGGTGGTCAGCATCAACACGTCACTTTTATCCTTCCACCTCACACACAGGGTTTGGTTTTGATGCCTGAAGTCCATTTTGCCTCACGCCATGGTTTGTTAAACCAGATCTCTGGGTACGTTGGCTTGATTTGGTCTGACTATGCCAACAACTGAGGTGTTTTCAGCAGCAAGTTGGTTTGTCTGGGAAGTGCATTTGTGGCGATACTGGACACTACTGTGACCCTGATACCTGTGCAAAAAATGGCTGACCTGTAGTTGTGAGTTGAAGGACGATGACGGTTTGCTTGCCTTTCCCCTACACTTTGAAGGATGACAACATCATTTCTTGAAGCAAAATATTGAGCATAGCCTCCAAACTAGTTTCCATCCTACCACAGGCATAGTAGATGTTATTTGTGATAATCATGAGTTGCTTGATCCACAACAAGAAATTCCATCTTGCTGGTAGCTGAGCAAGGGAAGGCACTCAAAAATCTCTTCCGTACTTTCCGACACTTCTTGAACTGTGAACGTTGCTTTTATTCTTTTACCATGCTGAGTGTGTTCATCGATCACCAGCATTGTTGATGAGTGGTAACTGCTGACAAGCGACCCAGTCAAGAGAAATTGACCACGCAACTACATAGGACTGATAATAACCACTAGGAAACAACCCATCAGTTGGAGGTAGTTTGACATTTTGTACAGTATAGTGGATTACATCCCATGGACTATATATTGACTGTTAAAATTCACAATGTTTGTACTTGATGAGATCACGTATATGATGTGCAGCAGTAGCAAGGTTGACTGATGAGACTGTTATGACGTGTTTGTGGTGGCTGTATGTAGACAGCAGATAAAGCACATAAGAAGGATGAAATAGAATGTTTGTCAAGCAGGTGCATGTTTGGATATTTTAGTCCCCCACTCACATATGCATGGGCAATCGTAAGAAAATAAATAAAACACAGAAAAATTTAAGGTCAAAACTTCTTTTTAACCCTTATCTCCACAGACTCAAAATACAATAAACATCTGTACACATATATTCCCAGGGCAAGAGGAAAAGTAATACACTTTCACAGTCTGTTCTTAGGTTCAAGTTCTTAATTTTCAGAAATCTGAGTAGTCTGTATTTGTAGACTGGGAGCCTATTGTAAACACACAAATTGAATGATACCCACCTGAGCAGTGTCACTGGAGACATCAGTTGCATGGATGAATGATTAGAGTCACTGTGTATCCCATCTTTCTCAGTTGCTGATTGTGTTGTGGTCTGGGCAGCATCCAGGATTCACACCCGGGAGTTGTCATGACGATGAATTTGTTTTCAGGCGATGTTGATGCGGCTTCACCATCCAAGAAAACCATTCAGGGCAGTATAGACAGTCTCAGGCATTACTGAAGTTGCAAGCTGGTCTCACTTAGTATTCTCATTGCCCGAGAAAAGAATTACATCTGTTCACAAAGCAAACATATTGTTGTCTGCTTGGAAATACATTATCAAAAAAAACAACAACAAAACACACACACAAAAAAGACCGTTTCAAGGAAGGTAAGTCCCGTGCTTCCTTGACATTAATATGATGACAGGCGCATGACCTTATACAACATTCATGACAAAGGTCATGTACAAAATCTCAGAAGAGTCATGGTAGAACTGATCATAGGGCAGAAAATGGAAAACAAAAGAAGAAATAGCAGAAAAGCAATGACTTTTGTGACACAGTCTTTCATAAATGATAAGTGTTAGGTGTTTAGAAGTTGATGACAGTGGCATTGAGTCTGACTACTACAGAAATGATGCAAGTCTGGGATGGCCAGTGTTTATATGATAATTCCAGTTTTGCTGTCTCCATTGTATATTCTTTGTTTGAACACTTTTATAAAAGACTTTAAACAATCCATAGCCTGATTTTCTCAGATGCATAAAAATCCATATGTCATGGACTTTTGTTGGATACGTACAATTATGCCCCTTGCCATTCCCCTGAAATGCACCATTTGTATAGGTCATGAGAAAACTTCTCATACAAACAAATGAAAACAGAGAGCTTTGAAATTTAGCAGGTTATGTATTAAAAAATTGGTGTACAGCGTGCTGAAATTTCAACTGTCTAATCATCATGGTTGCTTAGTAATGGTACAAGTAAAATTAGAGAAATTTTCATGTGGAAAATGTCTTACAAAATACAGTCAGGTCAATATATCAGATCCTACTGTCACATTCTCAATGAAATTTCATAAAATCCAACTTGCCCACACTCCAAATACACTGAAGAAAGAAATCATGTCCAAAATAGTCCAAATGTTGTGACATTGATCATCTTCAGAGGATCAGTCTTGGTGGTGAGGACATGAACAGGCTTCTGGTCGACCCACTTCAGGACTGCAACACTCCCTGCAACAAATCCAATAAGTTTGATTTGTTACCATTTTATTTATGTATGAATGCTAAGCTTTTGTTGACACAATTGTAGTCTTTCTCATGCATCATTCTCATTTCTTTTATCGATGGAGTTATTTATTTTGAAGTTCAGTTGTTTCTGTTTTCTCTTACCATTATCTAACAAATATCCACCACATGCATGTATACACACAAGACATGTGCGTAAATATCTGCACATACACACAGACAGATACATATATATACATATATATATATATATACACACATATATATATATATATATATCAGTGATTATGTGTGTGTGTGTGTGTGCGCACAGTATTGTGAACGAAGTAGTCACTTAACTTTCCATAGAGCAAGCACTTCACCATGATCTGGCTTCAGAACTGGCAGCTGAGGTGGCATTCCCTTGCTGTCAAAAAATGACGAAGAAATCCAAGAGAGCGTAGTTCGCCATTTGCACATGTAGGCCTGGTCAGTCAGTGAATGGAGCGGTGATAGGAAAAAAATCTCGTACCATTGGACCAATCACTGCAGAAAACATCACTAAATTCATCTCCCTCTGACTTGCTACCACCAGCAGAACTGTGTTTCCTCTTGCGATTCACCAAGTGCAACGCCTCCAGTTGGGTATTGTGCTGATTCACCTGACTGGTCGCTCTCACTGTCTCCTTCTTTCACTGGGCTTGAGGGCGTATAATCAGAGTCCAACTCTTCCTCACTGAATTCTTCATTATCTGATCCAGCCGTACACACCATTTCCAGCACCTCTTCAACAGTATACTCACGGTGAGATTGTCTTGAAGAACGCTGAGATGTCGAGTGTTGTTGTTCAGCCATTTTCTTTTCCGTCATCTGCTTCGCTGCAGAGCTAGTGGGTCGTGAACTTTTCACTGTCGACACACCAACTGCAGAGCTGATTGACCTGATGGCCTGAAATGAGGCTAGAAATGACCGAAGAATCAATTTCTGGCCATTAGTATTCATCATCATCATCATCATCATCAGGTGTCTTGCTGCATTGTGTTGGCGATCATGGACTTCCTTCTGTCTTTCTCTTTTGTTGCCTCAAGCATCTCTTCCACCCTCTTTGTCTTCAGCCACTCTGCAAGTCCATCTAGTATCTTCTCCCTGGGTCTACAGCATCATTAGGCCTAACACTAGCTTCAGTGTTTGTCATCTTTACAGACTCTGATTTGTGTGGGCAATCCTTCACCCATTGGAAAGTACTTTGACATACCACACATCTTGTTCTTTTTCCAAATCTATTCATTGGATTAGTAGGCCTACCAGGCTGAGACTTACTTGGGTTTTTTTTTTTTTTAAAAGAACCATCACTTGTGTTCTCTCTCATTGCTGATGCTTTATGCTGTGTATATAAATCAGATTCTGGTTCTCTCTTGATAGACTGTGTAAAAGAGCTACTAGTATCACCAAGTGTACAGTCTCCAAATATTCGTCTCAGTGCAGACTTCACAGAGTCAAATGTCAAATCTGTACATGCTGTCATAGCTAACTTTTTCTGTGGAACTCAAACAAGCATTGTCTAAAAGTTTGAATGCCAAAATCGCATCGGGCAGTTTCATGTTGTTTCATGCATTTACCATATCGTTTTTCAAATTCATAAATATAGTCTGCCATCTGCATATCCTGTTTCTTTGCTTCATAAGCAATGTCCTTTGTCTCCTTTTGAAAAACTGTGTCCAACTTCGCAAGTAAGATCTCTACACCATCGTCTTTATTCAAATCGACCACAGGTATGCCTAATGCTGTATCTCTCGCCTTTCTTCAGAGAAAGAGTTACTGCTAACGCCTGTTTCTTTTTTTTTCTATATCCGTTACAAGTTTCCATATGTCGACTTCATTTTCCAGATCTCGTAACTTGTGTTCTCATCGAACTTCGGAGGTGTTTGTAGTTCGTTGCCATCTTGAAAATTTAATGTTTCGCTCTGCTACCATGAAAAATTATACATACAATTTACTTGGCATTCCTGGCCTGCGTGCATGTCTCTCCGTCACGGCTTGCATCCTCGAGTTCCCTCGATCTCCCTCCGTGAGTACCGCTGTCTATCCCGATTCATCACTGTTTTCCATTTCTCAGCTCGCTTCCATTTCCCCAGAACTCTCCTGCCCCGAAGTTTCGTCTTTTTATAATATAAATCTTGATGATATCATAATTCATATTATCACTGTATCAGTGTATGGTTAACACGTGCGTACCGACCCTGTATAAAAAAAAAAAGAAGAAAGAAGAGATAATAAATACAGTAATAAACAATGACAGAAGTAAGACAAGGGTCACAGATTGTAGGTCACAGGTCAATTCGAACCACCTTCCGTCCCACACAACCAATCCAGACGTGCTGGTCAAAGTCAGTGGCTAGATAATGTGGTTTTAACTCGAACCACCTTCCCTCCCACACAACAAGACAAGGGTCACAGGTTGCAGGTCACAGGTCAATTCGAACCACCTTCCCTCCCACACAACCAATCCAGACGTGCTGGTCAAAGTCAGTGGCTAGATAATGTGGTTTTAACTCGAACCACCTTCCCTCCCACACAACCAATCCATACGTGCTGGTCAAAGTCAGTGGCTAGATAACGTGGTTTTAACTCGAACCACCTTCCCTCCCACACAACAAGACAAGGGTCACAGGTTGCAGGTCACAGGTCAATTCGAACCACCTTCCCTCCCACACAACCAATCCATACGTGCTGGTCAAAATCAGTGGCTAGATAACATGGTTTTAACTCGAACCACCTTCCCCCCCACGCAACCAACCCATACATGCTGGTCAAAATCAGTGGCTAGACAACGTGGTTTATCCAGGTTCACGAGCCCTGTGTCCAGATAACGCACAAAGCAGCATCCTTCTGTATGATCAACGACATGAATGGGGTAACAGAAATACTGAAAGCCCAGCGAATTTTCAAAACCCCAAGTTGGATTTCTCTGACACTTGTATGCAAGTGTTGTTGAGTCATGATCAGGAAATCCTGACGATCATAGCAAGAGAGTTAATCCTCTTTGCTTGGGATACTGTCCATCTTTGTCTCTATCACTACTTCTTGCCAGTCAGTCTGAGACACTACTCAGTCAGTCACTACTGTTTCTGTTGATGTCATAATAACAGCCTGTGTCACTGCACTATCAGTCACTGTTGTTTGTCACTGTGTCTGTTGATGTCATAATAACAGTCTATGTCACTGCACTATCAGTCACTGTTGTTTGTCACTGTGTCTGTTGATGTCATAATAACAGTCTGTGTCACTGCACTATCAGTCACTGTTGTTTGTCACTTGTGTTTGTTGATGTCATAATAACAGTCTGTGTCACTGCACTGTCAGTCACTGTTGTTTGTCACTGTGTCTGTTGATGTCATAATAACAGTCTGTGTCACTGCACTGTCAGTCACTGTTGTTTGTCACTGTGTCTGTTGATCATTGATGTCATAATAACAGTCTGTGTCACTGCACTGTCAGTCACTGTTGTTTGTCACTGTGTCTGTTGATGTCATAATAACAGTCTGTGTCACTGCACTATCAGACACTGTTGTTTGTCACTACTGCACACATGCCGTCCGTCACTATGGGTTCCATTATTGCTTCTGTCAATGTCATACCTTCTGTCTTTGTCACTACACTAACAATACCCATCACGACTGGTTCCGTCATTGCATCTGTCGATGTTATAACTAGTGTCACTACACTAACACTACCCATCACTACTGGTTCCGTCATTGCTTTTGTCGATGTTATAACTAGTATCACTACACTAACAGTACCCATCACTACTGGTTCCGTCATTGCATCTGTCGATGTTATAACTAGTGTCACTACACTAACAGTAACACTACCCATCACTACTGGTTCCGTCATTGCTTTTGTCGATGTTATAACTAGTATCACTACACTAACAGTACCCATCACTACTGGTTCCGTCATTGCATCTGTCGATGTTATAACTAGTGTCACTACACTAACAGTAACACTACCCATCACTACTGGTTCCGTCATTGCTTTTGTCGATGTTATAACTAGTGTCACTACACTAACACTACCCATCACTACTGGTTCTGTCATTGCTTCCGTCGATGTTATAACTGGTGTCACTACACTAACGCTATCCATTTCTACTGGTTCCGTCATTGCTTCTGTCGGTGTTATAACTGGTGTCACTACACAAACTCTATCCATCACTACTGGTTCCGTCATTGCTTGTGTCGATGTTATAACTGGTGTCACTACACTAACGCTATCCATTTCTACTGGTTCCGTCATTGCTTCTGTCGGTGTTATAACTGGTGTCACTACACTAACTCTATCCATCACATCTGGTTCTGTCATTGCTTGTGTCGATGTCATAACTAGTGTCAGTATGCTGACACTATCCATCACTACTGGTTCCGTCATTGCTTCTGTCGATGTCAAAACTACAGTCTGTGTCACTACACTGACACTATCCAATACTACTGGTTCCGTCACTGCGTCTATCGATGTCTTAACTATTGTATGTGTCACTACACTGACACTATCCAATACTACTGGTTCCGTCACTACATCTATCGATGTCTTAACTACTGTATGTGTCACTACACTGACACTATCCAATACTACTGGTTCCGTCACTTCATCTATCGATGTCATAAGTACTGTATGTGTCACTATACTGACACTATCCAATACTACTGGTTCCGTCACTACATCTATCGATGTCATAACTACTGTATGTGTCACTACACTGACATATCCAATACTACTGGTTCCGTCACTTCATCTATCGATGTCATAACTACTGTATGTGTCACTACACTGACACTATCCAATACTACTGGTTCCGTCACTACATCTATCGATGTCATAATTACAGTCTGTGTCACTACACTGACATTATCCAATACTACTGGTTCCGTCACTTCATCTATCGATGTCATAACTACTGTATGTGTCACTACACTGACACTATCCAATACTACTGGTTCCGTCACTTCATCTATCGATGTCATAACTACTGTATGTGTCACTACACTGACACTATCCAATACTACTGATTCTGTCATTGGTTCTCTCGATGTCATAATTACTGTCTGTGTCACTACACTGACACTATCCAATACTACTGGTTCCGTTGTTGGCTCTGTCGATGTCATAATTACAGTCTGTGTCACTACACTTGACACTATCAAATACTACTGGTTCCGTCACTGCATCTATCGATGTCATAATTACAGTCTGTGTCACTACACTGACACTATCAAATACTACTGGTTCCGTCATTGGTTCTGACGATGTCATGATTACAGTCTGTGTCACTACACTGACACTATCCAATACTACTGGTTCTGTCATTGCTTCTGTTGATGTCGTAATTACAGTCTGTGTCACTGCGCTAACATTGTCCAACACAACTGGTTCTGTCATTGCTTGTGTTGACGTTGTAGCTTGTGTCACAACACTGTCTGTATTTTGTGTCATGAAATAGGAAAATGTTTGTGGAGGACAAAACAGAGGAAGGAATGAAGTTGTTCTGCAGTTGAGTTTGCTTCTGTCTTTTCCAGAAAGATATCTCATAAAACCAGTGACATCTTGTTGTAGACACATTTTTCAGGTTGAATATCAAAACTTTGTGTTGTATTTAATGTATTGCTGAGTATTGGCATCGTGGTTTGATTGTGAAGAGCCATAGTATAATATGCCTTTACTGATGTTCACTGTACCTTTTAGGTCAGTTAGCTCTTGGCGTATTGTCTCTTGAAAATTTCACTTGCTGAATTCATTCTCAATAATAGATGAAAATGTTGTGATGTAAGCTCTAGATTTCTTGTCAAGTGCAAGCTGGTTGAAGCCTTGATTAAGGTCAGGTTTTGAAATCTAATACTTTTGCATCTGAGAGTAATGTTTTGATTTCATTGTTCATATGATTACCTCATTTGCAGCTCATATAATGACACATATGATGTCACATGAGAATGTGGCTATCCTTCCTCTTATTCTGGCCACATGTCATAGTGTGCAGACATACTCTTCAGCACTTTCCCAACTTGCAGCTAATACAGTCTGTGATTGCATCCTCCACTGGTTCCCACACCAACATTGGCTCCCTGGTCGACACCTTGGACTTCAGGTTCATTGAGTGTTTTGATGTTTTGTTTGAGGATTACAACCTTTCTCTGACATGGCCTGCCCAGTGCCCATCTGTTGTTTTTGTTTCTTTGTGTTTCTCGCACTAGGCGTCCTCTGTGGCTGCCAAAAACGGTTCTCATTTAGTTTCATCTACTGCTGGAACCAACCACTCCTGCCCCTTGGTCTTCTGATCATGAGCTGGTAGATCCTCCTAGGAAAATATTCTCATCAGGATCTGGCTGCGCATTCTATAACGAATGGTTGCAGGTAGGTCCAAAGAATAAGGCTGGTTGGGGTGGAATTGTCTGGAGAGCAGGCTGGTACTCTTTCAATTGGTTGCTTATTGCTAGGATGGCATCCTGTGCAGGAGAGTGAGGTTGTAGCTGTGCTGAACTGCAGCTTCTGCCACCTCAGCTAAGCCTCTGTAGGCCCTCTAGAATGTTGAGGCTGTCTGGAAGGGAGAATTTTTGCCCTCTGAAGAGTGGGAGCACCATTCTGAGAGCGGGTGGCCGCCATGGGCTCTCACGCATATATGCTTGCTTAGGCAGCTGAGAATTAATCCTTGCATAAAGCCATGTTACAAATGGCACAGTCGTAAGTTGATTAGATGGTATTGCCTGCTGAGGTTTGCCTGCCCTCCTTTTTGTACAACACACAATCACATTTTCCCCTGGATCTTGGGAGATGTGTGCTTGTTCTCGTCGCCAGCATCTCAGACGATGGGATGGCCTGTTTGTTTGTGACCCTTGTAGTCATTCACCTTGCCCATGATGATTTCCATTTGAAAGGCCATGTGTTTTAGCTGTGGGGCTGGTGTCCAGGCAGAAGAAAAGGACATATTTCCATAACTGTGAACTTGAAAGAGGACCCACAGGAGTGCATTTGATCGTGCTTATCGCTCCATTTTAGTTTTTGTTTTATTCCTCATCCGCCAGAGGTCTGGAGTACCTGGGTTCACTACACCCCCTGCATCATTCCTGACCACCTCTCCATCATATCCCTCATGGGCAGAAGACAGAGAAGGGTGATCTTGTGACGGTCAAACGAGCAATTGCCTGAAATTTATTACCTCTGGGTCACCAAATCCAGTGTGATTACAAAATCAGTGCATAAGATTCGTGTGGACTTTTTGACACTTATCTAGTTGTATACATTCAGATAAACCTTTCCTGTTACATATATTCCCACATGCCAGAGTTTTTTTTAAACAAATACTCCAACAAGGGGACCAATATAAAAAAAATAATTGTCAAATAGATGATGTGCCAGTTGTTGAGATGGGGCTCTGCCATGTGTTTCACAACAAGGCTCCCAGCTTTTGACCACCAAACAGTTTTTTGTTTCCATTTGTGCAAGAATGCTGTCAAGTTTCTCTACTTGACATATTGTTTCTGACACAAAGAAATGCTTTGGACATCTGGTGCAGAAAATGGTCTAATCCACTGTTCTTGTCAACATTGAGAAATTCGTGTAGATATGATGGTGATGTTTGGGAAACTTGACTAAAACATGTATGGACCAGCAGCTGTATATTACAAGGAAGCAAAAGTTCTGTCTGGTGTTTGCAGATGTCACTGAAGAGATTCTGGACCTCATTCTTTGTGCTTTCTCTGGTCTTCAGTATTTTGAGTTGAAGCAGTGAACGGTTGTTCACAGTCATGTTTGGCAAACATTCTGGCCAACATTTCTTCTTTTGTCCAATTCTTTCAACAAGCAGCTGGAACTGTTCATCCTCAAAAAAAAAAAGCACAAATTAATGTGAAACTAACGATCATTTTCGTACTCACGAAGATCACGCTGAAGACCTTTTGAGATCCATTTGGAAATGGCATCATCTTCATAAGACATACTTGAACCCAGTCTGCAGTGCAAGTACCTTACATACTGGCTGGTGGAACTTATACAAGCAATAGCATGTGTTATGTTATTTGCATTGAATTATCTACGAAATGAATGATAATATGATCCTGTGCATGTAGAATTGTTGATTTTGTGTGCCTTTAAAAAAGATGTTTGTCTTTCCTCACTCAAAATACAGTATTCATTTAAAGGAACATGACAGAATTTATTTCATGTTTGATACTTAAGGCTGTCCCCTTTTGTTTGATACCAACATCATCTCTGTGTATATAGTTTGTCAAAGTTTTGAAAGTATTTGTGACAGCTGGTATTGATCGGTCCCAGTAACCGCTTGTGGAAACTGCACGGATTGCTAAGGGTCAAAGCACATTTCTTTCATACTACAAAGACACGTATTTTTTATCTGAAGCTCATTTAATGTATATTTTACAATGGTTAACCCTTTCAGTGCCAGAGAAAAACGTAAATATGTGCTTCCCCATTGCCGGGGAATTTTGAGGATTCGAGGGTAATAATTAACAAAAAATTCTAGTGCAAAAACTGTAAGAGATACAACAAAGAAACATAAGTGTTTTTTGAAGGAAAATGAACGAGGATTCTGAATCTGTGCTTATTTTTCTCTTAGCTTGATTGCAAAGACCTGTCCAGGCATTCCAAAGTGGAAATAATTTTTTTGTGTTGTCGAAAAAGTAAGTTTCCATCTCTACAGATTGATACCCAACACACTCACAAACAAAAAAACAGCTGAAAATGACTTGTTTGGTGTCAGTTTACATACATAAATGAAAACAAAACATATGACATCATAAAATGTTCATGAAACGATACTAAACCCATGCAGACAAATAAGTAAGTAACCATCCCATCAATGATAGACCTGGTTTCGGTAAACATAAAAGTGATTGTACTAGATACTGAACAGTCAAACTACATGACAGTCAGTGTACTCAGACACTGAACAATCAAACTACATGACACTCATGAATTGGTTCTCTCTGTTCTTCAGGTTCTGCAATCAAAACAAGAGAAAATAAGCCCAGAATCAGAATCCTTATTCAAATAAGTCAATCAGCTCATGCTCATCAGTCAGAAACAGCTTGAAAAAGCATAGCACACGTCACCAGTTCCCACTTTCAATCCTGGATTTCATAAAAATTGAGGAATGTCTGACTGTTGTCCATTTGGAGGCCAACAGATTTTCAGTGAGCGAAACACTT
>CM060307.1:72574698-72592198 GCA_030674185.1 Monoplex corrugatus
TGTTGCAAGTTTTCCATTGTGGGCAAATGTTTTTAGTGTCTTCTCTTCAGACACAACGTCTGAAAAGAGAATCCTTTATGAATTCATCTGCTGCTTTTCACCCCATGATTTTGCTGATTCAAGATCATGTGTGATGCATTGATCTGTCTTAGTACCAGAGCCGATGCTGATCAGATATCTGTCATTACAGGTGAATGGATTGATCATATGCAGAATGGTTTCTTGAACAGCTAAAACAGCATCTTCATATCTCTGTTACACAGCATCTTCATCTCTCTGATCTGTGGCAACATCATTGCCTCCCCTTCCTCTTCTGTCCTCATGTTTACCATTGAAATTGAAGCCACACACAAGAGAGATATGAGTTTTTTAGTTTGTTTACTTTACAGTTAAATCATCTTTGGCGACATTGTCAAGTCAACTCAGCTTGAGCGACGACTTCGGGTTCAATGAATTCTAAAAATCGGAAACATAACGAAATGACATGCGACATTATGCAATGATTATTGTAATACTACAAGGCTCCCCCCAGAACGTTGCAGTGCAAGGAAACTAAAAAATAAAATCAGAAATGATCAATAGATAGTATTAAGATGTACAGTTTGTCAAGATCAGAATAGGCCTATGAGCACAGGTAAGTCATTGAAATGTCAAGATCAAACAGGCCTATGTGCACATCAGTTAAGTGTGCATTCAGAACTGACAAAGCCTGTAAATTGTTCTATATTTAGTCGGCTTCTCACCAGTCTGCCTGAGCGCAGAAGTGTCAGATAACAAAGGATATTCTTCTGGCTGGGCCTCAGCTGGTGCATTTGCTGTGTCTATGGTACGTGATGGTTCGACCTGAGTCTTATAATGAGACTACGGAACTCTGTTGTTGCCTGTCAAATCAGGAATGCAGGAATGGTGAGAAGTGTTTCACACAACTGGTGGCGAAGGAAGAGTCTCGGAATGGTAGAGCTTTGAAAGCAACAGCAGCCACTGTAGGTGTGGGGAAAGTTTTTGTGTTTGCTCTACTTTAGCGAACGTTTGTTGCCTAATGGTGTCAGCAAGTTGACAGATCGCTTCTGATGTTATCTCCATTATTTCTGTGGTCGAAATTGTATAAAAATACAGCCAAGTAGCTTTGAGAGTTTGTACTCACGTCGGGGTCACCAATGAAGCCGCACACAAGAGAGATATGAGTTTTATTAGTTTGTTTACTTTACAGTTAAATCATCTTTGGCGACATTGTCAAGTCAACTCAGCTTGAGCGACAACTTCCGGTTCAATAAATTCTAAAAATTGGAAACGTAACGAAATGACATGTGATGTTATGCAATAATTATTGTAATGCTACAAAATATTTGCATTCCTGATAGACAGATATTTTCTATGAGGAGAAGACAAGACCTATCAAATTACATCACCTTTCTTCATTGTCAACCTCCCATAGTTTTTGAATTCTTGTTCATAATCTTTTCTATGACCTGATCACAGGCTGTTCTTGAAAAACTCATAATCTTCTTGCCTTTGCATGGAGAAGTTGCCAGCATGAAGATGTTCATGCACAAAGGGTGGGATGTTGGCAAAGATTTCATCTCATGGATGTAGCATGGGAGGAATCTAGCATAATTTGTTCTATACATGCAGAGAACAATGGCAGCATTTCATCAAGACATTGCATATGCAAATCCAAGTCCCCCTTACGTGTAGCCGAAATCTAAGAAGCAGTTGAATCAACTCTATGAGTAACACCCAGAAAGCAAAGGTGGGGCTGGTTTTCTTCTTCAGTGAAGGCTTTCAATACATTCTGCATCATTCTGATCTGTGGATACATCAGTTCATGAGAAGTTAGATGATTTTCAGGGTCTGCTTCAAAGTAAGTCAGCCGGGTTTCTGCACACTCCTTCATTACTTCTTTCTCAAAGGCAGGCAGGTCTGCAGTGAAAACTTCCAGAAGAAAATGAAACTTGCTTTCACACAACAAATTCAAAGCCCTTATACTTCTGTTACGATGGTGACCTGCAACAAGAATGATTGATAATAATAAATATTATTTATAATGGTAATAATGTCTTCACACACGAACATCAGTCATGCACGTCTGTGGAAATGGTGCCCTGCAACAAACATTTATCAGTGATAGTAGCCTACAAGAATTTTGTAGTCTGTATATGGCAGCTTCAGAGCCCATATTTGTTATGATGGTAAACTGCAGCAAAAAATTAATAGAAATAATAACTCACTTTATACATCAGCTTTATGGCTGCTTGTATTTTCAGTTTCAAAAAACACTTGACCAGTAACAGTGACAACATCAGTTTGACTACTAGACATTCCTGGATGTTGATAACTACATGTGTATAAATCACATGCTTGGAAGGACAATTTTTTTCCAACGCACATTTATGTCAAAGTAGGCCTAATGCTTCACAGCACACAAAAAAAGGTCCATTGTTGGTTGATATACTGACCTACTGATAATGGATAACGTCTTCAATTATCATTATCTTGTTTTATGATGATGCTGATTTGGAGATTTTGCGCATATTCTTATATGCTCAAGGTACTGATCTCATGCCGCTTGAGTGTATTCAGTATCACTACTACTAGTGCTAGTCAACAGTTCACTTTGTTATTAGCGAAGTGATCAGTATGTGTTATTGGTAATGTGTTCAGCATCTGACGGCATGCTAGCTGTCCTTCACTTTGTCTATGGTCACCTGATAGAAACAGAAGGAAGGATATTGGCAAGAAAGGGTCAGCTTCCTATAAAGAGTGGCATCTTGACTGTTTGTGACAACTTTAAGTTAGATACTACCCAGATGGGTAAGGAAGGTTGATGACAGACAAAAGGCTGTCTAAATGTTGTTATACTTATAGTCACGAACTGGTTTTAGAACAAGTTAAATTAAGACATTCTTAACATTGCATTATTAGTTTCATATAGTTTCATACAAATATATAAACTTGCCGTCAGACGTGTCAGTGTGCTGTCTGGTTGCATCACAAAACAGAAATCAGCTGAGGATCTCCATAGTCATCTGTTGTTGCTTTTCTTAAATATTTATGTCTTGTCTTTGTACTTATGTTCAAGACAAGCTTTTTGCAAACAAAAGGATAACCAAGAATGTACGAGGCGAGTAAGGAGTTGCTCAAACACTTCATTTTTTTTTTTCAGGAACATTTTGTGTTGTGTTTTCCTTCTCTCACTGCAGGAAAGTTGCTCAAATGATTTTAAAAGCAATCATATAAAAAAGGAAAAAGCAATCACATAAAGAAAACAACAAAACAAAAACACACACACACTAAAATACTTATGAAAACCTTTATTTTTGACATGGTCATTGGTGCGAAGTCTCATCAACAATCTCTTGTCGGTCTGCTTGCCAAGTGATTTTGTTTAGGGGGGTCTTGACTGAAATATGTCTGGAACAGAGCTATAAAAAGTGTCGAAAGTTTCTGTCCAGCAAGCCAGACGTGCCTTGTAATCAAGTCAGCAAAAAAACGTGATGGATTTGACATGTTAGCTGTTGCAGAGATAGGAAGCTTATCCACACAGCTCATGTGGCATGCCCTCAATGTTGGCAACGTGAAGGTGGCTTTGGACCTGATGGACCTTGGACAGAAGCAGCCTACTCCTGTGTCTTTTCCAGTGGCCCTTCTCAGGGCTTTACTGGTGGCCTGTCACCAGTCGGGTTTCACTGACAAGAGCAGTTCTTTGTTTGAGCAGTTAAAGTTGCAGAGAGTGTACAATCTTGAGCCACTTGGCAGCTACCCCTGTGACTTCCAGCTGTCAACCATGCTTACCCCTGCAGAGGTCAACTTGTGCCTTATGGATCGTCTGAAGGAGGTAAGATGATAATTGTTAGACTTCACTTAGAAAGAGTTTTATGAATTGAAAATAGTCCCGTAACTCAGAGCCTGGTTGTAGGGGGGTGAGTTAGTAGGTTTGTAGAGGTCCTGCTACTCTTGGGTAAGTGTTTTGAGGATCAGTCCTACTTCTCTTCATTGTTGTATTATTACTAACCCTGAACAGGCTCAGGTACCCATTCATGGTTGGAAGGACTAGAGGCTCCATGCACATAGTCACAAACATTCCTAATCTAGGCTCATGCCTTTGCTGTTAGGTTGAAAGGTTAACCCTTTCAGTGCCAGAGAAAAATGTAAACATGTGCTTCCCCATTGGTGGGGGAATTTTGAGGATTCGAGGGTAATAATTAACAAAAAATTCTAGTGCAAAAACTATAAGAGATACAACAAAGAAACATAAGTGTTTTTTGAAGGAAAATGAACGAGGATTCTGAATCTGGGCTTATTTTTCTCTTAGCTTGATTGCAAAGACCTGTCCAGGCATTCCAAAGTGGAAATAATTTTTTTGTGTTGTCTAAAAAGTAAGTTTCCATCTCTACAGATTGATACCCAACAGACTCACAAACAAAAAAACAGCTGAAAATGACTTGTTTGTTGTCAGTTTACATACATAAATGAAAACAAAACATGACATCATAAAATGTTCATGAAATGATTCTAAACTCATGCAGACAAATAAGTAACTAACCGTCCCTACAATGATAGACCTGGTTTCGGTAAACATAAAAGTGATTGTACTAGACACTGAACAGACAAACTACATGACAGTCAGTGTACTGACACTCATGAATTGGTTCTCTCTGTTCTTCAGGTTCTGCAATCAAAACAAGAGAAAATAAGCCCAGAATCAGAATCCTTATTCAAATAAGTCAATCAGCTCATGCTCATCAGTGAGAAACAGCTTGAAAAAGCATAGCACATGTCCCCAGTTCCCACTTTCAATCCTGGATTTCATAAAAATTGAGGAATGTCTGACTGTTGTCCATTTGGAGGCCAACGGATTTTCAGTGAGCGAAACACTTCGCCGATCGCCACGCCCCCTGCCATGCCTTCGAACTGGGGCACAGCTCCTCTGCACCTCTCCTCTCCCTCTCCCCCTTCTCATCTTCCCCCCTTCCCACACCATGAACACATGCGTGACCCCTCACCACACTCATGCAACATGACCACGGCTATGTCGACGGCAGTCCTCGACTCGTACTTGTTATCGTCTGCTTGCATCGATTCAGCCAGCAAGCGTTGAATGTTGGCGTGGTCATTGTTACTTTCTCCACCCTCATGTTGAAGCGAATCATCAGATAACAAATTCTCTCAATTGTCATCATGCTGTAAAATCATTTGAACGGCCTCTAGAGTGGTGAAAGTCCGCTGACGTGAGCCACCGTTCCAGCTTGTCGAAGGTTGCGTCGCCATTGTGCTCCACTTCACGTGGTCCAGTTACCAAATCATTAGCGACAATAAAGGTGTCTTTCCTATGACGTATCCTAATTTACATCCTATTTTTATATTGTAGACACATATAGCTCACTGTGCAGCGTTCCTGTGTGCTGACTGGCTCACACAGTTGTGAACGAAAAATCGGAAAACTCCTGCGACGTCAGCAGACGGCTTATAGGCAATATAGCAACACCTTTTGTACGACGTCAGCTGACAGCTTATAGGCACTGAACTGGTTAAAGCTTTGCCTTGACATCAGTCAGCAAGACCGTAGGTTATTTTATTTCAGTGAGTCCCCCACGTACAGTGTTTTGGTTCACCTGTGGGATATATATGTGTATGATTATGCATGTGCAGACATTGTGTTTAAGCAAGTCCCTGTATGCATTTTAGTTTTGTTCAGTCAAGAATATGTATTGGCACATGCAGATGTCAGAGAGTGTTCAGCTTATTCTTATTATTGTAAAATGAAAAAGGTGAAGAATTATTTTTGTTGAAACGTGATGAACATGAATAGATATCATTACCTAAGTTGTAGATCTACTACTAGTTCTTTTTGATTTACTTTTTTGGGGGGTGGGAGGAGGGGAGGGAGCCTGGTTGCTGCATGTTGTTTGGTTGCCTAATGGTATGAGTTTACATTGATGAAATCACACATAACTGTGCACTTGTGTTCTGGCACACTAATTGTCAGGTGATAGGTCTCATTGCCTTCAGAATATTTACTTTTGCCTTCAGAATTGTTACTTTTGACTTTTTTTGTTTGGCCTCCTGCTTGGTCTCATCATGGTTGAGAACCAGGTCAAGAACTCAAAAAGTATCTGTTACAATTTTGCTGAAGAGCAACAGAGTAAAAGTGAAATGCAATGGGTAAGCCAAGAACTACAAGAAAACCAGAAAAACAAACAAAAATTGTTTAAAAGGCTTTAGTGAAAAAACAACAACGTTAATGTGAAATTCTGTATAAAAAATATGGAATGGTATGGAAAGTATCTTAAACTGATGCAAGTGATTTGAACAAAACATGAAAAAGATTACAGTAAGCTTGATGCCCCTAAGTAAGTGCCCTGCCTTCAGAACAAGTCTGTCCATGGTAGTGTGCAGCAGCTCCCAACAGGTGATCAATTTGTCAAGAAATGTGATAACTATGATGAATGTACAGGGTGTTTCCTTCAAAGAAAAAGGGACCATAGACCTTGTCTTGAGACACAGCACAGAAGACGTTCACTTTAGGGGAATCTCTTTCATGCTCAACAGTTTCATGTGGGTGATCTGTTCCCCAAATGCGCACATTGTGACGATTGACTGTGCCGCTCAAATGGAAAGTCGCTTCGTCACTAAAAACTAAACGTGAAAAGAGAGTTTCATCACCTTCCTCCATCTCCAGCATTGACTCACAGAATGTCCTCCGCATCACCTTGTCATCATTAGTAAGTGCTTGGACGAGGCTTAGTTTGTATGGTTTCATGTGTAATCGTCTCTTTAACACACGCCAGACAGTGGTATGAGGGATGGCAAGCTGAAGACTTGCTCGACGTACGGACTTACGTGGGCTGCTCTCAAATGCATCATGAATCCTCTCCACTTGCTCCTCTGTAACACGTGGTCTTCCAGGACTCTTTCCTTTGCACAGACACCCACTCTCTTTAAACTGTCTAACCCACCTGTCGAATGCTCTCACGATGGGGCGGATCAATGCCGAATTCTGTTCTGAAAGCACGTTGCACCGTGACAATGGCGTTTGTTTTCGCGAACTCGAGCACGCAAAACGCCTTCTGCTGAGGAGTCGCCATTTTGATTGATCTTCCCACAATTCAGCTGCACCGGAAGTTATACTAATGACAGCGGTGAAACTGACACCCAATCAAACTTTGATAACTACTCTATCAAATAACCACTGATTCAGTCCACTACAATGCTATAGACCTGAAAAAACTGCGTAATGATTTTGGCGTATTCTTTTTGAAACACCCTGTATATCAGGGATTGCTGGATTATGGTATTGATCATGACTTGCGTGAAAACGTGAGCAAATGCATGTTTTTATTACGGAGTAAAGGCTGTTTTCTGACCTTGCAATTCAAAATGGTCAAATGTGCACGTGCAGACTCACATGTTTTTTGTCAAACAAGTCTTTCAATCTTTCTCTCAAGGCCCCTCTCAAGGAAGCAAGCTGTCCCCTGATCTAGTTTTGCTCAGATGAATTTTGGTCTGTCATACCTGAAAAGTACGCAAATGGTGATTGTATTACTGTCTATATGTTCGGTGTGTCGACAGATCCATCACAGGTTGCGCACTACTGTGGGACCAAAGGACAAAGACCTGGACATTCAAATTGTGGGTGAGCATGACCCCCAATTGCTGGCCCTTCCTTTCCTGGCCCTGGCTCCCAGGTCAGTGGAGCAGGCTGCGGATGTGGTCATCTTGGAGCTGAATGACATCTCCCCGTTGTTGCGTGGAACCTTCAATAAGCAGATCAAGCTGGTGGTGGTGGATTGTGTTTCCCTTGGCATGTACCTTAAACGTTTTGATTCTGCTGGTGAGTACTGAATGACTGGATGGATTGAATTGTGTATTTATGACACTTTGCCTCTAACTTGAAAGCTTGAGTTTTGAGTTTTACATCAAGTATTAGGAAATTTTCTTTGATAATTTTTCATCTGTTTGTTGATTTGATGCTGCTTTTTTTTTGTTTTTGTTTGTTTGCTCCATCTGTCAGATTGTAACTCCTAGCTAAGAAGTTAGATTTATCTTTTTAATGTGGTGTACAGACAGTCTAGTTTTTTTAGTATGGAAGTGTAGGTCATTGAAATACCTTTTTTTGTTTGTGTAGCAAGTTTAGCGTTGGCTGTGTCAGGGTGGAAATGTGGTTTGGCATAATGGCAAAATTAAAATTTAAAAAAAAGATGGGGATGGGGGTCATGGTCAGAAAACATGTCTTCAAAAGAAAAAAAAAAGGAATTTACATTTTGTCCGCATTGTAGGCTTCAGATGTTTTAAGTAGAGTATGTTACAAAGGTTGATGTTCAGGGTTTACAGCTTATTCAGAAACAGGAGTGTGTAATCCATATTTTCAAGATTCTTTCCACTCAGGGCTTTTCTCATTTAGGACGGCTGTCTTTTTGGACATGTCAATGCTTCTATCAAGAGCACCCACTATCAGTGAAGACAGAAGGTATATTTTGGGGTGAAATGCAGAAGATGTTGACCTGGTCAAGTCGTTGCAGGCATGGTCAACATTCTAGCAGATTCAGTCATGTTGACATGATTATTCACAAGGAATGGACCTTAGTACCACCATGCCCATGGACCTTAGTACCACCTTGCCCATCAGCCTGTGTGAGATCTTTGGTTCAGATCTTAAGTGGACCTCTTCATGGCCAGGTTCAGTCACCACCCCCTGCCGTACATGTCTCCTGTTCCAGACCCTGCAGCATTGGTGGTCGATACCCTGTCCTTTGTATGGAGGGGCCTGAGTGCATATCATTTCATCCTTTTTCCATCATAGGTGTGCAAAGACACTCCCACGCTCATTCTTGTGGCTCCTCTCTGGCCAGCTTGACAGTAGTCTCTGTACCATCTTCTGTGTCATGTTTCACATCTGAGGGATCATTACTGCTCCATTCAGGGTCCTGCATTTCTTGTAGAAATCCAGCCATGATCAACTTTTAGGCTTGGCTTTAGTGTGGAACTTCGTCCTCACAAAGCGCATTCCAAACTGTCCTTGACCTCATAGGTCAGTTTCACAGGCTTGGCACGTAGGACACAAATGCTTCACATTGGGCGAGGTGATTGAGAGGGTATGCTGATTACCCCATTGATTCTTTTCAATCCTCCGCTGCACAGTTAGCCAGTTTTCTGGGTCAGCTTCTTCTGTGCAAGTATATAGATCGCCAATCTGCACCATGATCTGTCGGTTAACTTTCATTTTTAGATGATCTTTCGTGAGACCTGATGCAGGGGGCAAGCTTAAAAGAGGTCAGGGCCCTATGTTGGGTCCCAGCCTAGGATCTTTTTCTTGTCCTGTCATCTCTCTTGGGCTCACCATATGAGTCACTGGAGTCCTGTTCCATCTTTTCCCTTCACACACTTGAAAGAAGTAAGTGGGGGAGGGGGGTGAAAATACAGGCTCGTGTCCAGTATTCCTTTAGTCCAGGGATCGTAATGTGCTATGATGAGGGGTAGGGTGGAGAAAAAGTGTCTTGCCCCATAGCCACTGGTAAACACAGTAACTATGAGTATGATAGCAGATTAGGGATTGTGCAAGAGGTTATCTTTAGTCAACAGAAATGGGGTAGAGTGCAAGAGGTTATCTTGTGTCAGCAGAAATGGGGGAGTGTGAGAGGTTGTCTTGAGTCAGCAGAAATAGGGAGAATGCAATTGTCTTGAGTCTGCAGAAATAGGGGAGAATGCAAGAGATTGTCTTGAGTCAGAAATAGGGGAAAATGCGAGAGGTTATCTTTTGTCAGCAGAAATGGGGGAAAGTGCAAAAGATTATCTTGAGTCAGCAGAAATGGGGGAGAGTGCAAGAGGTTATCTTGAGTCAGCAGAAATGGGTTGGCAGCTTTTTTAAGTTTCAGCCGGTACAGTGTGTGTGGGATCAGCCAATGTTTATTGGAGTGATTGGTAGAAACAAACAGCAGCACCTCTGTGAAGTGCTTTCTCAGACCTCATAAGGTTTTGATGATCAGTTGGATTGGTAGATAAAATGAATTAAAAGGATTTTGCACCAAAAAGACGCTAGTCTTATTTGAGGAGATGGTCTGTACATTTGTTAACTCTACTTTGTGTGTATGTTGTGTGTGTGTGTGTGTGTGTGTGTGTGTGTGTGTGTGTGTGTGTGTGTGTGTGTGTGTGTGTGTGTGTGTGCATGCAACAGATCTGGATCCAGGTTTTGGATGGGAAAAGCAGGCATCACAAAGCTTACCATCATCAGTTCAGCGGCCTACAGCCCCCCTACCTCATCAGTCAGATCATGCTATTGGCAGGCAGTTGCCAAAGCCAGCATCTGTGGCATATTCTTATCATCAGCCCAGGGGTAGTGTAAGAAGTCAATTGCCAGTGCCGTCAAGTACTGTTCCCCTACCCCCGCAGTCAGTCAGTGCTGTTGGAGGACTGCTGTCATTGCCTCCATCTGTTTCACAACAGTCAGCTGTTGCTGTTAAAAGGCAGATGTCTGTACCATCAAATCCCAGATCACCACCGCAGCAACCTGGAAGGCCGATGAAAAGACAGCTGTCGGCTCCACCAAACAAGCCCTCAACTTTCAAAAAACCTTTGCTGCCCACTCCCCCAATTCCCCCTAAATTGCAGGTAGCAGTGGCTCCTACAACATCATCAAGTGAGCCACCCCCAAAGAAGGCAAAAATTTCATCACCAAATAAGCCAATAGTGGGAGGAAGACAACCACTTAAGAAAAATCAGCAAGTTCATCGCTCACCACCATTGCCAATATATAACAGACAGTTGCAGCAGTCCATGAGGGGTCAGCAGTCCCCAAGAGGTAGAGGAAAGCCACAGCAAGGTAACATGTATAAATACAAAAAATGGTCCCCTGTGAAATCATCCAAACTCTCTGGAAAACAATCTCCTCAGCCTACAAGAGATACAAGACGTTTACCAATAGAGTTGCCATGTAGCATTGACCAGGGGCTCCAACAGACCACTCAGAGCATTGTGCAATCATTGCAGCAGTTTCCACAGCATACTGGGGCTTTGTACAGTGACCGGCTTCCAGGAGTTACTGGAAAGTTTCCACCTCCATCCACACAAAGCAGTGACCACTTACCCCCATTTATGGAGAGTGTCATGCCACAGTTCACTGAAGAGGCACGCTTCTCTGGGCCATCACATAGCAATCCATCAAGAAGTTCTGGTCATTTTCTTTTGCCGTCTGCAGAAAGCAGAGACCACTTGCCCCCACGTACTTCTGAGAGCATTGGGCGATCTTTGCCGCAGTTCACTGAAGATGTGCACTTCTCTGGCCCATTATATAATGATCATTCAAGAAGTTCTGGACATTTTCCATTGCCATCTACAGAAAGCAGAGATCACTTGCCCCCACTTCTTGCTGAGAATATTGGACAGTCTTTGCCGCGATTCACCGAAGGTACACATTTGTCTAGGCGTAGATACAATGATCATTTGGGAAGTTCTGAACATTTTCCATTGCAGTCCACAGAAAGCAGAGACCACTTGCCTGAATTGGCCCCATTCCATCATTTACCATCACAGTCTAAACAAAGGAGTCAATGGTCACCTCCTCCACCTGCTCAAGGTGCAGAGCAGCTACGATTCGACAGAGCCACCAGAGAATCTTTGCATGCAAGATTTGATGATGACTGCCCCCCTCATCAGCTTTTGCCGGCAAGATTTGATGAAGGGTATCACCCTCCGAACCGGCAACCATTGGACACAGTGTCTCAGGGTGTATCAAGGCAAAGCCAGCCTTTGTCCAGTTTGCAGAATGACCCCATCCCCGTGATCACAGACCAGATTAGAGTAAGATCCAGTCTGTTAGAAGAGGCCACAGAGGCATTGGGGTTTCCAGACAGGTTCAGCAGGCCATTGAGGCTGCCAAGTCCAGGTGTAGAGTTAGTGCACAGCGGGGGCAGATTGTTACCAAACGACCATGACAGATGGGCAGGACAGAGTGGAAGAACACCACCATTTACAGACCCCAGACAATGGCCTGATTCCTTCAGGCAGCCGAGAGACTTTAGGGAACGCTAGGATGATGTTGTAAATGTATGTAGTCTTGAAACAGTAAAAATACTGTATCATTACTAGCTGCAAGGGAAAAAGTGAACCAAACAACTAAAAGGAGGACTGTACCAGACACTACAGAGAGAGAGAGAGAGAGAGAGGTTAATTTTTTGCTGTGCAAGTCCATTAGACAGCCAGAAAGGTATATGTCTTCTCCAGTGATACAGATCACCATTTGTAACATCAGATATGTTGGTGAAGAAAATAGTTATGGTCAGTTTTTTTGGGGTTGTTTTTTTTTTTTAATATTGCAGATAGAAATTACATACATTTCGAGTACCTGACAGGCTGATACATAGACGTAAATGACTTAAAGCCTATATGCTAGGTAGGACCTCATGACCATGCCAGCATAAAGGCTTTTGTGCAGGCTTATGTCATGATCGTTTTAGTTCTCTATCATATGGCATCCATGCATATGGAATGTATTTCTAGTGACGAGATACTATCTTGAAAAACTGAAACAGAGAAGTATAAAGTGCTCAGGAGCTTGCTTTCTGGGATTATTGTGCTACATAGATCATTTTTATTTGTTTTCTTTTTTTATGGGTCATAGGCCAATGTCAGTGGCTAGCCATGATTTACATGAATGTGAAATGAACTTGTTCAAAAAACCGAAAGAAAGAGAGAGAGATTGATTGTGAGGCCGTTTCAGATGGATTCGGTCAGATCTTGAACTTACCAATTGATTGTTGAGGCAGATGTGTTCAAGGGTTTTTTTGTTGATTATGTTTTATTTTAATGATTTAGAATTTTGTATTCTTAGGTCTATGAGATATTGTACAAACATGCCTTTTTGTTCCTTCTGCATGTTAGAACTTAGTAAGTGTTTGCATGTGGTCCCAGTTCAGTTTCACGATTAAGCATGTATTATGTTTATGTGCTGTGTTTTGCTTTAGTTATTTTCAGCCTGAAAGGCCTTATCTCTTGTAGTAATTCATATTTTATTGTAAATATGTTGCAGCTGAGAATAAAAATGTTTTGTTCACATAATTTGTTGTAGTGTTCTGTTTTGTTTGTTATATAGGCTACTTGGAAGTGAACACATGCAATCACAGCCACAGATGCATACTTTTGTATTGTTCAGTGAATGTAAAAGTATACACACTGTAGATCACATCAGAAACTGTTTATGACTGGAAATTTCAGCAAGACACTTAATGACATCTGTAAGGTGGCCCCAGTCTTTCAAATGAGACCTCCATGCTCAACTCCAGATAGGAGCCAATTGGTTGGAAAAAAATGTTTCACAATAATTTCTGGACTGATGTGAAGTTTGAGTCAATGACTTCCCAATCAGTAGTCCGCTGCATTAACCTTTGACTCCCACAGCTTGTCCACCAACATCCTGGAAGCTGGTGGATAGGGTGAAGGGAGTCAAAGAATTAAGTTTTTGCAGTTGGTAGACAGGGTTTGGGAGTTGAAGGGTTAAACAATTTGCCACAGTGACTGGTCTCAACTTAATGATATGAAGGCTAGCATCTAGCAAGTTTTCTATACATAAACCAGCTTACTTACACATTATGGCAGTACACAGTTATGCCCTTGCATTGGACTCTGTGATAATGCTTGTGTATTGTCTGTTGTTCTTGAACATAATCATAGAGACTAGTCAAACTAACAACTAAACCAGCTTTGTAAATGTTTTGGCCATATGCAAACTCAAGTTTGTAAGCATCTTCCACAAACAAATATTTTCAATGATAATATGAGCTAAAACCTTACAGCAACTAATCAAATTTGAGTTTAGTGCCTCTGGTAGCCTAGATACAAATTGTTTTCACCAGTATTTTAATGTAAACTACAACTCCTGTGATCAAGAAGCTCCATGGCAATTAGCTTGAACAGGGGGGGGGGGGGGGGGGGGGGGGGGGAGGCATCCATTGCCAGAGATGTGACGTGTATATATGTAAACAGGAAAGTTGAAAAAGGAAATTTTGATTTTTCTTTCCTTTATATGGCTGAATGTGTATAGGACATACTCGAAAGTATTTCGGCACTTTGTAGATCTGTACATATGTTGACCTGGGAAATCTAAGTTTCTCCACCCTTTACCCATCAGGTGAAGGTGTCTAGGCAGATCGAACCCAAGATAATCCAGTTGGAAGTCCAACATTTGCCCACTTGGCTACTGTGCCCGTCTCTAGTCACATGAATGCCAGTAATCAGCGAGACATATGAGACTAAGGTCAATCACATGTGACGAATTAGAAAGCCTGCTTTTTAACGAGTGAGATACATGTAATGGGCGTATTTGCCTGAGTTTCGAGTTGCTTCCCTTTGCTCGTGACGTTCAACTGATAATCTCGTGAATAAAAATGCACAACACTTTTTTTTTTCTTTTTTTTTTTAAGGATGTTTTGAGATTCAAGTATGGATTATGTTATGCCCACATTGTGCAGGCGGGATTTGCTCAGTTTTTCATAGTCCATATAGCTCGTGATAGGCGTTTTCATGTTTCCGAATAAGCCACTGAACACAGACCTGACTTGACCATCTCTACATGTGTTTTTTTGTTTTGCGAAGGTGGGTTAGGCACCAACACATATGCACACATGTTGACCTGGAAGATCAGCAAAATTTACACTCTTTACCCACCACTCCATCACACAATCAGTTTGATGAGTCATGTAACAAAAATCCTGTTAAGAATAATCATGATAAGGACAAGGAATAGAATCAAAAGAGAAATAGCAGAAGAACAGCGTGGATTTGTGGAAGGGAAAGGAACTATTAATGCCATATACATCCTAAGAACTATCATAGAGAGGTCAAATGAGATGAATAAGGATTTGTATTTATGCTTTGTTGACTACACCAAGGCTTTCGATCGGGTAAGACATGATGAATTGATCAATCAACTGGAGAGACTCAATGTTGATGGAAAAGATCTACGAATAGTCAGAAATATGTACTGGGAACAAACAGCTGCAATGAGAACAGAAAACAATGTAAGCTCTTTCCAAAACATCAAAAGAGGAGTCAGACAGGGTTGTGTTTTGTCACCAGATCTGTTTTCACTTTACAGCGAAAACATGAGAAACCTAGAAGAAGACCCTGGATTAAAAGGTTGGAGGGAAAATGATAAACAACATTCGATACGCAGATGACACCGTGCTAATTGCAGAAAGTGAAAGGGACATACAAAACCTTGTGAATATACTAGAAATACAAAGCAAAGATAAGGGGCTGGAACTAAACAGCAGAAAGACTGAAGTCATGGTGATCAGTAAAAAACACGAAATCCCCTCATGCAAAATAACAGCAAATGGCACAACCTTGACACAGGTTGATAAATTCAAATACCTGGGAACGATCATTTCATCAAATGGCAGATGCACATCAGAAATAGCCGGCAGAATCGGCCAAGCCAAAACAGCATTCGGGAAGATGACAGGCATTCTTACCAACAAATGCCTATCAATTAACATCAGGAAGAGAGTTCTTGAATGTTATATAGAACCAATACTGTTGTACGGATGTGAGGCGTGGACACTGACAGTCAACAAACAAAGCCAGAACAAGATTGAGGCAGCCGAGATGTGGTTTCTAAGAAGAATATTGAGAGTTCCATGGACAGCAAAGAAAACAAGACAGTCTTGATGGAGGCAGACACAAGTAGATCACTCATAAGGAAGATCAGGAAAAGACAGGCAATATTTATAGGCCATTTTATGAGGAAGGGGGATTTGGAGCGCCTGGTCACAACAGGAAAGCTGGAGGGAAAGAGAGCACCGGGTAGACCCAGGGAGAAAATGCTGGACGGACTTGCAGAGTGGCTGGGGACGAGGGGGGTGGGAGAGATGCTAGGCGCAACAAGAGATAGAGACGGAAGTCCATGATCGCCAACACCATGCGGCAGGGCACCTGATGATGATGATGATGATGATGACCCACCAGGCGGGAGGTAGCCTACCCAGGCAGGATCAAAACCAAATCTTCCGATTGGAAATCTGATGTTTAGCCACTTGACTACTCTTATCGCGCTCATTGCTCAAATCTAAATAATGCACATTTTTCATCCAGTCGACAGGATATATGGTATCAGAATATTGCACACCACATTGTTCAGCCATTCAGAGATGTATAAGGTATCAGAATAAAGCACATTGTTCAACCATTCAGAAAGATACAAGGTATCTATTAGAATAAAGCACATTGTTCAACCATTCAGAAAGATGTATCTATTAAAACAAAGCACATTGTTAGCCATTCAGAAAGATATAAGGTAGGCCTACCTAGTAGAAAAAAGCACATTGTTCAACCATTCAGAAAGATGTATCTATTAGAATAATGCACATTGTTCAGCCATTCAGCATGATATAAGGTACCGGTAGCCTACCTATTTGAATAAAACACTGTTCAGCCAGTCAGAAAGATAAGGTATCTATTAGAATAAAACACACTGTTCAGCCATTCAGAAAGATAAGGTATCTATTAGAATAAAGCACATTGTTCAACCATTCAGAAAGATAAGATATCTATTAGAATAAAACACTGTTCAGCCATTCAGAAAGATAAGGTATCTATTAGAATAAAACACTGTTCAGCCATTCAGAAAGATAAGGTATCTATTAGAATAAAGCACATCGTTCAACCATTCAGAAAGATATAAGCTACTATTAGAATAAAGCACATTGTTTAGCCATTCAGAAAGATATAAGCTATCTATTAGAATAAAGCACATTGTTCACCATTCAGAAAGATATAAGGTATTTTATCTGAATAAATCTTTCTGAATGAAGCCCATTAACCGTTCATCCATTTAGCAAGATACAAGGTATCCTATATGTTTTCGTTGTAGCTGAACAAACATTTTGCAATGATTATATCTTTACTCTGGTCGTCATTTCTTACACTGAACAAGATAATACGATCCATTGTACTCTTACAAGGACATTTGATTCACAGTTGAACTAGATTTAAACTGTAAATGGGCGCGATAGGGTAGGGTAAGACCTCAGACTTAAATCGGAAGGTCTGGATTCGATCTTGCCTGATGGGTAAAGAGTGTGTAGATTTTGACGAATTTCTGAGATGAGCAGGATGAGATTTTGACATTTCTGAGATGAGCAGGATGAGATTTTGACGATTTCTGAGATGAGCAGGATGAGATTTTGACAATTTCTGAGATGAGCAGGATGAGATTTTGACAATTCTGAGATGAGCAGGATGAGATTTTACAATTTCTGAGATGAGCAGGGTAGATTTTGACGATTTCTGAGATGAGCAGGATGAGATTTTGACGATTTCTAGATCAGCAGGGTGAGGAGATTTTGACGATTTCTTAGATCAACATGGTTAGGAGATTGACGATTCTTAGATCCCTGGTTAGGAGATTTTGACGATATCCGAATCAGCAGTGAGGAGATTTTGACGATTTCTTAAATCAACAGTTGCAACGTTCTATTGCTAACCGCTTTGAGCGTACTCGCATACACAT
>CM060307.1:72599698-72622198 GCA_030674185.1 Monoplex corrugatus
CAGACAGACAGACAGAGACAGACAGACAGACAGAGAGAGAGAGAGAGAGAGAGGTTGTGTTGTGGTTTCTGTTATCTCCTCTCCATGCCTTTGTGGAAAACAACAATAGACACATACAATTCAAGTCGTGGTTCTAGGTCCCCAGTAGATTCTTTTTTCTTTTTTCTTTTCTTTTCTTTTGTTTTACACCACGGACGTGGTACAGATACCACAGATGTAGCGGGTTGTCCTTGTTTTCTAACAGCTGCTGAGAAAACAACAAGAGCAACAACAACAACAAACAATCCACACACAGTGAGACTGACATGGATTGCCCTTTCAAAGCGATGCGATACGATACGATACGACACAACACAACACAACACAAAACAACACAACTCAACACAATGCAACACAACACAACATAACATAACACAATACAACACAACACGACCCAATCCAACACAACTGAACACAATCCAACCCAACCCAATACAATACAACACAACACAACACAACACAACACAACACAACACAACACAGTACAGTACATTACAGTACAGTACAGTACAGTACAGTACAATGCACTGCACTGCAGTGCAATGCAATGCAATGCAATACAATACAGTGCAGTGCAATACAATACAGTGGGATACAATACAATGCAATACAATACATGTACAGTGCAGTAAAGTACAGTGCAGTAACGTACAGTGCAGTAAAGTACAGTGCAGTGCAACACAACACAATAGAACACAATACAATACATTGCAATACAAAACAAAACAATATTACACAACACAACACAACACAATGCAATACAGTGCAATACAATACAACACGTCTTTATGAATCCAAGTTTGGATATATGACAGACATAAAACCCATACGCCAGGTGAGACCTCGAGACCTTGCCAGTGCATAGGGCTTACATACCGACCTACAGCTCTGACGGACAGAGTGACAAGGGTATGAAAGGGTAAGCTGGTGGATAGGGTGAAGAAGTGAAAGGGTAAGCTAGTGTGTAGGGTAAGGGAGTGACAGGCTAAATGAGCTGGTGAATAGGGTAAGGAAATGAAAGGTTAAGTAAGCATGTGAATAGCATGTGTGGACCCCCCTTAAGTGAACAGCAACACTTAAATGGACACCAGTCCAAACAGTCCATTTTACGTTTCTTTTCGGCACATCTACTTTCCAGCTAGCGCGCGCCGTCAGCTGATTCCCACCACTGCCCTGTGTCCAAACCTCGGTGATGTATGCCAAATGTTGAATGTTACCATACATACCGGTGTGTGTCAAAGGTTCCTGACCAATGCAGAGAACGGCTTTGACCTGGTTCTCATAATGCACCTTAAAACCCTTTGACTCCCGCATCCTGTCCATAAATCTGTCCTTCCCTTACCCAATCCGTCAGCAGTCTAAATCTGTCCTTCCCTTACCCAATCCACCAGCTTTCTAAATCTTTCCCTCCCTTACCCAATCCATCAGCATTCTAAATTTTTCCCTCCCTTGCCCAATCCATCAGCTTTCTAAAACTCTCACTCTCTTGCCCAATCCTTCAGATTTATATACCTTTTATTTCCTTACCCTATCCTCTAGCTTACCTTTTCATTCCCTCACCCTATTAACCAGCTTCCTGACCCATTCACTCCGTAAGCCTCTCCATCAGCTTTCTAACCGTTTTATCCCTCACCCTATCCACCAGCTAACATATGTATTGTAATTCATGCACTGAGTACAAAATCATCCACGAAGATAGGGTATGTAAACAGAAATTATCGTTTCCGTAATGAACCACAATAAAGCACCCTCCCCTGCCGGATGAATAAATGCATACCGTGGCATCGTCTGCTGTACCAGAATTGGGCCCTGCTCCATACCCCCAAGTAAATAGAGCAAAGGGATGGCTGTGCGTGCGACGAGGCCAGCAAATGAAGAGAGGATTTTAACCCTTTGACTCCCGCACCCTATCCACGAACCGCAAACACATAACCCTTTGATTCCCTCACCCTATCCACCAGCTTCCTGCAGGAAGCTGGTGGATAGGGTGAGGGAATCAAAAGATTAAATTTTTGCTTTGCTAGCGTGGTTGGCAATGCAGGATGCTGGTGGACAGGATGCGGGAGTCAAAGGGTTTTAAGGTGCATTATGAGAACCAGGTCAAAGCCGTTCTCTGCATTGGTCAGGAACCTTTGACCACACACCGGTATGTATGGTAACATTCAACATTTGGCACACATCACCGAGGTTTGGACACAGGGCAGTGGTGGGAATCAGCTGACGGCGCGCGCTAGCTGGAAAGTGATCTGATCCGTCCGGGGTGGGAGTGTGCATTGCTGTCCACTTACGGTATTGTTCTTCACTTAAGGGGTCCACAAGCGTGATTGTATAGGGTAGGAGAATGTAAGGTAAGAAAACTGATGGATAGGATGGGGGATTGAAGGGGTAAGCCAGTGGACAGGGTAGGGGAGTGAAAGGGCAAGAAAGCTGGTGGATAGGGTAAGGAAGTGTAAAGATGAGCTGGTGGATAGGGTGAGGGATAAAACGGTTAGAAAGCTGATGGAGAGGCTTACGGAGTGAATGGGTCAGGAAGCTGGTTAATAGGGTGAGGGAATGAAAAGGTAAGCTAGAGGATAGGGTAAGGAAATAAAAGGTATATAAATCTGAAGGATTGGGCAAGAGATGAGAGGTTTAGAAAGCTGATGGATTGGGCAAGGGAGGGAAAAATTTAGAATGCTGATGGATTGGGTAAGGGAGGGAAAGATTTAGAAAGCTGGTGGATTGGGTAAGGGAAGGACAGATTTAGACTGCTGACGGATTGGGTAAGGGAAGGACAGATTTAGACTGTTGATGGATTGGGTAATGGGAGGGAAAAATTTAGAATGCTGATGAATTGGGTAAGGGAGGGAAAAATTTAGACTGCTGACGGATTGGGTAAGGGAAGGACAGATTTAGACTGCTGATGGATTGGGTAATGGGAGGGAAAAATTTAGAATGCTGATGAATTGGGTAAGGGAGGGAAAAATTTAGAAAGCTGGTGGATTGGGTAAGAGAGGGAAAGATTTAGACTGCTGATGGATTGGGTAAGGGAGGGAAAGATTTAGAATGCTGATGGATTGGGTAAGGGAGGGAAAGATTTAGACTGCTGATGGATTAGGTAAGGGAGGGAAAGATTTAGAATGCTGATGGATTGGGTAAGGTTATGAAAGATTTAGAAAGCTGTTGGACTGGGTAGGGAGGGAAAGATTTAGAATGCTGATGGATTAGGTAAGGGAGGGAAAGATTTAGAATGCTGATGGATTGGGTAAGGGAGGGAAAGATTTAGAATGCTGATGGATTGGGTAAGGTTATGAAAGGTTTAGAAAGCCACCACCCTGAAAGTAGACACAGGAGCCCAAGGAAACACCCTACCTCTCCGGCTGTGTGAATAAATGTTTCCACATGACCTCACCAAAGACAACCTCGCCAAGGACAAAATCGCTTCAGTTGCAAACTGCGCGTCACAGTATATAGTGGCACAAACATCCCATGTTACAGTGTCACCAAGATCCCCTGCAAATTCAACAGTTCAAACTGGAATAACATGGCATTCTTCATTGTAGATGTTCCAGGACCTGCCATCATAGGACGGACTTCCATCCTGTGAAAGTCTAAAATGCACTGCAATGTCAAGTGTGCACAAACTGCTGGTGGAATCCAGGCTCTTGTGGCACCCATCAAAACGGTCAGCAATCTCAAACACCTTTACCGTCGCCAATTCAACAGAATTAGCATGCTGTCTGATCCTGCAAAGCTGATAAACGTTGATGCTCCCCCAAGAAAAAACAAACAAATAAAAAGAAAAAGAAAACGAAAAACGTAGTCCCGAAAGACGCCATCAAGAAAGAACCAACCAATACAACAACAGGAAGCTCTGCGACCACATGAAACATCCAGCAAGCTGTTCGTGGAAACGGACATGTTGAGAATTATAATCTAGCCGCCAGTCTCATGCACCGAATACCACTCTACGCATGTTACCGGAACTGACGCCAGTGTTAAGCTGCTACCATTACTGTAGGGAGTAGCTAGCATCGTGCTTGATCCTTAAATGCTTTTGTCTAACTAGTACATTAAAAGAAGCTTATTATACGACGAACGTCTTTCGTGTAATGTGTGTGTTATCAACACAACATCAACACACAACCACACTCTTACAGTCTCTTCTAGTCTACCCAGTGTGAGTGGGTACCAAACTCTACTCAGACTTGGGGGAAAACAGAACAGTGTGCACCAATGAAGAAGAATCGTGAATGTGTAACTTAAGCATGCTAAGGAAACTGTTCGAAGTTGAAAATGTAAATACAAACAATAAAACAAACAAAACGGGCAGCATACATGTAGTCCCCGCATAGCCAGGTCATTGGGAAGAGAGGTGGTAGAAACATCACCACTCTCAGGTCAGTTTTGATGGTGGGTTCCATTCCTCTCACTCGCTGTTATTTTACTTTTTCGTCGTTGTCATCTATAGCTGAAACAATTGTGTCATCCTCCTAAAATCATACACTTTTTCGTCGTTGTCACTTATAGCTTAAATAGTTCCTTCAGCTTCTACAGTATTCTTTTTGTGACTTCTCATTGGTGTACTGTACACATTTGACCCAAAGTTGAGGAACGAAAAGAAAAAAGAAAAGAAAACCATTCCTGGACAGCAGAGAAAAATTCTGGTTGGTGTGTTTGTGTTGTCTGTGTGCGCGCGCGCGTGTGTATGTGTGTGTGTGTGTGTGTGAGAGAGACAGACAGAGACAGAGACAGAGAGAGATCAAAATACAAATAAAAATTGAGACTCTCTCTCTCTCTCTGTAAAAATGTGAGAGACATAACAACAACAACAATTTGACAACTATCATGACGACATTCATAAAGCAAACACGTCACTTAATAAAGTGCTGGCATCACACACACACGCACACACCACACACACACACACACACACACACACACACACACACACACACACACACACACACACACACACATATCAGAGGAAGCATACCATAGTTGAAAGGAACCTTCTGTCTTTCTCTTCTTCATATGACGTCAATCGCATAATAGAGCGTGCGTGGAGCGTGTCTGAATGGCTGTGTGACACATCCACTAAGACCACCAAGTGAGCCAGCCAGACATGATAGGCCTATTTCCGAAAGTCACCGAAGCACGGAAGACGAGACTGTGACACATTCAGCATAGAAGCAAGCACTTTTACAGACTGTGACAGTCCAGCTCAAAACAAGTGCTTCCTTGTTTGACGTCACGCTTGTACGCATGCGCGCGAGAAACTGGCGGAAATTCAGAAAGTCGACCAGGAAAGGGGGGGGGGGGGGGGGGGCATTCATGGATGGATTATTAATCATACTTGTTACTGATAAAAAAAAAAAGTTATGGAAAGGTCCGCGTTCAAGCAAACAGGAACCAGAAAAAAAAAGAAAAACACGAAAAAAAAAAAGAATAAGAACGCGTATTTAATACAACAAGACAAGATAGGCGCAAATTTTCGTTGGCCTTTGTCAAGTGTAAGATCACAAACAAACAAACAAACACCAGATACTAAAATTAGGAGAAAAAGACAGAAACTTCCCTGCTGCTCCGTCCAGTGTGAGAAAATATTAGACGGAGCAGCAGGGAAGTGTCAGTTTTTTTCCCTGATTTTTGTATCTGGTGTTTGTTTGTTTGTGATCTTACACTTGACAAAGACCAGTTGGCCGAACATTTGTGCCTGTCTTGTTTTGTTGTATTAAATACGCGTTCTTATTCTTTTTTCGTGTTTTTTTTCTTTTCTGGTTCCTGTTAGACTCTTAACTTTGCATATATTCGTATAATTACATGTATGTACTTTGACTAATATATCGTTTTCGGTTTCTTTGTAATTTGTTCAAGATGGATATGTGACGATTTCATATGCTTTCCACTCAAATCTGCCAGCAACTATCTGGCAGAATCCCAGAATCTGCGCGAAACCCTGTGCACTGGCATGGTCTTGAAACAGAGACAGAGAGAGAGAAGAGAGAGGGGGGGGGGGGGATGATCTATGAAATACTTAGCAGACACCACCAGAATAATGGAAAAATTAGATAGGCAGTAAACACGCCAGTCACTTTTGCATATTGTGCGCTGGGATTAAACTCGAAACGCCTTTTACAGAATGACCAAAAAATCCTGCTGTGGAGTTTTTACCAGTGACTTAGAGAACGGTACAAAACAATAGTTCAACGTAATGTTTAATCCCAATAATATTTAAATAATGAATTTTGGTAATTTGGTTTGTGTTATCTTTTAAAAAGGATACAAACCTGTCTGTCTCTGGTCCCTTTAATCCAACTGGTCAGCAGGCCACGCTGATTACACACAGGTCTTGTGTTTGATCCTCAGACAAACCACAGTTTATATAGAGGGTTGGCTGGTTTTTTTGATAGATCTATGAACTCAAGATCTTTTGTCTGTAGTTCAAACACGGCCCACGACACAGAAAATGGCCTGCTTGTCATCTTTCACCTTAACCCTTTGACTCCTGCGCCCTGTGCACCAACTGCAAAAACTTAACCCTTTAATTCCCTCAGCCTATCCACCAGCTTCCTGTCCTGCAGGAAGCTGGTGGATTGGGTGAGGGGATCAAAAGTGTTAAGTTGTTGCTTTGTTAGCATGGCTGGCAATGCAGAATGATGGTGGACAGTGTGCAGGAGTCAGAGGGTTAAGTCTTCAATCATTCTTGTCAGTGGTGTCAGATTTGCGTTTCGAATGTCCCTTTCTGAACCCCGACCACCCCTCTCCCAGGTGTAGGACCTTTATGTATGTACATATACATACATATGTATTATATATATATATATATTGTAGATAAACCAAATATATATATATGTATATATATGTGTGTGTGTATGTACATATATATACATGTATGATAGCGCATAGGGGTTTACGAAGGTGCAAGGAATCTGCCATATACTCATTGTCAAATTTGAATAGAACGCATACGAAATTGTCTTGTTACGATGACTCTCTCTCTCTCTCTCTCTCTCTCTCTCTCTCTCTCTCTCTCTCTCTCTCTCTCTCTCTCTCTCTTTCTCTCTCCCCCTTTTCTGTCTGTCTGACTCTCTATCTCTTTCTTTCTCTCTGTCTCTCTCTGTCTTTCTCTCTGTCTGTCTCTCTCTGTCTGTCTGTCTTTGTCTCTCTCTGTCTGTCTCTCTCTGTCTCTCTGTCTTTGCCTCTCTCTCTCTCTCTGCCAACCGTACCTGTAAAACTATGTATGTATGTATGTATGCATGTATGTATGTATGTATGTATGTATGTATGTATGTATGTATGTATGTATGTACGTACGTACGTATGTATGTATGTATGTATGTTTTGTATATATGTATGTATGTATGCATGCATGTATGTATGTATGTAGGCCTATGTATGTATGTATGTATGTATGTATGTATGTATGTATGTATGTATGTATGTATGTATGCATGCATGTATGTATGTATATATGTATGCATGTATGTATGTATGCATGCATGTATGTATGTATGTATGTATATATGTATGTATGTATATATGTATGTATGTATGCATGCATGTATGTATGTATGTATTTTTGTATGTATGTATGTATGTATGCATGCATGTATGTAGGTAGGAAGGTAAGTAAGTAGGTGTGTATACATATTATGTTGTATGTATGTATGAATGTATGTACGTATATGAAGTATTTACAATGTATAGTATTTAGTATGTGCTTGTAAGCGTATGGGCATTCATTACGTTTGATATTGAGTATGTAAGGATGTATACATATGCGTCTGACTGTATCAGTTACGTGTATAGTATATGTAGGCCTATGTGTGTATGCACGTGTATATCTGTGTGTACATGTATGTGTGAGTACTAATATTGTGTACAGGCCGATGGCCTACATAATTAAAGCATTGTCAGCGTCGGTGTCTGTCTTCTTTTCCGGTTATCATGTGCAGCATTGATGTGAATGTGTACCAGTGTGTGTGTGTGTGTGTGTGTGTGTGTGTGTGTGTGTGTGTGTGTGTGTGTGTGTGTGTGTGTGTGTGTGTGTGTGTGAGTGTGTGTGCACGCGCGCGCTTGCGTGTTCGTGCGTGTGTCTGTGTCTGTGTGTGTGTGTTTGTGCATGTGCGTGTGCGTGTGCGTGTGTATGAACGTGTATGCATGAGCGTGTGTTTGTGTGTCTATGTGTATATGTGTGTGTGTGCATGTGTGCATGCGTGTGTGTATGTGAGTGCGCGTGTGTGTGTGTGTGCGTGCATATGTGTGTGTGTGTGTGCGCGCGTGTGCATGTGCATGTGTGTGTAAGTGTGTGTACCCGCACGCGCGTGCGTGAGTCTGTGTCTGTAGAAATACTGAAAGTAGTTGGCTATGAACGCTGAAATGCCAGACAGAAATCGGTAAAATGCCAGACAGAAATCGGTAAAATGCCAGACAGAAATCGGCCAGTATATATAAAAGAAATAGACGGACGACAAATGAGAGATTAAAAAATCAATATCACCACTAACGGATGTTTACCAACTGATTGTAACAAGCGACAGTAAAGCGACAGGCTGATGCAGTCCACATCAATATTAGTGACTATCTACAGACTACCATACAGGAAGCCGTTATATGGCGTACGTCTAGCTTCTTTAGTACCTAACTCACTTCCTACTGGGCGATTTGGAATTTTTGATTGCACGGGAAAAAAAGCAATCTTTAAAATTCAGAGATATGTGTATTTCATCCTTCAATTTTAATTAGATGGATGCGTTTCGATTTATTAACGAAAAAATAGCAACCTTTAAAATCCAAAGATCAGTGTAATTTTATCGTTCAACTTTGATTGAATGGATGTGTTTCGATTTATCAAAACTTCTGACAAAGCGTCTTGTTTATGCGCAAGTTTGTGGCGTCTATTATAGCTGATATAGACGTCTATCGCATGGCATAATCATGTGTTGGTGTAACATACACAGACATCGTCTGCTCACTGAGAAATCTTCTAAATAAGTAAGAGTAAACTCAAACTTGTAACTTAGCTCCGGTTTTTTTAAGAATTTTGGGAAACATTGATGTATGTAATTGCAATAGCTTTTAGTATGTTAATGCAGCAAAATGTCAGTTCTAACTGGGATAAAAGGGACCCGTGTGTAATAATGAGGATAACCAGAGGTTTCATCAGCACAGTGTGTACAGGGGCAGAAAAACGGTTTGACCTAGTATAGTTGTTCACTTGTCTAAAGGGGGTTACTTCTCTGAAGACCTTCTGTTGTCTAGCTCTCCCTAGAGTTTCTTTCTACCTGCACATGGTCAGTCCATTGACTTCCGGGAATAGTTCGGAGGACATTCGGGAAAGACCGAAGGACACTGGGAAAGACTAGATCTGCGGGCTTTGTGGGTTGGCTTCCCACCTTGCCTTTGATAACATGCCACGAGTTTTCCAAATGAAAGATGCTCCCAGGATTCACCGAAAGGGGGAGAGAATGATGAATCCATCGGCACTGACTCCATCACGACTGGAAACGCACAACGGACCATGATTAATGACCAGTTGGAATTTCCGTGTGCGTGTGGAAGGAGATTCACCACCAAACGCGGCATGAAGATCCACAGGACAAAAATGGGCTGTTTGAAGACACATACGAACCAGCAGCAGCGCACTGCGATAGCAGGTGAGACGTTGGATGACCAAGGCCAGGAATTAAACCATAGTGCCAAGGACATCCACGCTGACGGTTCTGATGCGGATTTTGCACAAGCTCTTAACGCCAAACGTGGAAAACTCAATTTGCCGCCTGCCGGTGCAAAAGAACAATGGGAGAAATTAGATGAGGAACTTGTCCTTAAGCTGAATGCGCTAATAGGGAACAGTACGCTGGAACACAAACTTGACACATACGGAGACATCATATACTCTATCTGCAGGGACACTTATGGAGTGAAGCAGCCAAAGACAAAAACGCCTCCCCAGAAATCCAGAAGACAGCAACAGATGGAGAGCATCCGGAGGGAGAAAAGGAAGCTTAAAAAGCGAATGAAAACTGCCTCAGAATTCGAGAAGCAAGGGCTCCTGGAACTCTGGAAAGATCTGAAGGCCAAACACAATGCTCTCAGCAAAGTGGAATCAGCAAGGCGAAGAAAGAGCAAAAAGAAGAAGACTCAAGATCGTTTCTTCAAAGATCCCTTTGACTTTGCAAGAAAGCTGTTTGAACAACCCAAATCAGGGACTCTCACAGTGGGCAAGGAAACCCTAGAGCAGCATCTCAGGGAAACATATTCCGATTCTCAGCGCGAGGCACCACTTGAAATCCAAAATCTGGTTTGGCCTGCAGCGACAGAAGGAAAATTCAATAACAAACCACCAACACTGGATGAAGTGAAGAACGTAGTAAAGAAAGCCAGAGCCAAGTCAGCACCTGGACCAAACGGAATACCATACCTGCTCTACAAGAAATGCCCAAAAGTGCTCGAGTGGCTCCACAAGATGATTCGATCAGCATGGAGGAACCAGAAGATCAGCGACCAATGGATGAGAGCTGAAGGAGTGTACATTCCGAAGGAGCAGAACTCCAGCAGCATCAATCAGTTCAGGCCAATATCACTTCTGAACGTCGAGGGGAAAATCTTCTTCTCTGTTATGGCAGCAAGATTGACAAAATACCTGACTGAAAACAAGTATCTGGATATGTCAGTCCAAAAGGGAGGCATACCAGGAATGCCTGGATGCTTGGAACATGCCACGTTGATTTGGGATGCCATCCAAAAAGCAAGAACAGAGAAGAGAGACATTGACGTAGTTTGGCTTGATCTGGCGAATGCATATGGATCAGTTCCACACGATATGATCCAGCTGGCTCTTGAAATGTATCACATCCCAGAAAACATCCGAACAATGCTGAGGAAGTATTTCCAAGGGTTCTCAATGCGGTTCTCTACCAAAGAATACACCACGGACTGGATAGACCTAGAGGTGGGCATTGCAATGGGCTGTGCAATCTCTCCCATACTGTTCGTGTTGGCAATGGAAGTCATCTTGAAAGCTGCAATGAAGAGTTCAGGTCCAGTGAATCTGGGAGATGGATACCAGATGCCTCCTCTGAAAGCTTTCATGGATGACACAACAGTCTTGTCCACGGATGAGGAAGAGACACACCAAATCTTAAAGCAGCTGGATGAGCTGGTGGCCTCTTCAAGAATGAGGTTCAAACCTAAGAAATCCCGAAGTCTCTCACTGCGAAAAGGAAAAGTGGCAGATTCAGTCAAATTCATGGTAGCCAACCAAGCCATCCCCACTGTCACAGAAGAGCCAGTAAAAAGTCTCGGAAGATGGTATGATGACTCCCTGAAAGACACACAAAGGGGATGTGAAACCAAGCAAACAGCAGAAGAAGGCCTGAAGAAAATAGATAACTGCGGACTGCCAGGCAAATACAAAGTCTGGTGTCTACAGTTCATGCTGATACCAAAGCTGCTGTGGCCACTGCTAATCTATGACATTTGCACCAGCACAGTCGAAGCAATGGAAGCCAAAATCAACAAATACACAAGAAAATGGCTCGGTGTCCCACCTGGTCTCACTGATGTTGCATTCTACTGTCGTCAAGCAATGCTGAAGCTACCTCTGAAATCCATAGTGGAGGAATACAAAGTTGGAAAAGCAAGACTGTTGAGCATGCTGGAAGATCGGAGGACAATATCGTGAGAGCAGTTCATCCAAAGCTGAGAACTGGCAGAAAGTGGAAAGTCCAAGAGGCTGTAAACAATGCCAAGAGAAACCTCAGCATCAAAGAAATAATTGGACACACGCAAACCAACAGACAGGGACTGGGAGCAACAAAAATGCAGTGGTGGTCCAAAGCCAAAGGGAAGGAAAAAAGAGACATGATCATACAGGAGTTGAAGGAAGAAGAAGATGTCAAAAGAGTGCAGAAGGCAGTCCAGCAAGGTCAACAGGGGCAATGGACAACATGGGACAGTGCACTCCAAAGAAGTCTCAGCTGGAACGATATGTGGCACATGGCTCCTCTAAGGATAAGCTTCCTCCTCAGATCTGTATATGACCTGCTCCCCTCGAATGCAAACTTAGTGAAATGGGGGAAAGCAGACGACCCAGCATGTCCGCTCTGTCAGAAGAAACAAACAGTGGAACATGTCCTAAGCTCTTGCAAAGTAGCGCTAGCCCAAGGAAGGTATACATGGAGGCACAACCAAGTTCTGAAAGTGATCACAGATGTGGTTAGCGAAAAAACCATGACCCCAAACGCACCAATTGCTATGACAACGTTCTACAAAGCAGGAGGGAAACAGTGGTATACATGGAGGCACAACCAAGTTCTGAAAGTGATCACAGACGTGGTTAGCGAAAAAACCATGACCCCAAACGCACCAATTGCTATGACAACGTTCTACAAAGCAGGAGGGAAACAGGTCTGGCCCGAAATTGCTATGACAACCAGCACATTGCCAAAGGGTCTTCTGGATGGAGCAGTCGACTGGGAGTGTACAGCAGACCTCCCAGAGTGGAGAAATTACCCAGATGTCATGAGCAAGACAGGCATGAGACCAGACATCGCTCTCCACTCTGACTCCTCGAAACAAGTGATTCTGATAGAACTCACTGTGCCATACGAAAGCAGAATGGAAGAAGCACATATCTACAAGACCGAAAAATACGCCGGTCTTGCCAGCACCCTGAAGAAAGCAGGTCTGCGGGTCAAAATCTTCGCCATATAGGTCGGGGCAAGAGGGTTTGTGGGCACCTCCGCTTATGATCTCATGAAACAACTCGCCATTTCTGGGAAGAAGAGGACTAGAGCCCTTAAAGCGATGGCAGAGGCAGCAGAAAGGAGCTCAAGCTGGATCTGGGCAAGGAGGAACCAAAAAAGTGAACTTCATAAGGATTAAATTCCCTACAGATGATGTGTGCCCCGTTAGCACATTGGTAAAACCGCGTACCGCAGTTCTGAAGCGCAGAATCGCCCAGGTTCGATCCCCGGCGTGGGAAAAAAAATAGACAACAGCAGAAGGGCATCCAGGAGTCATGACCTGGATGTGGCCCGGCCCCCCGAGAGTGTAAGGAATTCAGGGCCGAAACACTTGTCTAAAGGGGGCCGGGTTACTTCTCTGAAGACCTTCTGTTGTCAAGCTCTCCCTAGAGTTTCTTTCTACCCGTTTACCAAAGGAAATAAGAGGGAACCAGGGAGAATTTTAAATATCAACTAAGTAACATAACTCTTGAGAGTCACGGAAAGTTCTGAGCTTACCACTTTATGCTTAAGGAATGTTCTGAGCTTACCACTTTATGCTTTGTGGCTGCGTCTATGCTAGCTGAATGGGCAGCGCAAACTGTGTTGGGTTTGAGAAATTCTACATGGGAGATAACTCCGTGACTCTCAAGAGTTATGTTTCTTAGTTGATAATTGTTTACGTTATTTCAAGAAACTGCTTGCGAAGGTTTTTTGTTTTTTTGTGGGTTTTTTTTTTATATATAGGATCATCCCACTTGGGCAGTTTCCTTTATGCTGCAATCATGATAATGATGACAATAAGGATGACAATCATGATGCTGTGGTATTCCATCTAGGGTAAGGACTGGGTGACAGGGATGTCTGTACTCTACGCTTACGATCAAAATATATTCTGGCACCAACCAGGCCCATGAGATAAAGACGCTTGTAATGTTGGTCAGAAGACTTGAGCAACACCCTCAGTGATGAATTTAGGAAGTGGATGAGACTCGACTGCGTGGTCCCAATCTTTCCAGTGAGACCATAGCATGCTCAACTCTGGGTTGGAGCCGTTTGGGACCCCGTAAAATCACACAATGGTTTTGAAATGACTAATGGGGATTCGAACCCACAACTTTCTGGTCGGTAGTCCGTTGCGCTAACCACCACAATACGGCGACTGGTAATGTTTGTAAAGCTTCTGTCTAAAGTTGTTCAGTGATGTGCATGATTTGATGTTGGTGAGCAATGTATTCCAGATATTTGTACCATAGACGTGTTTTGCTTGTTTTGGATATTCTAATCTTGGTCTTGGACACTCAAGATTGTTTTTTGATTTGGGTAATATGTTTGGGATGGGGTGATTGTTGCTCTGTTAAATATTTTGGAGCTGGTCTGTGTACAGTTTTGCATGTTTGTGTACTTTTGTGGCACTTACGTTGGTTTTTTACGTTGGTATTTCCGCTTTCTTGATTTTTGATCTGTGGTTAGGGTGATGTCAGCTACAAAGAATTTTCTGTTCTTCTGTGAAAGAAAAAAACATATTTCAACAGAACTTGACTGTTATTACTGCTATTGCATTGTCAATATGGGATTTTATATGGGCATTGTGAAATAGTTTATCTCTTTATTTCAGTGTCGGTAAAGTATGAAAGTTTATGAGGAAGAAATGAATTTTCAGACAAAGTTTAGCTAAAATGATCAAAGTGGACTTCCTAATTAAAATTTTCATCTATATTCTCACCAAGTACACGGTGCTCAGAGACTTCTGTATTCATACCATGTAAAGATAACTGAATATACAGTCTGGACAGTGCAAGGATAATGTCTATGTAATTGATGTTTTCGGCGAGATGTTTTTACCATTAACTTTGTTTTTAAAGGAGTGACTTGCATATGGCTTGCATCACACTATTCTGCTTGATTCATATTGGTACCAATGTGATGATTTCCACCACTCGGAACTGTATAGCTTCTCTTAAGTTTTGGATAAAAGAGAGCAAATTGCTATTAAATGGAAACAAGACAGAAGCAATGCTCATCATTTCACCAAAGTTCTAATCGTGTCTTTGTCTTCTATCTGCCCTGTATATCAATGGCACGCGCGTGTGTATGCGCGAGTGCGTACGTGTATGTTGGTGTGTATATACGCATGTATGAGTGTGTACGAGCATGTATGTAAATGTGTGACTGTGTGATTGGGCGTGCATTATTGTGTACGTATTTGTTTGCTTAATTAAACAATCGAGTATGTCTATGCTATGTGTATATATGTACTGCATAAGAAAGAGAGGGATTTCTTTTTTGTTTGTTAGAAGTGGTCATGTTATTATCGAGGTTGACAGCCAGAACCCAGTATCTCACTTTTTTTGGTCAATTTTCACTTTTTTTTTATACTGAACTGTTGTTTTCGATGTGATTTTTCACTTGGTAGATTTTTTTGGCCATGGTATTGATTTTTGATCGGTTATCGATAAAACCCAAAACCAGTATCTCAAAATGTAGATATAGCCTCTCCCCGAAAACCCAGTTTAAAATCGTCTTCTGTAAATTATCAAGAAATCGAGGTAGGGCCTACTTGGTTCTGGTCGTCAACCCTTGTTATGCTTCTTTTTATTGCTTCATGGTATTATTACGGTGTCATTATTGTTATCATTATTATTATTATTATATCATATCATTCATCATCATCATCATCATCATCATCATCATCATCATCATCATCATCATCATCATCATCATCATCATCATATAGTAGTAGTAGTATCATCACTGTTATTAGTATTAGTATTAATATTAGTATCATTAATATTATTATTATTATCATTATTATTATTATTATTATTATTGTCATTATTATTATTCATAGCTGTCATGTTTTCTGGATTTCTGAAATGCTCCCCCCCCCCCCACGATATGTTGAGAGTAGTGTCGTCACAAAGCATATGACATTTGATAGCTAAATGCATGACAATATATTTTCAGTTGAGCTGTTCCGTTTATAAGAATACGAATAGGCCTATTATACAAGCTATGATCTAATCGAAATGAATACATTATCCTTAAATGTGTGTGTGTGTGTGTGTGTGTGTGTGGTGTGTGTGTGTGTTGTGTGTGTGTGTGTGTGTGTGTTAATGTGTGCACATGTGTGTGTGTGTGTGTGTTGTGGTTTATGTGTGTTGCGTGTGTGTGTTTTATGTGTGTTATTGTGTGTGCGTATGTGTGTGCTTGTCTGTGTGTGTGTGTGTGTGTGTGTGTGTGTGTGTGTGTGTGTGTGTGTGTGTGTGTGTGTGTGTGTGTGTGAGCGAGATAAAGACAGACAGACAGACAGAGAAAGAGAAAGACGCGGAGAGAGTGAGAGAGAGAGAGAGAGAGAGAGAGAGAGAGAGAGAGAGAGAGAGACGCGGAGAGACAGAGATAGACACACAGACAGACAGACAGACAGAGAGACAGAGACATAGAAAGAGAGGGACGCGGAGAGAGAGAGAGAGACAGAGAGAGAGAGACAGACAGAGAGACAGAGAGAGAGACAAAGACAGAGAAAGAGAGACGCGGAGAGAGAGAGAGAGAGAGAGACAGAGAGACAGAGAGAGAAAGAATATTGTCTGGTACCATGTCTTGTCAGTCAGTTATTTGTCACCACCTCACCTTCTCCTTTCCGCCATCGCTAACAGCCGTGATCAACGGGGCTCCAACAACATAGTCGTTGAATCAATGTACTCTGAAGATATGTAATATAACGAGTTCAGGTTTTGTTTTCGTGTTTTGGCAGTGTAAAGGGAAAGCTGCTTTGGCTCAGCAATCAGAGCTGTGGGCGCAGGATTGATGTGTCATACGGTCAAGAGCATGTCCACAGCATAAAGATCGGTGTTCTGGTCACAGAAACAGACAGACAGACAGACAAACAGACAGACAGATAGACGGACAGACAGACAGACAGACAGGCAGGCAGACCCTGTCTTTCTCTATGTGTGTGTCTCTGCCTGTTTATCTGTCTGTCTGTGTCTGTCTGTCTGTCTGTCTCTCTGTCTCTGTCTCGGTCTTTGTATGTTGTCTGTCTGTCTGTCTCTCTGTCTCTCTCTGTCTCTCTCTCTCTCTGTGTCTGTTTCTCTCTGTCTCTGGGTTCTGTGTCTCTCTGTCTCTCTCTCTCTCTGTGTCTGTTTCTCTCTGTCTGGTTCTGTGTCTCTCTGTGTCTCTGTGTCTCTCTCTGTCTCTTTTTCTGTCTCTGTCTCGCTCTGTCTGTCTCTCTGTCTCTGTCTCTCTCTGTCTCTATGTCTCTGTCTGTGTGTCTGTCTGTCTGTCTGTCCGCCTCGCTGTCTCTCTGTCTCTTTCTCTCTGTCTCTCTGTCTTTGTCTTTGTCTCTGTCTCTCTGTCTCTCTGTCTGTCTGTCTGTCTCTCTCTCCTCTTTCTCTCTCACGCTGGATGTGCAGCCCACAGAGGACGAGGTCATTTATCTCCTCACCCTATGCACAAGCTTCCTGTAAAATGATCTATCTTCCAGCTTTCTGCAGAAGGATCTATCCACTAGCTACCAGCCTCCAGCAAATGATTTATTCATTAGCTTCATGCCAAAAGGCCTGTCCACCAGCTTCATGCAAACGGGACTTTTCCAACAGCTTCCTACAAATCGGCGTATCTAACAGCTTCATGCAAGAGAACCTATCCACCCAGCTTTCTGAAAGAGGACCTTAGCACCAGCATCCTAGAAATGATCTATCCACCAGCTTCCTGTGGGAGAGCCTATCCACCAGCTTCATACAGGAGGACATATCTACCTGCTTCATACCTTTAAGAGGACCTATCAATCAGCTTCCTGCAGGAGGACCTATCAATCAGCTTCCTGTAAGAGGACCTATCCATCTGCTTCCTATAGGAAGACCTATCCATCTGCTATTTTAGGAGGACCTATCCATCTGCTTCCTGTAGAAGGGCCTATCCATCTGCTTCGTGTAGGAGGACCTATCCATCTGCTTCCTGTAAGAGGACCTATCCATCTGCTTCCTGTAGGAGGACCTATCCATCTGCTTCCTGTAGGAGGACCTATCCATCTGCTTCTTGTAGGAGGACCTATCCATATGTTTCCTGTAGGAGGACCTATCGATATGCTTCCTGTAGGAGGACCTATCCATGTGCTTCCTGTAGGAGGACCTATCCATCTGCTTCCTGTAGGAGGACCTATCCATGTGCTTCCTGTAGGAGGACCTATCCATATGCCTCCTGTAGGAGGACCTATCCATATGTCTCCTGTCGGAGGACCTTTCCATCTGCTTCCTGTAAGAGGACCTATCAATATGATTCCTGTTGGAGGACCTATCCATATGCCTCCTGTAGGTGGACCTATCCATGTGCTTCCTGTAGGAGGACCTATCCATCTGCTTCCTGCAGGAGGGCCTATCCATTGACTTCGTGTAGGAGGGCCTATCCATATGCTTCCTGTAGGAGGACCTATCGATATGCTTCTTGTAGAAGGACCTATCCATCTGCTTCCTGTAGGAGGACCTATCCATCTGCTTCATGTAGGAGGACCCATCCATTTGCTTCCTGTAGGAGGACCTTTCCATGTGCTTCCTGTAGGAGGACCTATCGATATGCTTCCTGTAGGAGGACCTATCCATATGCCTCCTGTAGGAGGACCTTTCCATCTGCTTCCTGTAGAGGACCTATCAATATGATTCCTGTTGGAGGACCTATCCATATGCCTCCTGTAGGTGGACCTATCCATGTGCTTCCTGTAGGAGGACCTATCCATCTGCTTCCTGTAGGAGGACCTATCCATCTGCTTCCTGCAGGAGGGCCTATCCATTGACTTCGTGTAGGAGGGCCTATCCATATGCTTCCTGTAGGAGGACCTATCTATATGCTTCCTGTAGGAGGGCCTATCCATCTGCTTCCTGTAGGAGGGCCTATCCACTGGTTTCGTGTAGGAGGACCTATCCATCTGCTCCTGCAGGAGGACCTATCCATCTGCTTCCTGTAGAAGGGCCTATCCATCTGCTTCGTGTAGGAGGACCTATCCATCTGCTTCCTGTAAGAGGACCTATCCATCTGCTTCCTGTAGGAGGACCTACCCATCTGCTTCCTGTAGGAGGACCTATCCATCTGCTTCTTGTAGGAGGACCTATCCATATGCCTCCTGTAGGAGGACCTTTCCATCTGCTTCCTGTAAGAGGACCTATCAATATGATTCCTGTAGGAGGACCTATCCATATGCCTCCTGTAGGTGGACCTATCCATGTGTTTCCTGTAGGAGGACCTATCCATCTGCTTCCTGCAGGAGGGCCTATCCATTGACTTCGTGTAGGAGGGCCTATCCATATGCTTCCTGTAGGAGGACCTATCGATATGCTTCCTGTAGGAGGACCTATCCATCTGCTTCCTGTAGGAGGACCTATCATCTGCTTTTTGTAGGAGGATCCATTCATATGCTTCTTGTAGGAGGACCCATCCATATGCTTCCTATAGGAGGACCCATCCATATGCTTCCTGTAGGAAGACCCATCCATCTGCTTCCTGTAAGAGGATCTATCCATCTGCTTCCTGTAGGAGGACCTATCCATCTGTTTCCTGTAGGAGGACCCATCCATATGCTTCCTGTAGGAGGACCCATCCATCTGCTTCCTGTAGGAGGACCCAACCATCTGCTTCCTGTAGTAGGACCTATCCATATGCCTCCTGTAGGAGGACCTATCCATCTGCTTCCTGTAGGAGGACCCATCCATATGCTTCCTGTAGGAGGACCCATCCATCTGCTTCCTGTAGGAGGACCTATCCATCTGCTTCCTGTAGGAGGACCTATGCATCTGCTTCCTGTAGAAGGACCCATTCATATGCTTCCTGTAGGAGGATCTGTCCATCTGCTTCCTGTAGAGGACCTATCCATCTGCTTCCTGTAGTAGGACCCATCCATATGTTTCCTGTAGGAGGACCCATCCATCTGCTTCCTGTAGGAGGACCCATCCTGCTTCCTGTAGGAGGACCCATCCATATGCTTCCTGTAGGAGGACCTATCCATATGCTTCCTGTAGGAGGACCTGTCCATCTACTTCCTGTAGGAGGACCTATCCATATGCTTCCTGTGGGAGGACCTATCCATCTGCTTCCTGTAAGGGGACCTGTCCATCTGCTTCCTGTAGGAGGACCTATCTATTTGCTTCCTGTGGGAGGACCTATCCATCTGCTTCCTGTAAGAGGACCTATCCATATGCTTTTTGTAGGAGGACCAATCCATTTGCTTCCTGTGGGAGGACCTATCCATCAGCTTACTGTAGGAGGAACCTGTTCATCTGCTTCCTGTAGAAGGACCTATCATCTGCTTCCTGTAGAAGGACCTGTCCATCTGCTTTCTGTAGGAGGACGTATCCATCTGCTTCTTGTGGGAGGATCTATCCATTGGCTTTGTGTAGGAGGACCTATTCATCTGCTTCCTGTAGGAGGATCTATTTATCTGCTTCCTGTAGGAGGACCTATCCACCAGCTTCCTGTAGGAGGACCTATCCATCTGCTTCCTGTAGGAGGACCTATCCATCTGCTTCCTGCAGGAGGATCTATCCACCAGCTTCACACAGGACCTATCCACCAGCTTCCTGTAGGAGAACCTATCCATCTGCTTCCTGTAGGTGAACCAGCTTCATACAGGAGGACCTGTCCACCTACTTCCTGGTGGAGCACCTATTTATCAGCTTCATATATGAGGATCTATCCACCAGCTTCCTGGAGGAGGATCTATCCAACAGCTCTATGCAGGAGGACCTATCCACCTGCTTCCTGCAGGAGGACTTATCTGCCAGTTTTCTGCAGGAGAATCTATTCACCAGCTTCTTACGGGTGGACCTGTATACCAGCTTCCTGCAGGGCGACCTGTCTACCAGATTCATACAGGAGAACCTATTCACCTGCCTCCTACAGGAGAACCTATCCACCAGCTTCATACAGGAGAAATTTTCCACCAGCTTCGTACAGGAGAAACTATCCACTGGCTTCATATAGGAGAAACTATCTATCAGGCTCATACAGGAGAAACTATCCACCAGCTTCGTACAGGAGAAACTATCCACCAGCTTCGTACAGGAGAAACAATCCACCAGCTTCACACAGGAGGACCTATCCACCAGCTTCCTGCAGGAGGACCTATCCATCAGCTTCACACAGGAGGATCTATCCACCAGCTATCTACGGGAGGACCTATCCACCAGCTTCACACAGGAGGACCTATCCACCAGCTTCCTGCAGGAGGACCTATCTACCAGTTCCCTGCAGGAGGACCTATCCACCAGTGCCCAGAGGCGGAGGTGTAGAAGATGATACAGTAAAGAAACGAAACAAAGCTAAACGATACAATACAAAAGATACAGAAGCTGATAAATAGATCGAGGAAGTGAAAGGGTTAATCGTTCAGAAGCTGGTGGATAGAGTAGAGTTTAATGGATGAAAGGGTTAACAGTACAGACGTTTGTAAACAGAGTAAATAGAGTGAATGGATGAAAGCACAGAAGCTGGTAAACAGAGAATGGATGAAAGTACAGAAGCTGGTAAATAGAGTGAATGGATGAAAGTACAGAAGCTGGTAAATAGAGTGAATGGATGAAAGTACAGAAGCTGGTAAACAGGGAGAATGGATGAAAGTACAGAAGCTGGTAAATAGGGAGAATGGATGAAAGTACAGAAGCTGGTAAATAGGAGAATGGATGAAAGTACAGAAGCTGGTAAACAGAGAGAATGGATGAAAGTACAGAAGCTGGTAAATAGGGAATAGTCGAAAGTACAGAAGCTGGAAAACAGAGTGAATGGATGAAGGTACAGAAGCTGGTAAATAGGGAATAGATGAAAGTACAGAAGCTGGAAAACAGAGTGAATGGATGAAAGTACAGAAGCTGGTAAACAGAGAGAATGGATGAAAGTACAGAAGCTGGTTAAACGGAGAGAATGGATGAAAGTACAGAAGCTGGTAAACAGAGGAATGGATGAAAGTACAGAAGCTGGTAAACAGAGAGAATGGATGAAAGTACAGAAGCTGGTAAATGGGGAGAATGGATGAAAGTACAGAAGCTGGTAAACAGAGAATGGATGAAAGTACAGAAGCTGGTAAACAGAGAGAATGGATGAAAGTACAGAAGCTGGTAAACAGAGAGAATGGATGAAAGTACAGAAGCTGGTAAATGGGGGAGAATGGATGAAAGTACAGGAGCTGGTAAACAGAGAGAATGGATGAAAGTACAGAAGCTGGTAAACAGAGAGAATGGATGAAAGTACAGAAGCTGGTAAACAGAGAATGGATGAAAGTACAGAAGCTGGTAAACAGAGAGAATGGATGAAAGTACAGAAGCTGGTAAACAGAGAGAATGGATGAAGGTACAGAATGTTGGTAAACAGAGAATGGATGAAAGTACAGAAGCTGGTAAACAGAGTGAATGGATGAAAGTACAGAAGCTAGAAATAGAGAATGGATGAGAGTACAGAAGCTGGTAAAGAGATAGTGAAAGGGTGGTGAAAGGGTTAAAACTGCCCACACCATAGCCACAGCCAGATGGTCAGGGGTCATACAATGGTGTCGGAAGCGTGCGTCATCACCCGCGTCATGGTCGGCGAGGCGATGGTGGCGTGTGCTGTGTGGATTTATCAGATCAGCTTTTGGTTTCCTCTTACACACACACGCGCGCGCGCGCGCGCACACACACACACACACACACACACACACACACACACACACACACACACACACACAGAGCAGTAAATTGTCAACGCAATGGACGGACAGACGACTAAGAGACGG
>CM060307.1:72627198-72629698 GCA_030674185.1 Monoplex corrugatus
GACGTTGAGATGCTCAAAAATTATACTCAAAATCAAGGTTATGCTTAATTATACATATATTTTCATGATTTCCAAATGTTACACTCAAAGTACAGATTATACATGGTTATACATAGATGTTGAGGGTGTCCCAAATACTACACTCAAAATGTAGGCTATGCTTAAGCAAACATATATGTCCAGGGGTTCCAAATGTTACATTCAAAATATAGGCCATGTTTTTTAATCATGCTTACATATTGAAGAGTTCCAAATGTTATACTCAAAATATAGGACATATTTGATTCTACTAAATGTTCAGGGGTTTCAGATGTTGTATTTAAAATATAAGCCATGATTATGCATAAATGTTGAGTTCTAAATTTATAAGCCATGATTATGCATAAATGTTGAGAGTTCTAAATTTAGGTAGAAAGAAACTCTAGGGAGAGCTAGACAACAGAAGGTCTTCAGAGAAGTAACCCGGCCCCCTTTAGACAAGTGTTTCGGCCCTGAACTCCTTACACTCTCGGGGGGCCGGGCCACATCCAGGTCAGGACTCCTGGATGCCCTTCTGCTGTTGTCTATATTTTTTTTTTCCCCACGCCGGGGATCGAACCTGGGCGATTCTGCGCTTCAGAACTGCGGTACGCGGTTTTACCAATGTGCTAACGGGGCACACATCATCTGTAGGGAATTTAATCCTTATGAAGTTCACTTTTGGTTCCTCCTTGCCCAGATCCAGCTTGAGTTCCTTTCTGCTGCCTCTGCCATCGCTTTAAGGGCTCTAGTCCTCTTCTTCCCAGAAATGGCGAGTTGTTTCATGAGATCATAAGCGGAGGTGCCCACAAACCTTCTTGCCCCGACCTCTATGGCGAAGATTTTGACCCGCAGACCTGCTTTCTTCAGGGTGCTTGCAAGACCGGCGTATTTTTCGGTCTTGTAGATATGTGCTTCTTCCATTCTGCTTTCGTATGGCCAGTGAGTTCTATCAGAATCACTTGTTTCGAGGAGTCAGAGTGGAGATCGATGTCTGGTCTCATGCCTGTCTTACTGATGACATCTGGGTAATTTCTCCACTCTGGGAGGTCTGCTGTACACTCCCAGTCGACTGCTCCATCCAGAAGACCCTTTGGCAATGTGCTGGTTGTCATAGCAATTTCGGGCCAGACCTGTTTCCCTCCTGCTTTGTAGAACGTTGTCATAGCAATTGGTGCGTTTGGGGTCATGGTTTTTTCGCTAACCACGTCTGTGATCACTTTCAGAACTTGGTTGTGCCTCCATGTATACCTTCCTTGGGCTAGCGCTACTTTGCAAGAGCTCAGGACATGTTCCACTGTTTGTTTCTTCTGACAGAGCGGACATGCTGGGTCATCTGATTTCCCCCATTTCACTAAGTTTGCATTCGAGGGGAGCAGGTCATATACAGATCTGAGGAGGAAGCTTATTCTTAGAGGAGCCATGTGCCACATATCGTTCCAGCTGAGACTTCTTTGGAGTGCACTGTCCCATGTTGTCCATTGCCCCTGTTGACCTTGCTGGACTGCCTTCTGCACTCTTTTGACATCTTCTTCTTTCTTCAAGTCCTGTATGATCATGTTCTTTTTTCCCTGTCTGTTGGTTTGCGTGTGTCCAATTATTTCTTTAATGCTGAGGTTTCTCTTGGCATTGTTTACAGCCTCTTGGACTTTCCATTTTCTGCCAGTTCTCAGCTTTGGCTGAACTGATCTCACGATATTGTCTTCCGATTCCTCCAGCATACTCAACAGTCTTGCTTTTCCAACTTTGTATTCCTCCACTATGGATTTGAGAGGTAGCTTCAGCATTGCTTGACGACAGTAGAATGCAACATCAGTGAGACCAGGTGGGACACCGAGCCATTTTCTTGTGTATTTGTTGATTTTGGCTTCCATTGCTTCCACTGTGCTGGTGCAAATGTCATAGATTATAATAATAATAATAATTACAATATTTATATAGCGCAAAATCTTGATAAAATCAAATCTAAGCGCTGATTAGCAGTGGCCACAGCAGCTTTGGTATCAGCATGAACTGTAGACACCAGACTTTGTATTTGCCTGGCAGTCCGCAGTTATCTATTTTCTTCAGGCCTTCTTCTGCTGTTTGCTTGGTTTCACATCCCCTTTGTGTGTCTTTCAGGGAGTCATCATACCATCTTCCGAGACTTTTTACTGGCTCTTCTGTGACAGTGGGGATGGCTTGGTTGGTTACCATGAATTTGACTGAATCTGCCACTTTTCCTTTTCGCAGTGAGAGACTTCGGGATTTCTTTGGTTTGAACCTCATTCTTGAAGAGGCCACCAGCTCATCCAGCTGCTTTAAGATTTGGTGTGTCTCTTCCTCATCCGTGGACAAGACTGTTGTGTCATCCATGAAAGCTTTCAGAGGAGGCATCTGGTATCCATCTCCCAGATTCACTGGATCTGAACTCTTCATTGCAGCTTTCAAGATGACTTCCATTGCCAACACGAACAGTATAGGAGAGATTGCACAGCCCATT
>CM060307.1:72642198-72647198 GCA_030674185.1 Monoplex corrugatus
CGGTAGGCGTGGATTGCTTCTGTATTTCGTCGGTGTAGTGGGTAAAAATCAGTAGTGTCCTGCGCCACAGTCATCGTCCATGTCCGTGTTTGGCCCAAGGTTCTACGAAAAGGCGAACATGACCGAGCTGCTGTAACGGTGACGAACGTGCGGAGCAAGTACAACTGGTGGGCGTTTCTGCAACAGCAACTTCCTGCAGGATTCGGCAGTTAAGTGCTGGCTTGTTGCCCCTGCGACGGCCGTCCAGGCGTGGGGTGACGAGCCAGTAATCACCACGCTACGAGACTTCTGCTCAGCTGTTTCGTCTGGGCTCGTTCCTCATCATCGTCCTGCTCGGGATTCGTCATTCTACTGATTCCTGGGTCTTTTGTCTTATTTCATCGTTCATTCTGTCAGCACCTGTTCCCCATTTAAGCGTTTGTGAGACTCAAGGGACGTTTGGAAATCATAGCGTCGGAGCGTTGTGTGACAGGGAACGTCACCATTCGTGGGACTTGGTTGTGAAGGTGTTTTTCCTCCTCATGACGGTTGATTCATATGTGAAGCAAGGTATGGGAGCAATCGGAAAAATTACGTTGTTATATGCATTTATTCATTGCTGACATTGAAGTTGTTGTTGTTGTTCTTGTTGTTGCAAGTGATTTTGGGATGTTTTCTTTAAGGATATGGAGAGTATACAAATGTCGGTTTTTTGTGTGCCACTTTGAGCGGTGCGATATTTATGCTTGTGACACGTATGTATGGTGCGTCATGTTGTGGTGTTTGTGATTTAATAAAATTTGTGTAAATGTATTTTGACCAGTTATTTCTTTATTCAGTTAGTGAAAGGGGACGTTAGTGCTGATAGCTCTTTTTCTCCTTTCCTGTCTTCAAGCCTATTAGCGAGCTTGACACTCCTTTATCAAACATTAAAGTCAACGACATTTAGAAATCGGAAATAATTCTTTGTCCAGCTGATGATAATTCTTTGTCCCTGTTGACAGACTGTTTTTTTTTCCTTCAGCCCTAATTGTATTGGCTTCTTCAGTTAAGAACATTTTGACTTTAATTTTGACTCTCTGTCTCTCTGTTTCACTCTCTTTCTTTCTGTCTCTGTCTCTCTGTATATCTGTCTCTCTTTGTCTGTCTCTGTCTCTCTGTCTGTATCTCTGTCTGTCGGTCTGTCTCTGTCTCTGTCTCTGTCTGACTGTCGCTATGTGTCTGTCTGTCTGTCTCTCTTTCTGTCTGTCTGTCGGTCGGTCTGTCTGTCTCTGTCTCTGTCTGTCTGTCGGTCGGTCGGTCTGTGTCTGTTTGACTGTCGCTCTGTCTCTGTTTCTCTGTCTGTCTCCCTTTCTCTTTTTGTCTACGTTTCTCTGTCTCTGTTGCTCTGTCTCAAATTGTCTCTCTCTGTCTCTTTCTCTGTCTCTATCTGTCTGTCTCTCCCTCCCTCACACACACACGCACACGCACACGCACACGCACACGCACACACACACACACACACACTCATATCTGTATCACCCTATTCATCCTGTTTTTCCTCTTCACACCCCCTAACCCGTCCTCTCTCTCTCTCATCTCCAGGAAAAAAAAGAATGGTTTTTTATCTTCATTGATTGTTACTTGGTAAAGTCATGGAATGCTGTTGACCAGGCTTTCGATCTGGCTCGGCTAATGCTGATTTCAAGAGTTAAACCCAGTGATTATTCTGGGTTGAAGAAAGATTAGTTTCTATTTTTGTAAAAGTGCAATAGTGTAAATGTTTCGTAACTTATAAGACGAAAACCCATTCCGATCATTGTTAGTGTACTTATCGGGCATTGTTCTGTGGATTGATACACGTTCCAGTACTTTTGGTTTTCAATATTCATACTCCTCAAGAAAGCGTCAATAAGCGCAGGGAATACCATACGTGCTTCAGCATTACAGACCAGCTCATGTCTTGAAACAAGAGAAACAAGGTTGTCAAGACATGTTTTTATGCTTAATCGTGATCTTATGAATGAGCCACCTACCTGTAGAATTAAAGTCCTGGCATCTTCTAGGGTGAAAGTTCGTCTGAGTTTGGTAAAGATGAGAAACTTGATAATCACATAAACGATACAAAAATTACAAATTTCAGACTCATTCTACCCAACAACAACAATAACTACAACAACAAAACATGATCATTCAAGCAAGATTCCCTACCCTCTTCCTCAAAAGAAAAAGCAAACAAAAAACAAAACAAAAACAAAAAAAAGAAATTTGAAAAAAATATAAGGAAGAAAGAAAAAAGTAGATACACACAAATATATATATAAACTCTGCGGAAAAAGTTAGGGACCGCCCTCGAAAAAACCAGCTGACTTCATCTGTGCCAAACTCCTTGTTCCTAAGTTTATAAAATCAAATGGCTGTCAGGCCGAACACACCAGTGGGTGAGCAATGCTGTGTTAGCCTGAAACTTGCTCGGGAACCACGGAGGCCTGGCTAGGGCACGAGACAGAAACTGCCAAACTGCAAGAAGTGGACCATTTTTACGCTGGCGCGTGGGCAAGCCCGGGCGGAAAAGATTAAAAATTCGTTGTGCACATGCAGGGGGGATGTCTTGAGAGGGAACTGTTGTCACCACTTAGGCTTTATAGCCCCGCGATTTTCCGCTAGCCACCATCTCCTCACCATGCCTCCCAGACGAAAGGAGACCACCTTCAACAAAGCCCGGGCCATCGCATGGCTGCAGGACGGCGTAAGCAAGCGAGAAGTGGGCAGACGACTTGCGGTGTCCCATTCTGTCGTGGTCAGGCTGCATCAGAAGTTCCAGGCCACCAACAGCGTTCTCGAGAGGCCCAGGTCAGGACGGCCTAAGAAGACAACACAGCGTGAAGATCGCTTCATCAGAAGACAAGCTCTGCAGCAGCGAGGCACCACTGCAAACATCATCAGGGACCAGCTGAGGGAGGCAACACACACCAACGTCAGCACGAAGACCATCCGCAAACGCCTGCACGAAGTTGGTCTGCGATCACGTCGTCCAGCTGTACGGCCACGACTGACAGCAGCTCATCGCCAGGCTCGTTTGGCGTTCTGTCACAACCATGCCAGATGGACACGCCAGCAATGGGCCGATGTGCTGTTCAGCGATGAGTCCCGCTTCACTCTGCACCATCAGGACGGTCGGGCTCGTGTGTGGAGGCGTCAGGGTGAGCGGTACGACAACGGTCTGGTGCAGGAGAGGGTGGCCTTCGGCGGGGCTCCATCATGGTGTGGGGGGCCTTCAGTTTTCGACACAGAACCTCCCTCTACCACATTGTTGGCAACCTGACGGGCCAGCGCTACAGAGATGAGATTGTCGCCCCTTTGGTTCTACCCGCTCTACAACAGATTGGTGTGCAGGCTGTGTTCCAGGACGATAACGCGACACCTCACAGAGCGAGGCTGGTAAACAACTTCATCCAGCAGGCTGGTGTCACCAGGATGAACTGGCCGGCCTGCAGCCCTGATTTTAACCCCATCGAGCACCTGTGGGATGAGCTGGACAGGCGAGTGAGGAAGAACCACCCACCCCCAAGGAACTGCTTCAGTTCCTGCAAATCGAATGGCAGGCCATTCCACAGGCCGTCTGCAGAAAGCTGGTAAACTCAATGAGGAACAGGACTGCAGAAGGCATCGCAAAACGCGGCGGACACACCCATTACTGAACTGTTCGGACCTTGCCAATTTTGTTTTCGACCCCCATGTTGTTTCAGAGCTTGTTGACACGTAATGCGTGAATGAAATGTGACCATATTTTGGAAAAGAATCGCAGAGATAATGAATTAAACATGTTACAAATTTGATTCAATTTTGTTTGGTGATTTGGAAGCTGTGTTTGTTTGAGTAAGTGGTCCCTAACTTTTTCCTTTCAGTATATATGTAATATATAAATATAAGAAATGGAAACAAATATGTACATACATATAAGAAATGGACACAAACAAACAAACATCCTGCTTTTGAGCCAAATGGATCAATCAGAATCAACGGAAGTAAATTCTGCACAACTTCACACGCACACAGACATACACAAAGAGACACACAGACAGATGAACAGATAGACACACACTACACACTACACACACACACCACACACACACACACACACACACACACACACACACACACACACACACACACACACACACACACACACACACACACACACACACACACATGTCGCTCAAAACCAGGAATCATAATAACAAACCAAGTCTTGGCAGACCCGAAGGCAAAAACAGAGAGAACATATGCCACATACGAAAACGAAGAAGCCATTCCACTCCCACTCACACCAGAAGAAAACAAATAAAGTCAACAAGCCCTGCAGGATACTTTTTGACCAAATGATCGATTGGCCGGAAATGTCCGCAGCAGACGTTTTATACAGATTAATGTTGATTCGTATTCCAAATCTTCCTTCAATTTTCTTTTTATTTTCATCATTCTGTCCAACAACTTCCTTCAGAAGGCTTGAAAATAGAATTACGAAAGGATAAAGTCGGAGAGATGGAGGTGGTAGAATGTTCCTCAGTCTCTGGTTAGCTGAAAAAGGGTGATTATCATCACCACTCATGTTTTTTTTTCCAGAGTTATCTTTCTCAATCCAAAGAACGGGCAAACGAAATGGATGCTCTATCTACAAGGTTAAGATAAAAGTTATATCTACTTCCACCATTCTTCCAAGACTGCAGGAACGTATATCTGAGGAAACTCAGATGTCGAGAACAGTAGATCTGAGGGAACAAAGAGCTAGGTGAAATTAGATTTGAGGAAACGTACATGTAGACCTGGGAAACGTAGATCTGGAAACATGGAGTGGATAAAAGTACATCTGTGGAAACATGGAGTTGGATGAAAACAGATAATGTGGAATCATAGAAATGAGTATGTGAAAACATACAGCTGGGAAAAGTAGATCTAAGGGAATGTAGGCTGGGTAGTGGGGGTGGGGGAGGGGGGGGGGAGTAGATATCGGGGCAACGTACAGCTGAAAGAAAGTAGCT
>CM060307.1:72649698-72657198 GCA_030674185.1 Monoplex corrugatus
TATCTGTGACAAAAAATGAGTTGGCAAGATTTTCTCAGCTCTTTCTGGGTGGGTTTTTACCAAATCTATGTTTCTGTTGTGAATCACTGAGGGGGCCAAGAAAACATACATTTGGAAGTCATGCCAAGATCAAGGCCACGTGGACAAGAAAAGTGGCTAAAATCAGCACTTTCCTTAAAGGAAAAGGTATAAACAGTACATTGTTGAAAACTAACAATACTCAAATTACGTTTTCACTGTTGTGATGGTTTACCATGTCTTCATAACCAGTTTTACTTGGATTGATACTACTTCAAGGTCACAGTGAACTTAAGAAGTACAAATTCTGGATTTTTTTCTTTGTTTTGTTTTTGTTTTTTTTTTCTTTTTTTTTCCGTGGGAAGCAAAAATTCACATTATTTTACCATAAAAAATAGACTATATGTCGTAAACGTTCAACTTCAGCTTTGTCCCCTGCAGCTAAAACAACAAAATGTGGCTTGTTTGTGGGTTTTCCCGATTCCTGTTTAGCAGCATGCTCAGATCTATCTCTTGCAGTGTGTTCCAGTCTATATTTAGCTTCATTATAACTCTCCAAACTGGTTTTGACTGTTCTGTGGCATAATAAACCACTGCAGCTTGCGTGTGAATCTCTCTCTCTCTCTCTCCTCGCTTGTTTTGTTTTTGTTTTGTTTAATTCAGGGGATGCGGCTAATATACCGATGCGCTGAATAGACCGAATACTACGGTAGTTGTTTGTGACGGACGAATTCTATATTTTACAGTCATTGCTCGAACGAAAATGGTCTAACCTTATTAAAATAAAGTTCTATTTTCTGTAGATTTTGATATAGTCATTTGTGTGACATCGACTTCAGTATTGAAGAATGAAGTAAATATAAACGATTTTACCATTTTAATAGTACGTTGAGTCAGATTCTTGAATGAACAAGTTTAGTAGATGACCATGGCTTGGTCTCAAGTTCACAACTAAAAGATTGTTGAAATATGTGTTTAATGTCACTGCTGCCATATTTTTTAAGTGATCCTAGCAATTCGTTCGTTCGTTCTTTGATTTAACGTCTTTTCACCGTAAGTGATATTCCTGTGTGATCCTAGCAATGTGTGTGTGTGTGTGTTTTGTGTGTGTGTGTGTGTGGGGTGCGTGCGTGGTGTGTGTGTGCGTGCGTGCGTGCGTACGTGCGTGCGTGCGTGTGTGTGTATATGTGGTGTGTGCGTGATATAATAATATATATATATATGTGTGTGTTGTGTGTGTGTGTGTGTGTTGTTGTATGTTGTGTGTGTGTGTGTGTGTGTGGTCATTAAAGAAAACTTTCTACCAAAAATCTTTTCGTTTCGTTTTTTGTCTGTTATTGATCTGTAAGGTCATCGATATCTTTGTGATCAAATGAATTCTATAAAACACAAACTATTAAAATGAAATATTATTTGATTGGCTTGACCATCCTTTTTTTTTAATTTGTAAGTAACCTTCTCTATGTCCGAATTCTTCCATGTTTGAGAGGTTCTGATTTTTTTTACTGCTTTTTGTTGTTGTTTTCCCTATTCAGCTATTGCATAATTCAGAAAAACGCAATGCAAAGACATTCTGCGTTCTGACCAACTGTCTGATGAAAGTACGATGGTTTCTTTCATTCTCCATGCCATCTTTACACTTTCTTTGATTTCCAGTGGTTTATAAACCTGTCTCCATCAGAAGATGTCTAGTTTTCCAGTTTCAGTTTCAGTTTCAGTTTCTTAAGATGATGTCTCCGCGCTCGGAATGAATTCCATATGCACTATCATCACAGGTGCCATGTGATGGAGAAAATCCGGAATGATCACGGCACAAGCCTTAAGCCTGCACATAAACCCATGAGCTGGCCAGGACCTGAAGTCCTACCTAGATAGTTTCATAACCCTGAGGTCGTAGGGGAGCGAAGTGACAGAGATCTCAACTTTACCCAGGGCCAGCATTATGAGGGCGACGCCCATCCCCTCTCCCTCGCTTCAAATATACATTCATATTCACATTTTTCAAATCGAACTTCAGAAAGGCAAGAAGGCTAATTGGCTTTAAGGGGTGGGACCTAGGAATCAACCTATCTCTTCAATATTTTATACCAAGGCAGCCGGGCAATGTCTTGCTCCTTGCGATTTTCAACTGTCGTGGGATCTTTAGCGTGCGCAGCCAGAAGACACACGCGTCCGACTCGTTTTTCGTCCCCTTCCGAAAGACTAGACGTTCAGTTCGATTTCCAGTCAATATGAGGAAAGAAGTCGAGGCCTGTACGAGGAGCGAACCTTGAACCTGGAGTTTAGTTATTGGCAGGCAAACGTCTGAACATTCTGCCACTCTTCTCCTTAGTTTTCCAAAATGTTTCCAACCTCCAACATACACGTGTTCTTTTGATCCTAAGATCAATTCTGGTTGACAATTTTCTAGGATGAAAAAAAAAAAAAGAAAAAAAAAGAAGATGAGACCAATCATTTCCACAATCGATCCCCTACAGATCGAACCAACGCAGGGGATCTAGCTTTCTGTGACTTTAGTTCTTTAAGGCAGGGACGGTTGCTTGCTGCCAGAGCAATATTTATAGCCTGTTTTGTCAAAAACGGGAACAATATAGTTCAGGCTGTGCCCAATGCCGGCCACTATTTTAAGGTCCTGGTACTGGTTTTTAAACCTCTTTTCCTCCTCCTCCATTCACTGTAAATGCCGGGACTACGTCATTAGGACGCCAGTTCAACTCATCGATCGTTGTTCGCGCTTTATGCGGCACGTGCGTGGTGATGTGACGTCAACTGTGTTCGCAGGCCATTATGGCGGCGCGTGCAAGAGGTGTAGTGGACCACTCTTCTCTCCGCTACGGTCAGAATTAATACTCTGTCATTAAATCGATCAGTTTGGCTTTACATAGCTGTTTCTCTTTTGTCTGTCTGTCTCTCTTTCTCTCTCAGTCTCTGTCTCTCTGTGTTTGTCTGTCTGTCTGTCTATTTCTTCTCTCTTTGTCTCTCTATCTCTGTTTGTCTCTCTGTCTCTCTGTCTCTATTTCTGTTTCTGTCTGTCTCGCTCGCTCTCTCTCTCTCTCTCTCTCTCTCTCTCTCTCTCTCTCTCTCTCCTCTCTCTCCCGCACTTTTGGTTAAATATAGTTCTTATTGATTTTCCCTATGTGCGGGTGTCTTATGTTGTTGATTTATCGATGGATTTCTTTTTCAGTGCTTTTCAGTTCTAGGCAGGCAAGTGGATTAGTTATGGCAAGTTAAAAAAATGATTTGTACTTTAACTTTTAGACACCAGCATCGTCTATTGTCAACCATGCTTGCAAAGCAAAAACGTAACCCTTCGACTCCCTCACCCTATCCACCAGCTACCTACAGGAAGCTGATAGATAAGGTGAGGAGTCAAAGGGTTGAGAAGCTGGTGGACAGGGTGAGGGAATCAAAGAGTTGGTAACTTAGCAATGGAAAATAAAGTGTCAGCGTCGTTGGCATTGTCTTGTGTCTCACCCTATCCACCAGCTTCTTAACCCTTCGACTCCATCACCTTATCCACCAGCTTCTGTTTCAATAACAGTACAATACAGTTGCCGGCTAGCTAGTGGAACCATGAACTCAAGATCTGATATCTTGAGTTCAATCCCAGCCCGCAACATTAAAAACTGGCCTGTTCGCTGCCCATCTTAATGTTTCCATCGTTCTGGTGGTGTCAACCTAGTGTTTGATAGGTCCCTTCTCCCCTTTCACCGTTTCAAGACCTTGCCAGCGCAGCAGCAGCAGCAACAACAACAATAATGATAATAATAATAGTAGTAATAATAATGATAATAATAATAATAATAATAATAATAATATAATGATGATGATGATGATGATGATAATAATGATAACAATAATGACAATAATAATAACATACACACCCTAAATCACACAAAAGCCAAAATCACACTAACCCACAAACCTAGTGTGGGCTAAGCCCAAGGCAAACAGAGAACATAGGGCACACAGATAACAGACCATTCCACTTCCACTCCCAGCCAAAGGAAACAATCCAAGTCGACTGGAACTGGAGGACGATGTTTGACCAAATCATCGACAGGCTAAAAATATCTCCAACCAGTGGCATTGTACAAACATACTGACATCTCCCACCCTCCCACCAATCTTTCTTTCAGTTTATGGAACCCGGAGTCTGGAATTTCTTCATGAGAGAATTGTTGCACTTTCAGAGTTCCATATGCGGTCCACCCAGATTTGCAGGTAATCAGCTGGCAGTCTCCCTGAATCTGCATAAAACTTTATGCGTTGTCAGGTTCTTGAAATGGGGATGGGGGTGGAGTGGGTGGGGAGGGGCAGGGCGGGGTGGTGAGTAGGAGAGACAAAATTGACATGACCAGAATGATTGGAACATGAAGGTTTCGGTAGCAAGCAGGCTGTTTTTTATGTTGTTTCACTCCCTGTAGAGACGTTGGGGGCTCTTTCAGTATAAACTGTATCCCCACCTTCTGGAAATTCTGTGCTAGAAATGTCCTCTTTTCTGTCACTCTCTTTGTTTCTGCCTTGTTAATGTTCCTTTGCTTTCTGTCATTTCTTTCTATCATTTTCTACCTTGCTGGTCCATTCACCTGTATGTGTTCGATAGAGTCTTACGTACTTTTTCTCAGGATTGATAATTGGGTACATGGATTAATTGCATTTTTGGCTCTAGGGAGGTGAGATATGCGGAAGCAATTTTACGTAATTTATGCCCGTTTTTATATATGTTTTGGTGTCCTTAGGTATGCTTAAATTTGTATTCAGGTGTGTTTTTTAAATCCCCTGTGCGATAAATTGGACGGAATGGTCAACGCCAGGGGCATGTCTTAGATTATGTGCTCGAATGCATTGATATGTGTACTTAATTTTCTTTTCTTTCTGTTTTTTTTTCCTATTGATGTTTTGTATGTTTTGAAACGGTTAAAGTCCTGATAAGGCTCGATGCAGTCGGCTGGGCTTTAACCCTTTGACTCCAGCACCATTTCCACCACCTGCAAAAACTTTCTTACCCTATCCACCAGCTTCCTACAGGAGTTGAAGGGTTAAGATTTTGTTTTGATAGCATGGTTGACAATGAAGGATGCTGTTGGACAGGTGCGGGATTCAAAGGGTTAAACAACGATCACAATCACAATATTGTTTCCTGGGTTTGAACTCGAGACCGTTAGATGTTGCGTCCATGGCTCTATCAACAGAGCCATCCTGCTTGCAGTACATATAAATTCAGAGTGAGGTGGTAGATCCTCACCAAAGTTTAGGCCAGCATTATTAAGGTCGGCGTCTACCGCTGTCTTCGCCCCCGGTACCGTGTACATTGCCTCAGAAATGAAGCTGGTGCCCACTCCTCTCACTCCCTGCTTTACCTTCCCTAACCCAACGTGTCAACAAAGGCGGTAGCTCTACCTGGTAAGATGAAACTCAACTCACTTCTGTCGCGGTGGCTGCGACGCTGCATTGCCTGCCCACACTTAACGTTAACAAGACACACCACGAGGGAGCGGTTGACAAGAAACAGCACGAGAGTGTGAACATAAAATACAGCACAAGAAGAAAAATTACGGCACTACCATTGTTGATACGTAGGCTGTCATGTTGTTTGAGTTTTTATCGTCATGTCCAGTCCAGCAATATCATACAAACCACTAGTCTTATTTCAGGGAGGAAAAAGAAAAACAGGAAAAGTAACCTGAGAGCAACCTGAATTTTACACAAAAACAACAGCAACAAAAAACAACCAACAAGCAAAATGACCCCCCAAAAACAACAACAACAACAACAACCAACCAAACAAACAAAAAAACAAAAACAAAAAACAAACAAACAAACAAACAAAAAACAAAACCTAAAACAACAACAAAACAAACATCCCCCCCCCCACACACACACACAAAACAAGCAAACAAACAAACAAACAAAAATCCACACTTACAATGACAAGTAAAGGGACCCCAAATCAATATAACAATAACAAAATGGTGAAGCCATTTTAACGTTCTCCCTTTTCTATCAAAATGATTACAGAAAATGCTAATTTTGTACTTCTCAAAGTCATTGTGATCTTGAAGAAACATTAGAGTCCTCCAGACGCGATTTTCAGATTTGTACAAGAGATCAATAGATTTTGTATTATCTGATTATGCATATGGGAAACATTGTTAAATGCGTTTTAGACTGGACACAATGATTGTGAGCATATTTTTCTGACCCAACCCAACCCAACCCAGCACAACCCAACCCCACCCAACACAGCCCCCCAACACAGCCCCATCCAGCACAACCCACCCCCCACCACCAACACAACCAACCAACACAACACAACACACAACACAACACAACACAACACAACACAACACAACACAACACAACACAACACAACACAACACAACACAACACAACACAACACAACACACACAACACACAACACAACACAAGTCTTAAGTTATGTTGCTGAGTATAGAAGACGAATACAGTGGGCATCGTTGGTTTAATGGACTACGGTAGTAATAAGGACATGTCTCCTGTGTCTCTATTTGTCCTCCCTCATTAGGCGACAGTGCTATGAACTGAGATGAACAGCGCCCAGATTAGTGGCTCTCTGGTTTTGTTTTGTTGGCAGGTAGTTCCTCTTTGGTTTCGTGTGTGCTTGTGTGTGTGTGGCTTGTGTGTGTGTGTGTGTGTGTTGTGTGTGTGTGTGTGTGTGTGTGTGTGTGTGTGTGTGTGTGTGTGTGTTTGGGTGAGTGTGGGTGTATTGCGCGCGCGAGTGAGGGTGAGTGTGGGCGTATTGTGTGTGTGCTGTGTGCGTGTGTGTGTGTGTGTGTGTGTGTGTGTGTGTGTGTGTGTGTGGTGTGGTGTATGCGTGTGTATTTGGGTGTGTGTGTGTGTGTGTGTGTGTGTTGTGTGTGTGTGTTGTGTGTGTGTGTGGATGAGTGTGTGTGTGTGTTTGGGTGAGTGTGGGTGTATTGCCCCGCGCGCGCGCGCGTGTGTGTGTGTGTGTGTGTTGTGTGTGTGTGTGTGTGTGTGTGTGTGTCTGTGTGTGCGTGTGTGTGTGTGTGTGTGTGTGTGTGTGTGTGTGTGTGTATGTCTGTGTGTGCGCGCGCGCGCACGTGTGTATGTCTGTGTGTGTGTATTGTGTATTGTCATTTCTGGACTCTTCTGTCGGTGTGGCATGCTGGTTCACAGCGTCTCCTGTGGGGTCTGCTTGTGAGACAGACGACCATACATGTATTAGAGATACATGCTAGTCCACAGGCGGTACTGCATGAGAAAGAGCCCTGAGGTGTTGAGTTGTGTTTCTGTCGGTCCTCCTTCTGTAGAACAGCAGCTGTTTTGCGCTGTTCAAATGTGTCTGTGTCCTGCGTGGACTGCCAGTTTTATTTCGTTTTATTGTTGTTGTTTTTTCTGTTCGGGCAATGTCTGCCCTTTGTACTGATATATGATCGTGCTTTGTGACACCTTTCTGCGGAAACTGATGCTGAATCTCTC
>CM060307.1:72662198-72664698 GCA_030674185.1 Monoplex corrugatus
ACATACATACATACATACATGTACATACACACATACATACACAAATACATACATACACACACTACCACCACCACCACAACAACAACGACAACAACAACAGCAGCAGCAGCAGCAACAGCCATATCATCACTTCTCCATCCTTATTCACTACGACGTCAACCATCATCATCATCATCATCATCATCATCATCTCCTTATCTCACTATCATAATCGCCATCATGAACGCTGTGATATCGGGATGAATTTCAAGCACCATCGTAGGGTCTCAGAATAAGAAACGTACAAAATCTGCTGACATGGATGTGGTAAAACAACGTTAACAGCGTCCAACTGCTGAGTGTCGAGACTACATGTATAGTAAAGGGAGAAGAGCTGACAGCTTTGCGAGCTGGCGGATGGGCGGGCTGCCTTGTAGAGAAATGAAAGCCCGGAGAAGGAACAGGAAGACTATTTCGTTCTGTCCTGGTCTGGTAGCTGGGCTGGATCTGAGTTGTTTGCATAGTGTGGCTAAGTCAAGCAATTTGTCATTTCCCCACCTTGCCATTCTGCTTGTGAACAAGGTAACTAATGACTGGGTCCGACTGGGTCATGCAGTGCATGTACAGCCGCCCTTTGCTTAGTGATATGGTACCGTGTGGCGTCAGGTGCTGGAGTGGCCATTGGTGAGGTATAGTTGCTCTGGGTTTCATCTAGCACTCTCAAGTGTTTCTTGTGAACATGAACATACTGCTTCTTCTACAACTGTGAGCTACATTACTATTGCTACCATCACCACCACCACCACTACTTTTGCTGCCACTACCACCACTACCTCCACCACTATGGCACTTGTTGTTGCTGCTGATCTTGCTGTTGCTGTTATTTCTACAACTGTATTATTTTATCTCAAGATGTTTGTAAAGGAACTTTACTTTAACAAAGAAACAGATTCACTGGATCTAGGGAAAAAACAAGATTCACTAGATATAGGACAAAAACAAGATTCATTAGATTTAGGACAAAAACAAGATTCACTAGAATGAGGACAAAAACAAGATTCACTGATTTAGGACAAAAACAAGATTCATTAGATTTAGGACAAAAACAAGATTCACCAGACTGAGGACAAAAACAAGATTCAGCAAATTTAGGACAAAAACAAGATTCACCAGACTGAGGACAAAAACAAGATTCAGCAAATTTAGGACAAAAACAAGATTCACCAGAGTTAGGACTAAAACAAGGTTCACTAAATTTAGGACAGAAACAGATTTATTAGATTTAGGACAGAAACAAGATTCACTACATTTAGGACAGAAACAGATTTATTAGATTTAAGACAGAAACAAGATTTACTAGATTTAGGACAAAAACAATATTCATTAGATTTAGGACAGAAACAGGATTCACTAGATTTAGGACAGAAACAAGATTCACTAGATTTAGGGCAAAAACAAAATTTACTAGATATAGAACAAAAACAAGATTTACTAGATATAGGACAAAAACAAGATTCACTACATTCAGGAAAAAATCAAGATTCAGTAGATTTAGGACCCAAAAAAACAACAACAACAAAAACAACAACAACAAAAACAACAACAACCAACTAACCAATCAACCAACCAAACAAACAAAAACCAGATCAGTTAACTTTTCTGATATATTCCATACGTTGGAATAGCTTTATGGTGTGTCCCATTGCACAGCAGTGCTCGTATATTGCAACATATTGTGTTCAATTGTATATCTTTGTATTGTAACTTATTGTTCTTCTCCATCTCCCATCTCCCATCTTACGTCTCCTCCTCCCTCCTCCAGACCACAGGTAAGCATGTCGCCATATAGTACGCTTTGTGGGTTGCCACGAGTATAGGCTTGGAGCAGGAATTGACAACTGATAAGCGGATGTTGGGGGGGAAAAAAAGGAAAACTATGCAATAAATTATAAGGGAGCTCCATTTGACGTCACATAATCAACGGATCTGATTTCGTATTTCCGGACAGACAGGTTCCATGAAGAAGAGACAGACGGAAGCATGCCATTCACAAAGCGTCACCACCACACTACTTCTTTCATTGCCATAAACGTACACTAACAGGTTTGACGAGCTCGCTACCGCGCGTCATAGTCCTGCGTCATTTGTCGTCATCACTTGCTAGCCAATCAGCAAGGAACTCGGCATCCCAGTAACGCTGAACTGAACTGCAGGCACGAATGACGTACATTGATGGATGCTTTCATAAAAATCGAAGCCACGCACGTCACAAGTAATCGACTACACCGAAAATTCCCGCTAACGATTTTCTGTCAAGGCATTTCAACCCCGAGAGTGAGTTAGTAGTTGCATGTCGATTGGTTCACACTTTTCTGGTGTGTCTGAATGTCAGCTGAAGTCTTTTGTTTTTCTCTTTTATTTACTTGTCTTTCCTGATACTTTTATTATTATTATTATTTTTTTTTTGTTTTTGAGATATGTCGGTATATCACTGATCATTACAGGCTCGTTTTGTAACGCT
>CM060307.1:72669698-72672198 GCA_030674185.1 Monoplex corrugatus
AAATTGGTAAACTTGAAATTGTAGAAAGTCCTATGCGCTGTAAGGTCTTTAAATAGGTAAGAAATCTCACGAATCCATCCTCTACTGCCGAGATTACCAAAGCCAAGAAGCATGTTTATTCCATGCCAGGAAATGCACCAGGACCTGATGGTATTCCTGCAGATATCTACAAGAATGGGGGCGAGATGGTCTTGGAGAAGTTGACAATCATGTGCCAGTCTATATAGCAAACAGAAGAGGTTCCTCACAAGTTGAATATGCTATGGTCATCCACATTTTGCAAGAAGAAGGGAATAAGACCTTACGCCATAATTATAGTGGGATATTATTTTTGTGCATTGCAGGAAAGTCTTTGCTAGATTCATCCTTAACCCTTTGACTCCCACACGCTATCCACCAGCTGCAAAAACTTTACCCTTTGAGGGAGTCAAAGGGTTAAGTTTTTGCTTTGGTAGCATGGTTGACCGTGCAGGATGGTGGTGGACAGGGTGCGGGAGGCAAAGGGTTAACAGAGTCATCGCCTGTGGCCGAGCTATCATCCCACGGTCTCAGTGTGGTTTTTGTAGTGGATGGGAGAGTCACAAAGCGAGCTGTACGAAAAGTGTTGTGAACAAAAAGAAAAAAGAAGCCCCACATGGTGTTTGTAGTGGATGGGAGAGTCACAAAGCGAGCTGTTCGAAAAGTGTTGTGAACAAAAAGAAAAAAGAAGTCCCACATGGTGTTTGTAGAACTGACCAAAGCATTTGATCCCTTCTTATCCCTCGTTGGGGGGCCTGTAGTCGAGTGGTTAGAGCGCTCGTCTGCGGTGCGGAAGGTCGGTGGTTCGAATCCGCTAAACGCTGGTTCGATTTTTCCGGCCTGAAAACTCCCTCTGTCCACCCAGCAGTGAATGGGTACCTGACTTCGGTCAGGGGAGGTTTAAAAAGGCGGCGGAAAGGAGAGGGATGGGCTCCGCCTTTCATAATGCCGTGCCCTAGACACGGTGAATCTTTAACAGTTCACCGCCCCTACGGCCATATTGACCATGGGACCTTTAACTTTTTTTTTTTATCCCTCGTTATCTGTAGGAGATATTACGAACGCTTGATTGCTTTCAGAAACTTGTCTCACTGGTTGCTTCCTCTAGCAGTGGCATGCTGGCTAATGTGCAAAAGAATAGGAAGGCATCCGAATCTTTCCCAGTGCGGGACAGAGTGAGACAAGGATGCATTTTAGCGCCCACTTTCCTCTCTAAAGCTGACTAATGTTTAGATGCTTTGACAGTGGTGTGTGCGTGAAGATTCACTTAGATGGAAAACGCTTTAACCTGTAAAGCCAAAACAAAAGAAAGTGCTCAAACCCTTGTTTCGGGAATTTCTCAACGTAGGTGACTGTGCACCAGCTGTACATTCGCACGACGACGTCTAGCACATCACTGACTAGTCTGCTGCAGTCGGCAAATTCTTTGGCGGTACAGTTAGCTTCATTAAGACAGGAGCTATGTTTCAGGCAACATCATCTGGATCTCTTGAGGCTGAGACTGCGCATCGCATCTCCAAGTCTGGCTCTGCCTCTGGAAGATTGACTAAGAAATTGTGGCAAGACTATGGCATCGGACGCGCCATGATGATTTCTGTGCACACAGCAGTAGCCTTGAGAGCCCTGATGTACTGCTGCCAGACCTGGACTACCTTACAACGGCACATCCAACAGCAGGAACGATTCCATCACAGTCTCTGTTCAAGATCTGCAATAATTCGTGGCAAGATTGAGTATCCAGTCTTCAAGTTCTGAAGAAATGTGGCACGCCAAGAACATGTATAGAATTTCTACCCATCAAATGCCAGTGTAGTTGCACAGAACATGTTGTTTGTATGGAAGACAACCACATCCCAAAGATGCTTCTACATAGGGAGCTGAAGCAAAGATACAGACCAGGGAAGGCCACTAAAACGATACAACAATACTAGGAAGCCCAACCTCAGTCGTAGTAGCATTAATTGTATCAGTTAGGAGGACATTGCCCACGGTGGAGTAGACTGGGGACAGCTGTGCACAAAGACAACAGTTACATTTGAAAAGCGCAGAATAGCTGCTATTCAAGAGAACAGGGACCGGCAGAAGCGGATCCCAAGACTGCAGAATTCCTTACTATGTCGTGCCATCTAAGAGCATGTGCACCCATTGTCAATCTTGTATCCCACATGACGATGCAAACCAGCGGTAAAGGACCTGTTCATCTGTTGGATCGACAGAAGAATCTATCATCTCTCTGTCTCTGTCTGTCTGTCTGTCTCTGTCTGTCTCTGTCTGTTTCTCTCTCTCTCTCTCTCTCTCTCTCTCTCTCTCTCTCTCTCTCTTCTCTTTTTCTCTCTGTCTCTGTCTGTTCTCTGTCTGTCTGTCTGTCTGTCTGTCTCACTCTGTTTCTCTGTTTCTCTCTGTTTCTCTCTCTCACTCTCTCTCTCTCCTCTCTCTCCCTCTGTCTGTCTGTCTGTCTGTCTGTCTGTTATTCAGCCTGTGT
>CM060307.1:72677198-72682198 GCA_030674185.1 Monoplex corrugatus
GGTGGGTAGGTGGGTGGGTTATTACAGTCAGACAGTCAGTCTACTTAGCAGGAGGGGTCTCTCTCACTTGAATTAGCTTCGCGAATGTTCTGTTTTTGTAGAGTTTAAAGTCCTACCACTCTCAGAGTATACGAGGACTCACCATCATCATCATCATCATCAGGTGCCTTGCCGCATGGCGTTGGCGATCATGGACTTCCATCTGTCTCTATCAATTGTTGCCTGAAGCATCTCTTCCGCCCTCCTTGTCCCCAGCCACTCTGCAAGTCCGTCTAGTATCTTCTGCCTGGGTCTACCCGGTGCTCGCTTTCCCTCCAGCTTTCCCGTTGTGACCAGATGCTCCAATTCCCCTTTCCCCATAAAATGGCCTGTAAATGTTGCCTGTCTTTTCCTAATCTTCCTTATTAATGATCTTCTTGTGTCTACCTCTATCAAGACTGTCTCGTTTTGGTCCGGTAGGGCCTGTCATGCCGCGCAGGTAACACCAGACCGTTAGCATGCTACTGCGTTAAATCTATTAAAAAAATTTTTTTTAAAACTAGTATGAGATAAAAGAAAAATAAAAGAAAAAAGGCTAGGTAGGTCATCAGGACCTGGCCAGCTCATGTGCTTATATGCAGGCTGAAGATTTGTGTCATGATCAGTCTGGACCTTCTCCATCACACGGCACCTGTGATGTCAGTACATATGGAATTTATCCGAGCGCGGAGACGTCATCTTGAGAAACTGAAACTGAAACTGAAGCTGAAACTGAAACTGAAACTGAAACTGAGTGTTTGAAGCAAGCCATACTTCTCTAGAACTTGACGGCTGGACACGCGTTCTTGATACGTGAGATGCTGCAACATCATCGAGCGTGCAGAAGAGAACAGAAAGTAAAAGAAAAATGGATCATTGTTTTCGGTAACACGAACCCAGACCATGGAAAGTGGGTGGGTGGGTGCGTTATTGGATATCTGCGTGGGTGTGAAAATTTACAGACGACAGTCAGACAGTCAGTGTGCTTAGTAGGGGGGTCTCTCTCACTCGAAATGACTTCGCAAATGTTCTGTTTTGTAAAGTTTAAAGGCCTACCGCTCTCAGAGTATACAAGGACTAACTATAAAAATTGCTCAAAGACGCCTTTAAAAAAATTTAGATGCATTGTCAGATACCGATGCTTTAGTCGGTTCTCTTGATGATATAATTGGATCATTGCTTTCGCGAATGATCGATCACTGTCGTTAATATAGGGCTTATTAACCCTTTGACTTCCGCACCCTGTCCACCTGCATCCTGCATTGTCAACCATGCTAGCCAAACAAAAACTTAACCCTTTGACTCCCGCACCCTGTCCACCTGCATCCTGCATTGTCAACCATGTTAGCCAAGCAAAAACTTAACCTTTTGACTCCCTCACTCCATCCACCAGCTTCCTGCAGGAAGCTGGTGGATAAGGTGAGGGAGTCAAAAGGTTAAGTTTTTGCGGTTGGTGGATAGGGTGCGGGATTCGAAAGGTTAATAGGCAGTGTCCTTAGTGATTTGGATCTGAACAGACAGAATTGAGCTCCACCAAACTGGCCTGGCAGAGTCTCCTTTGGTCGGTGGCCCCATAACGGCTAGACATCACTGGTTCCCATGAACATCTTGGAAGTGTGACTTGGACCGACTGAACTTGGAGGCTGATGGTGTGTTGAAGAGCTGGATTGATCAGTTTGGGATCAACGCCATTGAAGCAGAGCAGAAAGTAAAAAAAAAAAAAATCATCACCACCAACAAACAAGCAAGCAAGCAAGCAAGCAACAAGCAAGCAAGCAAGCAAGCAAGCAAGCAACCAACAACCAACCAACCAACCAGCCAGCCAGCCAGCCAGCCAGCAAACCATCCAACCACAACCAACCAACAAACCAACGAACAAATCAACCAACCGACCGACCGACCGACCGACCGACCAACCAACCAACCGACCAACCAACTATTAAACCAACCAACCACCCAACCAGCCAACCAGCCAACCAACCAACAACAAACGAACGAATGAACCAACGAACGAACCAACCAGCCAGCCAACCAACCAACCAACCAACCAACCAACCAACCAACCAACCAACCAACCAACCAACCAACCAACCAACCAACCAACCAACCAACCAACCAACAACCAACCAACCAACCAACCAACCAACCAACCAACCAACCAACCAACCAAAATAGTAACACTACCAAGCAAGCAGGCAAACTAGCAACCAAACAACCACCACCACCCACCACCAACAACAACAACAAAAAAGAAAAAAAAAGAAAGCAAAAGAAAACAAAACAAGGCAAAACATCAACAACAAACACACAAACAAACAACAACAAACAAACAGACAAACAAACGAACGAACAAAAAAGAAAAACAAAACAAAACAAAAAGCTATCATCATCAATTTCTTTACAATATTTGAATTGTCTTTTAGCAGAACGAATACTCTTTTTTTCCCCTGTAATGTTTCATCTCTTTCATGTTTAGTATGATATGTTTGATTTAAAGCTATTTCGATTTAATTGCTTGTTGACGCTCGCGTGTGTGTGTGTGTGTGTGTGTTGTGTGTGTGTGTGTGTGTGTGTGTGTGTGTGTGTGTGTGTGTGTGTGTGTGTGTGTGTCTCTCTCTCTCTCTCTTCTGTACACATGTATGTGTGTGCGTACGTGCGTGTGCGTGCGTGTGTGTTTGTGTGTGTGTGTCTGTGTGTGTATTTGTGTATGTGTGCGTGAGTGTGTGTGTGTGTGCGTGTGTGTGTGTGTGTGTGTGTATGTGTGTGTGTGTGATCTATTATAGAACAAACAAGATTGCGTGTCGTACTCTTTGTTGGCTTTCATTGTGAACAACGTCCGGCAGTGTTGTATCAATCAAAGGCCACCATAACACATACACGCACTCATGCATGTACACCACACACACACACACACACACACACACACACACACACACACACACACACACGCACGCACGCACACACACCACGCACACACACACACGCGAAACGTATACGCACATGCATGAACATACAGATTCGAACGCCATCATTCATATATACATACATGCATATATATATATATATGTACATGCACAAGCCCCATCCCTCGCGTGCGCACAAACACACACACACACAAAACACACACACACACGCACATACGCACATACACACACACACACACACACCGTCTAATATCACTTATAGTGAAAAGACGTTAAATCAAGGAACGAACGAACACACACACACACACACACACACACACACACACACACACACACACACACACACACACACACACACACACACACACACACACACACGTTATTAAGTTATGAACATATTTGCTGTTGTGATTGTCACATACAGATGTTACATATAGCACTGTGATAACAGCAGCTGTCACTTGTCTATCTTTACATGGGTTATGTTCGTCTCTAAAAGAAAGAAAGGGAGAAAGACTGAAGAGAGAGAGAGAGAGAGAGAGAGAGAGAGGAGAGAGAGAGAGAGAGAGAGAGAGAGATGAAGAGAGAAGAGAGAGAAGAGAGAGAGAGAGAGAATGAGAGAGAGTAGAGAGAGAAAGAGAGAGAGAGAATGGAGAGAGATGAAGAGAGAGAGAGGAAGAGGATGAGAGAGAGAGGAGAAGAAGAGAGAGAGAGAAGGAGAGAGAAATGAGAGAGAGAATGAGAGTGAGAGGGACGAATAGTGAGAGCGAGAGAGAGAAAGAAAGAAGAGAATGAGAGAGAGAATGAAAAGTGAGAGAGAGAATGAGAGAGAGCGAGAGAGAGAGAAGAGACAGAAAAGAGAGAGAGAGAAAGAGGAGAGGAGAGAGAAGAGAGAAGAGAGAGAGAGAGAAGGAGAAGCGAGAGAGAGAGGAGACAGAGAAAGAGAGAGAGAGGAGAAAGAGAAAGAGAGAGAGAGGAGACAGAAAAGAGAGAGAGAGAAGGAGCGAGAGACAGAGAGAAGGGAGGAAAGAGAGAGAGAGAGAGAGAGAGAGAGAATGAGAGAGAAAGAGAAAATGGGAGAGTGGGAGAGAGAAAATGATAGAGAGCGAGAGAGAGGGAGAGAGAGAGAGAGAGAGGGGAGAGAAGAGAGAGAGAGAGAGACAGAGAATGAGAGGAAAAGACAGAGTCAGAGACAGAAACAGGCAGTCAGATAGAGCAATGGGAGAAGAGAGTGTGGTGCGTGTGAGAGATATCGAGAGAATGATACAGAGAGAGGGAGAGAGAGAGTGATACACACAGAGAGAGAAAGAGAGAGAGAGAGAGAGAGAGAGAGAGAGAGAGAGAGAGAGCGAGAGAGAGAAAATACACGAACAAACAAAAATTGCATTCATGAATATCATGACCGTGTCCTTAGATCATTATCCAAACAATCTATGTAGACGAGAGAGCTGTGTCGAACCAATCATGTTAACATTAACAAGGTTCTGTTGGGAGAGAGGGAAGGAAAGAGAGAGACTAGAGAGAGAGAGAGAGAGAGAGAGAGAGAGAGAGAGAGAGAGAGAGGCAGCAGAAAACAGACAGAGAGAAAGAGGGAAGGGGGTATGCTAGTAATTGACTGTTTTTTTTTTTTTTTTGCTTTCGTTAACTATTCACACCCCTCCCTTGTCTCTTCTTTGATGGAAAAAAGCTTATCAAGATACGGATAATCTTATTTTTGAATGAAAATAAGAGAACACACAGAACACATGTAATTGCCAAAAAAAAAAAAACCCCTGCCAAGACAGAAAATCATGTCTCTGGACAAAGGTGAGAGAATTGTGTAAGTATACGCTTAAATTGATTGACAAAATTTTCAGTCGCCCAAAAGAAGGGTAAGAAGATGGTCAGGGCACTGGTAATCTCCCTTGTAGGGCCTTTCTCTCTCTCTCTCTCTCTCTCTCTCTCTCTCTCTCTCTCTCTCTCTCTCTCTCTCTCTCTCTCCCTATTTTGGCCTTTCTCCATAATCATTATTGGCTTTATTGGATTGCCTTTTGGATTCTTTTGTCACTTTTTTTCTGA
>CM060307.1:72689698-72709698 GCA_030674185.1 Monoplex corrugatus
TTATAATTTATGTATAATATGTACACAAACATAGTGAGTGTGTGTGTTCAGGGGTAGGGGGGGGGGGTGTTATACAAATTTCTCTACTCTTCCTGCCACTCAACCACCGACAAGTCAAGCTCTCCAAACATTCTTCTGTTTTGTGGGGTAAGGGCTTCTCTACAAGATAGGGAATAAATAATAAGAATAATTACTCAAGGTGGATAACAAAGGAAGCTGTTCACGGTTAATACGTATACATAATACACACAAAGAGAACCACAAAATACATAACAACTCCGCCATTACGATAACATTCAAAAGACAGAAACCCAAAATATACATATGTAGAGCTATGTCTCGCTTGATATACAGTATCTCATTTTCAAAACACACTCTTTCAAGTGCATTCATATATGTTTTTTTAACTGAGGGGGGAGGAAAAATCTACATAAAGAAAAAGTCACAATAAGTGATGAACACCAAAGTCAGCGTGGGATAGCACCGGGAACCGTCAAAGTCCTCTTCCTGGCCCCCAGCACCAGTGCCAGACGACAGGCGACCGGGACAGCGATGTGGAGGGCTGGACACCGATGACAGATGGAGGAATGAATAAGTCAATTTGTTCGGAAAGAGGCAAGTTAAGTTCAACAAGTTCCTGTGGGCAACAAGAAAGAGTCCTCCTAAACACCTCCTTGACTTTAGTCTCATCATAAAGAGGTGGTGACGACCAGGGGAAGGGAGGGGCTGACGGACGTACAGCTCACTCCCACCGTCTCCAGACCGGATACGGAGCAGAGTCCTGAGGAGTCCACCACCAAGGGAAGAGTGCCGGACGCCGAGTGGGCAGAAGGGGAGATCATGGAACTGTCTTGCAATGTCTGCTGTGAAACGGCGCTGGAGCTGATCGCACTCGACGTCAGTGTGTGTGTGTGTGTGGAGGAGGAGGAGGAAGCGAGGGAAGCGGTGGAGGAGGCGGTAGAGGGTGTGGTGGGGAGGGAAGCGGTGGTGGCCAACAGTTTAGCGTCTTTCTTCCCGCGCTGCTTCGAGTGAACCTTGGCGTGACGCTTCTTCTCGTCAGAGCGGGCAAACTTGCGGCCACACACATCACAGGAGAAGGGCTTTTCGCCGGTGTGTGTTCTGACGTGGGTGGTCAGGTGGTCACTGCGGGAGAAAGAACGTCCACACACCTTACAGTGGAAGGGCTTCTGTCCCGTGTGGATACGGATGTGGCGGGTCAGCTCGTCACTGCGGGAGAAGCGGCGGTCGCAGTTTTCCACGGGGCAGGCGTAGGGACGTTCGTGAGGTGGGGTCTTGGAAGGACGGTTGGGGTACTTGCGAGGTTTGACAGGGAGAAGTTTGAGGTTGCTGGAGCTCTGGGCATAAGGCTGGTTCAGCACGGCCATGGAAGCTGCCTTGCCACTGGTGCCAGAGCTGGAGGGACCAAAGTCCATCTGGGCGGGTAGCATGAAGCGGTCCTGCTCCATGGCTTCGGCACCAGGCTCCGTCTTGATGGAGCTGGCGATGGGGAACTGGGGTGGGTTGACCTGCAGGGCGGAGAAGTCTGGCAGCTGAGCCAGTTGACCACTGGTGGAGGGGGTGATGGTCCACCTCAAATCAGCGTTCAGGGTTTGCTTGTTGGGCCCCAGCTCAGAGATCTGCATCTGAAGGATGGTTTCGGGCAGGGAACAGGCAGCAGGCAAAGTGAGAAAGTTCGTGGTTTCTTGGGGCTGTTGTTGCTGCTGCTGCTGTTGTTGTTGTGCCTGCTGTGGCTGAGTCTGAGTCTGTTGAATGGTGCAGCTGGTGTAAGAGGGGGGCTGTTTCAGAGCGCTCACTGTCCCCAGATCCATAGACACGGGCATGGGCAGGGCCTGGGTATAAGGTGGTGGAGGGGGTGGGGAAGAGTAAGAGCCTCCTAGACTGTCCTCGGCTTTCACGCTACTGTCCTGCAGCCCTAGCTGGGTGTCGGGGGAACCGGGCGAGCAAGGGGTGAGGGGGCTGCCAAAGCCTTGAGAGTAAGTGTCCTGCTCGGCCTGAGAGACCTGCGACACAGGCGAGTGCACAGAGGCCGGGGATGGGGAGGTGGAGGGGAAAGGAGCGGTGGCGTCGCTCACGGTGCAGACAGGGACGGTAAAGTCACAGGAGATCTGCTGCTGAAAGTCACTGGGTAAGGGTATCGGCTGCTGTTGCTGCTGCTGCTGTTGTTGTTGTTGTTGTTGTTGCTGTTGCTGCTGTTGTGGTTGTGGTGGTTGTTGTTGCTGGTGCAGGAACTGGCCAGTTGTGAGGGAGCTGGGGGAGTTGATGAGGGCACTGAAGATGGGGTTGAGAGGAGAGAAGAGGGTGGCCAGGTTGGGTTGGCTGGGCCCGGGCATCTCGCTCTGGGTGGACGAAGGTGTCATGGCGGTGGTGACCAGCGTACCCTTGTAGGTGATGGTGTGCGTCATGCCGCTGCCGCCGCTGGTGGTGCTGCTGCCGGCTGACCCTTGACCTGGCCGGTGAGGGAGCATGGCCTCTACAGCCTTGGTGTCCGGGATGTTGATGGACGCGACGATGTTGGCTGTAACACAGGCAATAGGACATTCATAAGTACCACGGATATTGACACTTTCTGTACCGCTTTGGAGGGCGATTGTACCATACTTTAAGTGTGTGTGTGTATATGTACGAGAGTGAGTGTGTGTGTGTGCGTGAAGTGTGTATGTGTGTGTGTGTGTGTGTGTGTGTGTGCGTGTGTGTGTGTGTGTGTGCGTGAGTGTGTGTATGTGTGTGTGTATGTGTGTGCGTGCGTGAGTGTGTGTATGTGCGTGCGTGTGTGTGTGTGTGTGTATGTGTGCGTGTGGGGGGGGGGGGGGGGCACATACCAAAGATGAGTACAAAGTATGAATGGATGAATGAACATAAATTATGAGCTCTGCAAGTACAACGTTTACAGCAAAACTGCGAAATAACGAACGACTAATGCTAAAGACCAACCAACCCAAATCGCTGGTAATTAACAAGGAGGAAGAAGGGGAGGCGAAGAAGTAGAAGAAGAAGAAGATGATGATGATGAGGAGGAGGAGAAGGAGGAGGAAGAGGAAGAAGAAGAAGATGACGAAAAAGAAGAAGAAGACGACGAAGAAAAAGAAGGAAAAGAAGAAATCCGAAATTAAGCAGTTATGTAAAGTACACACAAATCAGCTGACCAGCATTGTCAACTGTCAGTTAATGTTATTACTGTTGACAAAACTCACAAACTACTTGAAAACAATGTTTGTCTACAGAGTGATGAAGACAAATTAATATTGTTTTTTTTTTTCCAGTGCAGTAGACATTGAACTTTAAGTGTAAACCAGGCATAATAATGTCAAAAATCCTGTTGATGTAGATATTCAAACTCAGTTTCATAGACAGTATGTTGCTGGTAAATCAGACCTAAGTTTGACAAGTCTATGACTAACTTTTAATGTAAACGAAAACTTCACGTTGTGGCTCTGTCTACCTAGGCTTACACACCATATGGAACCAAACAGAAAACAATCAGTGATGTTTCTCTTCAGTGACAAAGGCTGGTAATGAGCAGACAACAAATGTTTTACAGCAATATGTAGAGAAAACTTGTAGTATCCCTGTAATAATTTATGGTATGTTAATAAAGATGAAAGAAGTGGTCACCATGCAGCATCATGTTTGTCAAAAAGCAAAGGTGATGCCAGACCCGAGACCAGACCAAGAGGGACGACAAAGACCAGACAAGTGTCACCGCTCCAGCATCCAGAGATGTTCTGTCATCTCCCCCAAGCATCTCTCTCACCCAACCCACTTTGTCTTACCCGCCCCCACGTCACTTCCCTGCCCCCGCATAATGCTAATGACTTCGGCGCGTGCTGACTGCAGATTCAGCGAAAGCAGCGTCTAAAAACAGCTTTCACAATTCCTTCCCATCGATCACTTTTTGCCGCGCGGCATTGATCACTCGGAAACAAAACGCGGACCGAACCTCTTGATTCAGTGCGTGGAGGGGAGACAGCCGCGTTTCTGGTCAGATACAGGGCCAAAAATAGCAACGCCCTCTCGCGAGCAAGGCAGCGACGACGGCAGCCAAAGACCTCATAAATATGCATGAGCTTTCTGGCTGCTTGTCAGCAAAACGGCACAGCCAGCGCCAATGTGGTTGTTCCCACGGCGATTTCGCTTTCTTTCAGCATTCATACCCCTTCACATCTTCCTCAAACAATCCTGCCCACTATAACAAAACCCTTGATACCGATAACATAGTCATTGTAACGACAACACAAGTAAACTTCAACAAAATCGCGGCCAGACGCAATAAGAACGATCCCGCCTAGTATGGTCGCCATGCTATGACGTATAAGCACTGCTAATAATAACCTCAACTGACAACTTGCCACTGCGGGGACCGAGCTGGGTTTCTTTCTTCTTCGTTTTCGATCAAATCTATCGACAGTTTCAATGTTAGAAAAAACATTAGCAGACACTTACCGGTAGCCGTGATAGGGGGAGGTTCCAGAGTATCTGGTCCAAAGAATGAAGTTTCGGAACATGTTGTCACTGGTGTGTTCAAACAATCGTCGAAACTCTCCGAAGCATGTCTACCGGCACTGCCGATGGCCGAAGTGTCGAAACAAAAGCTACTGACATCGGCCAGAGCCACTTGTGAGAGAGTATCAAGACCGTCCATAATCATCACGAATTTTAAATCAGTTCCACTTCCGATCAGCTGATAATGTATGCTGTGCGTAGGCGAAGATCCACCATAGGATAGCACCTTGGGTTATGAAGCGCTACACTACACGTTCGTGTCGCTTTACGCACGATGTTCACTAGACTGGGCTGAACGTATGAATGAACCTCGCTCTTTTATACCAGCAAGTTATGAATGAACTGCTCCGACCGTCTCATGCCCATATTAGGAGCATCACCATGGCAACAGCCAATGAAAGTGCAGCATTTTTTTACGTCATTCATTGACGTCATGAGCTATCAGCGCCACGACCTTTACAATCCGCATGCCAGCTAGCAAAAATAGGTCACAACTGCTTTGCAGAATGTGTAGAATTTCTCAAAAACTGCACAAAAATTCACAAAGTTGTTCATACCACGATGATCCCTGAGATCTTCCCAAGCCGTCTGTGTCGTTTCTCAACGCAGAAAATGTTGTTTCAAGCATACTAGCCCTCATAGTAATGAAATATTCAAACGTGCTCGTAATGCATTGACCTCTCATCCGGGACATCAGGCGAGTGCCATATTTGGAACACAAACGTTCTAACAACTAACCTTTGTGCAGAAGCCTCGTTCTTGGCCAGCTTTGACGTAAGCACCAGCCGGGAAATAATCTGACCATATATGGTAAATACATTTCCGACCAGACCCGGAAACGTCGTAGCTTTATATGGAAGAAATCGGCAACACTCGGGAAAAGTCGTGAAGGAACTTTCCGGAACATAGGTTATGTTTAGAGCAGTGCTGCAAAACCTCGTCTGACGGGGTTTCGGGTCAGACCTGTGTGTGCTCCGCAGCAAAGGCTTGAAATAGAGCGTGCAGCGGTGAGTCAGAGACAGAGAGAGGGAGAGAGAGAAGCCAGTGCACCTGTGCAAGCTTGCCAACAAAGTGGCTGCACATTGGCTGAGCACCAACGATAAGAAAAGTTGTCTACCAAACCCTGTGTTGAGCTGCAAAATGAAGCTGTCATAATACGCTTCACCTATCGACCCTCAGCCACAGCAGCATCTGTGTTGTTTTCTTTGTGACCTGCAGGAGTCTGACCCAGAAAAGGATGGAGGGAAAGGGGGGGGGGGAGGGTCAAATTTCACCCGCGACAGGGAGACAAATAAATGAAACTAGGTCACAGGCAAAAGAAGAAAAAAAGAAGTCTTCTAAGCACTATTACTAGTAAATAAAGTCTACGGCTGACGGGGTCGCCTTATCGTTTATTGTCGTTAAAGCGTCCTGGTGGATAAACTTCTTGGAGCTGCAGAACGCATGTCACTGGTAACGGTTTTACAGTCGTCTGGCCAGTATGGTTTTTAAATATGTCAAACGTGGCTTACTGAATATCTCCATCCTCACCCACACCCACACCCGTTTTCATCGAGTCTCAGTATTCACACTGATGCACGCAGACACCACACACACACACACACACACACACACACACACACACACACACACACACACACACGCACACAACACGACAACAAACAATATACGTCGTATGCATATAACAATAAACACGGTGTTTGACAAACGTCTTTCAGTAAACCCCAAAACATTTTCGCTGCGGAACGATTCCAGATGTTACAACTAAACGGGGCCGAATTTTCATTTTGTTCGTTCTTTGATTTAACGTCTTTTCACTGTAAGTGATATTAGACGGAAATTTTCATTTATTCCATGTGTGTGTGTGTGTGTGTGTGTGTGTGTGTGTGTGTGTGTGTGTGTGTGTGTGTGTGTGTGTGTGTGTGTGTGTGTGTGTGTTTGATGCCTTTGTCAAAATATACACGAAGACCTATATTATTCATTGCTTTTCTCTATGTGCCCCATCCTCTCTTTCACCCCTCTCCCTCCCCTGTTTTCCTTTTCTCTTAGTCAGACATGTCTTGTACCATCAGTAAGCTTCATGCGGCTAGTTATCGATGTTGATGTGTGTGTGTGTGTGTGTGTTTGTGAGTGCGTGCGTGCGTGCGTGCGTGTGTGTGTGTGTGTGTGTGTGTGTGTGTGTGTGTGTGTGTGTGTGTGTTTGATGCCTTCGTCAAAATTTACATGAAGACCTACATTATTTATTGCTTCTCTCTCTCTCTCTCTCTCTCTCTCTCTCTCTCTCTCTCTCTCTCTTTTCTCTCTTAGTCAGCCATGTCTTGTTCCACCAATAAGCTTCATACAGCTAGTTATTATCAATGTTGGTATGGGTATGTGTGTGATGTACTTAGGATTTGGCGTTTCCTCTCACGTTGTGTTTCACGTGCTCAGTGTGTGCTTGACGCATTGCATCCGTGGAGGAGGCCAACAAAGCACAGCTCTATAAGAAATTCATATTACAAAATAATGTAACAGTTGCCGATTTCATTGAGGTAAAGAAAGATAAAATAAAATAATATATAAAAAATCACAAGGAATGCAACAGCTGACGACTTATACGTATATCGAGAAATTAATGCAAAGACAAAAGAAAGAAACAAAAACAATCAAACAAACCAAACAAACAAAGCAAAGCAAAGAAACAAATAAAAACCGTAAGAACTGGATGATTGCACAACATACATGAAGAAATTAATGCTATTGATAACGTAAGTTATATTTCACAGACATGAAGTTATTAATGCTTGGGATGTGAAATACAAATCTCCCCTACCGTATGTTTCCACTTGTCAATTACACGTATTATATGTCAATAACATGAATATTACGCAGGTGCAGAATGCTAGTTTGAGTGAACAGAGTGTTTCTTTGTCTGTTTTCTGCCAGAGTCATCGCCCTGTTACGTATAGGACTGTTTGGGCTCTGATTTGGTATCAGATTCGGCTTAGAATTTGGGTTAATCGTTTGACTCCCGCACCCTATCTACCAACTGCAAAAACTTAACTTTTCGACTCCATCAGCCTATTCACCATCTTCCTGCAGGAAGCTTGTGGATAGGGTGAGGGAATCAAAGGGTTAAATGGGTTTTTTTTGCTCGCATGGTTGACAATGCAGGATGCTGGTGGACAGGGTACAGGAGTCAAAGGATTAAAGTGTCTAGGGTTCAGGGTTCAGAATTTGTTTCAGGCTTAGTGTCTAGGTCAGATTAAGGTTAGGTCTGGATATGGGAAAATTACCGAATAACTTTATAGTCCCGAAGAACGTGCAGATCATGAGGGAACACAGATCTGGCGGAACATAGACCTTGGGGAACACCGTGACCAACCTGGGGTAACATGTACCTGAGGGAACATAGGCCTGGGGAAACACAGACCTGGGGAAACAGAGATCTGGGGAACACGGACTTGGAGGAACACAAACCTGGGAGAACATAGACCTGGGGAACACAGACCTGGGGGTACACATACCTGGGGGAACATACGCCTGGAGAACACAGATCTGGGGAACAGAGACCAGGGGGAAAATAGACCTGGGGGAACATAAACCCGGTGGAAGAGAACATAGACCTGGGGAACACACCTGGGGGAACACATACTTGGCGAAACACATACCTGGGGGAACACACACCTGGGGATAAAATACACCTGGGAACACACACCTGGGGGATCATAACCTGTCGAACACATACCTGGGGGAACACAGACCTGGGGAAACACAGACCTGGGGGAACACACACCTGGGGGAACACAGACTTGGGGGAACACAGACCTGGGGGAACACAGACCTGGGGGAACACAGACCTGGGAGAACACAGACCTGGGGGATCATAACCTGGCAAACACATACCTGGAGGAACACAGACCTGGGGGAACACAGATCTGGGGGAACACAGACTTGGGGAACACAGATCTGGGGGAACACAGACCTGGGGGAACACAGACCTGGGGGAACACAGACCTGGGGAACACAGACCTGGGGGAACACAGACTTGGGGAAACACAGACCTGGGGAACACTGACCTGGGGGAACACAGACTTGAGGGAACACAGACCTGGGGGAACATAACCTGGCGAACACAGACTTGAGGGAACACAGACCTGGGGGAACACAGACTTGGGGGAACACAGACCTGGGGAACACTGATCTGGGGGAACACAGATCTGGGGGAACACAGACCTGGGGAACACAGACTTGGGGGAACACAGACTTGGGGGAACACTGACCTGGGGGAACACAGACCTGGGGGAACACAGACTTGAGAGAACACAGACCTGGGGAACCACAGAGCTGGGGGAACATGGGGAACATAGAGATACAGAAACGTAGGCATTGGGGAATCACACATTGTGGGAAACACGGAACTGGGGGAATGTAGACTGGGGAAACATAGACCTGAGGGAACAGTGACCTGGGGGGAATACACACCTGGTGGAGCACAGGCAGAGTTACAGACTTCATTATTTATAGTGTGTACTGTATGTTATAGCACAGCGATAGGACAGTGGATTCGAGATCTAACACATGTGTCGAGTTTAGTCCCAGTCTACAACCCCTCCCCCATCCCCTGCTCTCGCTCTCTCTCTCTCTCTCTGTGTCTCTCTCTCTGTGTCTCTCTCTCTGTGTCTCTCTCTCTCTTTCTCTTTCTCTTTCTCTCTCTCTCTCTCTCTCTCTCTCTCTCTCTCTCTCTCTCTCTCTCTTCTTGCTCACATCGTCTCTCTCGACCCTTGTTGGTTTCAGTTTCAGTTTCAGTTTCTCAAGATGACGTCTCCGCACTCGAATGAATTCCATATACACTAAGGGCGCAGGTGCCATGTGTACGGTGATCATGGCACAAGGCCTTAACCCTTTGACTCCCGCACCATATCCACCAACTGCAAAAACTTAACTCTTCGACTCCTTCACCCTATTCACCATCTTCCTGCAGGAAGCTGGTGGATAGGGTGAGGGAGTCAAAGGGCTAAGACTACACATAAATCCATGTAAACCCTTTGGCTCCCGGACTCTGTCCACAAGCATCCTGCTTTGTCGATCATGTAAGCAAAGCAAAAACTTAATTTTTGACCCTTTGATTCTTTCACCCTGGTGGATAAGGTGAGGGAATCCAGTTTTTGCTGTTGGTGGATAGGGTGCGGGAATCAAAAAGGATTAAATGGCCCATCAGCTAGCTCACTTGTTAGAGCGCTGAGCTCATAACATGGGATTGCGGGTTCAACCCTCGGGTGAACAACTTTTTACGCGGGTCGTCCACGAACTAATAACCCTATGTGAGCAGAGACCCCCCCCCCCCCCCCCAACCTGTTGACTGTATTTTTCTCTAGTGGGGAGATCTTGTCGCGGACCCGAGTTGAGGAGACTCGATCAACGAGTTCCTCCGTGACTCGACCGACCCTTGCCGAACATAGTGTATAATTATAAGATCATTAAAAAAAAACCATATACAGCAAAATGAACACGTACAATCAGAAAACAATTGACTTGGCAATGGCATTTACATACCTCAACTGAAAACACTAACATATTCAGTACAACAACTAGGAGGAAAAGTCATCTAAAATATCCAGTTAAATGCAAACAAATGCACAACAACAATAACAACAACAGCAGCAAACTAAACACAACAGTCATTTTGATTGGCTAAGGGTGACAACAGCAGCCCCTTACAGAAGCCAATCAGAAAGAAGCAAATAAAAACACTAATAGAATGCAGGGTTAATTATAGCTCTTATCGGGATTAGTCAGAGAGGCCCATCCCAAAGACGGCCGCAAACTGTTCCAATCACGCATACTCACGTGAACAGCATGCATATATACACACACCGTACACCATGTGACGTGGCGCGAAGTAACACGTGCCAATGGGGAGCCGGAACAGGCTGGTCAGCTATTTATAGAACGGTGCTGATTTAGAATCGACTTGCAGTTTGTTGGTATGTGTTTGTTTGTTTCCTTGTTTATTTTACAGTATTGTAGTCGTTTTTGACTGTAAAACTATACACAATCGAGGCTTTTGGGGGGATGGAGGGGGGGCATATAAAGATACTGAGCTCGAGATTCCTTGTAACTTTATACTTACGACTCTTTTTTTAAACAAACTTAACCCACAACAAACCTCAAACCACCTGCATTCAAGCAAACAGGAACCAGAAGAAACACGAAAATAGAATTAGAACGCGTATTTGATACAACAGACAAGACAGGCGCAAATTTTCGGCCAAATGGCCTTTGTCAAGCATAAACGTAAGATCACAAACGAACAGACAACAAATAAAAAAAAGGGAAGAAAAAGACTAAAACTTCCCTGCTGCTTCGTTTTAGGCCTTTTCTCTCACTGGACGAAGCAGCAGGGGAATTTGGGTCTTTTTCTTCTACTTTTTGTATTTGGTGTCTGTTGGTTTGTGATGTAACGTTTACGCTTGACAAAGGCTAGTTGGCCGAAAATTTGCCCCTGTCTTGTCTGGTTGTACTAAATACACGTTCTGGTCTGTGTGTGTGTGTGTGTGTGTGTGTGTGTGTGTGTGTGTGTGTGTGTGTGTGTGTGTGTGTGTGTGTGTGTGTGTGTTTTCTTCTTGTTCCAAACAGATGGGGGAGAAGCAGGGGAAGAAACACCTCAGTAGTTGAAACTCCACCCCACATCAGACAAGATGTTTTGTTCGCTAATACTCTAATCATTCTGGTGGTGTCAGTGTGGCATAGATCACGTTCCCTCCCTGATTACAACTTCTTGCCATCGTGCAGTCTCAAGAAGCCTGTCAGATAATTTGTCGCAGATTTTGGGTGGAGGCATGTGGATGAGCTAGTACTTAACAAACTTTAAACTTCCAACTTCCGACATAAAGCAGGCTTATGTTACCGATTAAATGGTGACATTTTTGACAGGAAGAAAAGAAAAACAAATAAAAATAAGAAAAGGAGAGAGAGAGAGAGAGAGAGAGAGGAGAGAGAGAGAGAGAGAGAGAGAAAATTGGGATCCGGCTTAGCAACGAGGGATACAGTCCCACCATGAGCCATCAAAGGCGACAGTGTTATGGTCACTGCTGAGTAACGAGAGCTACAACCCCATGAGCCATCTAATGCGACACCTTTCCACAGACACTTTGACCACTCAGCCTCTAAAGACTCCTTCAAACAGGCTTGAGCCGTGATACAACCTCTCCCCTTGGTGATACAACTTCACTACGTTATCTTTCGAGGCTAGCAAGCTCTTATCAGACTTATAGGTACAACAGCATTAACACCAAAGGCCCCCCCGTAAGCCTAGCCTATCTCAGAGCGCTGGAGAAAATGGTGTTTCTTAGTTACCTTGCCAAAAGGGTCAAGGACGTTAATTTGTGTAACCAATGGGAGTGCAGAGAAAATGCTGACACGAGATGAAATAAGCCTACCTGTTATTTTTAGCTACCACTTAGAATATTACGTTTCGAAACATGTCTTCGCCTCGAGCAGCGAAGCAAAGCTATGGGACACGGGCCAAGACGTACACTCCTATATCCTTTAGTTAAATTAAAACAGAGCACAAGGATATATACATCTTTATACATGTGAAGGACTGTCACAGTATGGCGTGATCCCCTTCCCCTCCCACTTCCCACTCCACGATCTTTTTTTTTTCAATTGATTTGTATTCGGATAGGAACATTGCACGCTCGCGCTCCGCTCGGGCGCGCGTGCATGCGTGTGTGTGTGTGTGTGTGTGTGTGTGTGTGTGTGTGTGTGTGGAGAGAGAGAGAGAGAGAGAAAGAGAGAGAGAGAGAGTGTGTGTGTGTGTGTGAGTGAGTGTACGTGTGTATGTGGGAGAGAGAGAGAGTGAGAGAGAGAGAGAGAGAGTGGGAGTGTGTGTGTGTGTGTGTGATAAGGGTGTGTGTGTGTGTGTGTGTGTTTGGGTGTGTGTGTGTGTGTGAGAGAGAGAGAGAGAGAGAGAAGAGGTGTGTGTGTGTGGGGGGGTGAGAGAGAGAGAGAGTGAGAGAGAGAGATGTGTGTGTGTGTTGTGTGTGTGTGTGTGTGTGTGTGTGTGTGAGTGTGTGCGAGTGTGTGTGTGTGTGTGTGTGTGACAGAGAAAGAGAGAGAGAGAGAGAGAGAGAGAGAGAGTGTGTGTGTGTGTGTGTGTGTGTGTGTGTGTGTGTGTGTGTGTGTGTGTGTGTGAGTAATACAAGGTAAACAAGTTTTCTTGTGTGTGTTTGATTTTGTTTTATTCGGCCATTTATTCGGGTTTTATTTATCTACTTGCTTACTGCTTCAATTATATCATAATCATCTCATCATCATCATCAACTCGTCACCATCATCATCATCATTATTAATTTTTTACTACTGTCATTTTATTGTTACATGACTTCGGAGATTTAACGTGCATGTTTGATATTCTGCACGCGCAAATATGATATAATGCAAACGAATTAAACAAATTAGACAACAACAACAAGAACAACGGGAGAGAGAGAGAGAGAGAGAGAGAGAGACAGACAGACAGACAGACAGACAGACAGACAGACAGACAGAGGCAGACAGACAGAGACAGAGAGACAGAGAGATAAAGACAGAGAGAGAGAGAGACAGACAGACAGACAGACAGACAGACAGGCAGGCAGAAGGGGACGAAGGGGGAAGGGAAGGGGGTACAAAGTTAAATGTTGGTTACTACTCACTGAAGATAAACTGTACGGATTTATTTATGTTGCAGAAGCTAGACTCGCATTTCGTGAGATAAAACCTAATGTGAAGGACACTTACGTGCAAATATTGTATTGCGTAATACAATACACCACATCACGTGCAAATCATGTGGCGACCGTCCCCGACCCAACGCGTCCCTACGTGGGGGATAAGGGAATGACCCCCAGATATAGGGACCACCTGCGAATACCAAATAAGCAGCCGAGGACCAAACGGTGTCAGTGTTCTAGGGGGAGGCTGGGTGGTACCTATACTTCTATATAGTGGTTTCACAACCCTACAAGGAGTACTGTCAGGCGAGCAGGGGTACCATAACTCCAACCACTCAAGTCCTGGAAGCAGGGGACTGATGAATTAGGAGGCGAAGGCAGAGTACTGTACAACAATTGGCTTCTACTTCACGGTCGTGGGCAGAAGATTTCCAAGGAAACAATGGCCAGGACACCTGCACAGGACGTGCAGTGCGCTTGAGGAAGGTAATGGCGACCCACCACAAGTATCTTTGCCAAAAGGTTTACATGATGACACGAAGAAAAGAAACAAGACATAGCTCTGTGCCTACTGAGACCCCCGGGGAAGAACAGAACTCATTAGCTATTGGGGAGAGAGGATCCAAGGATGTGAAAGGCAGCTATGATGACGATATTCCAACAGACAAAGAAAGTTCAATCCACTAAATTACAACCCAGAAAACAGTGCATCAACAGCAAAGAAGGCACCACATTGACTGAACCAGAGCATATTATGAACACATGGAATGAATAATGAGCATCCCTGTCTAGCGACAATAGCCCTCAGACACCCTTTGCCCTGACCTGAACTGTCCTGAATCAGAACCAGAACCCCTTTCAAGTGAATTTGAAGCAGCCACCAAGCAGTTAAAAACAAGAAAATCCGCAGGGATTGATAACATTCCAGGGGAACTGTTAAAACATGGCGGAAAAGAAGGTCTAAAACAATGTACCAACTTTGCTGTAACATCTGGAGTATCTTCAGTGGCCGAAAGATTAGAAACTTTCAAGAATTTGTGATGCTTCACAAGAGTGGCAATGTCAAAGATTGCAACAACTATAGAACCACTGAGCTAATCAGCCACGCCAGTAACGTCCTGCTCATAATTATTCTGAACGGATTGAAGCCCATGATAGAAGAACTATCTGACTGCCAAGCAGGCTACAGATCCAGTAAAAGCACAGCTGATATGCTCTTTGTGCTACAAACACTTAAAGAGAAAATGAAAAGCACAGAAAAAGAAGCTTTTGTCACCTTCATAGACTATAGCCAAGCATTTGACAGCGTCATTCATCTCCACCTGTTCAGCACAATGGTCTAAAATGGACTTTCCCAAACACACCACTGCATTAATTGTTTCATTATATAATAACCAAAAGGCTACAGTTAGTTGGAACAATCAGAAATGTGAATTCTTCAACATCCATAGGGGAATCAGACAAGGTTGTATCATCTCACCGTATCTCTTAACATCTACCTGGAACAAGTCATGAGAAATGCTGACATAGAAGGCATGGGCATAAAGATGGGAGGAAAAAACTTACAAACCTGCGCTATGCCGATGATACTGCGCTGTTAGCAGACAACATTACTAGCATAAAACAATGGCGAAAAGGAAGAAAGGCAGACCTCCAATCTCATACATCGAGAACATAACCAACATCAGTTGCCTAAATATTCAAGAAACTGTCCACAAGAGTCAAGACAGAGCGGCCTGGAGGGAGATGGTGGCATCCAGATGTGCAGCGGCCAACAACCGAAGCCGGTACGCCGACAGGTGAGACAGGTGAGACATCACTTGTGACATCGATCACTGCCGTTTGAAAACCTACCAACTATGGAATCATGCGTGCAGGCAGCTTTCCCACTCAACAGGTGTGCAAACAACACATTTATTGTGCAGAGCAAATAACTCCTCGTCGTACTGTGCAAATAGATCCTGTCGGTAGGTAGTTTTCCACAAGGCGATGCCGGGCGAAATGGTCCTATTTTCTGTCCTGCTCTACAGTCTGTGTCTGGCTAGCTGCTGTGCATTCTGTCATCTCTTCCTACCATTTTCTGCTTTACTGGTCCGTTCACCTGTGTATACCTTACACGCTTACACGCTTTCTATTAGGATTGATAATTAGGTGTGCTAGAAATTTCCTCTTTTCTGTCACTCTTACTGGTCCATTTATCTGTGCATGCCTTACACATTTTCTATTAGGATTGATAGCCTAGGTGTGCTAGAAATTTCCTCTTTTCTGTCACTCTTACTGGTCCATTTACCTGTGCATGTCTTACACTCTTTCTATTAGGACTGATAGCCTAGGTGTGCTAGAAATTTCCTCTTTTCTGTCACTCTTACTGGTCCATTTACCTGTGCATGTCTTACACTCTTTCTATTAGGACTGATAGCCTAGGTGTGCTAGAAATTTCCTCTTTTCTGTCACTCTTACTGTTCCATTTACCTATGCATGTCTTACACTCTTTCTATTAGGATTGATAATTAGGTGTGCTAGAAATTTCCTCTTTTTTGTCACTCTGTTTCTGCCTTGTTCCTTTCTGCCATTTCTTCCTATCATTTTCTGCCTAAATGGCATTCATCTGTATGTGTTCAATAAAGTCTTACATACTTTCTCTTACGATTGCTAATTAGAGACAAGCAATCAGTGCATTTTTTGGCTCTAGGGAAATGTGATATGCGAAAGCAATTTTAGGTAATTTAGGCCCGTTTTTATAGGCCTATACGTTGTTATGTTTAAATTTGTACTCAAGCGTGTTTTTTTTATTTTTAATCCCCTGTGTGATGAATTGGACGAACTGGTCAACGCCAGAGGCATCTCCTTAGATTAAGTGCGCGAATGCATTGATATGGGTACTTAATTTTTTTCCTTTTTTTTTCCTGTTGAAGTATTGTGCATATTTTGAAACTACTATATCCATGACATGGTTCTACGCAATCTGCTGGGGCTTTAAACAGATATAACAATAATGTACACTTATTAACTGCATTTTTGGCTCTAAGGAAATGTGATGTTCAGAAACAAAAATTAGGGTAATTTTGCACGCACACACAAATCTCTAGATAGTTTTGGCCAGTTTCTTTACTTGTTTTAGTGCCCTTAGTTATGCTGACATTTGTATTCAGGTCTGCGTTTTAAAACCCCTTGTGATAACTTAACCAGAATTATCAGCTCCAGGGGCATATTTTCAGGCGCATACGAACACTGGGGCTGTGTCCTAAGCCCCGCACTGCGCGATCCTGTCGTGGTGGACGTCTCCACCGACTTTGGCACAATCTGCCTCCTGCTGTGCCAATCAGACACCACTTTTCGTCTTCTGCTTCTTCGTCTCCTCCACTGCCCCTGCACTCGACCTTGCCGCTGCAAACTTCGTCTCCTCCTCTGCCGTTTTCGCCTTCGCCTTCTGTCCTGCCGGTGCCGCCTTCGCCTTCTGTCCCGCCGGTGCCGCTTTCGTCTTCTGTCCCGCCGGCGCTGCCTCGTCTTCTGTCCCGCTGGTGCCGCCTTCGTCTTCTGTCCTACGTGTGCCGCCTTCATCTTCTGTCCCGTCGTTGCTGCCTTCGTCTTCTGCCCCGCTGGTGTCGCCTTCATCCTCTGTCCCGTCGGTGCTGCCTTCGCCTCCGTCTCGGCCACCGCCATGTGATAAACTAAAACTATGCCTTTTTAACGCTCAGTCAACATGTGCAGATGACAAAGCCGATGTCATTGCTGACTTTATTGCAGATGAGCATGTTGACATTGTTTTTATCACAGAAACATGGCTTAACCCCCTTGGTCATAAACCTATACATGTGAGTCTCACTCCGAGTGGTTACAGGCTTGCTTCTTTCCATCGCTCATCCCGAGGTGGTGGTATCGCCATCCTCTACAACGACTCACTCCATTCCCGCCTATCTTTCTCGCAGTCTCTGCCTTTCTCCCATCCTTCTTTCGAGCACGTTGAAGTATCCTTCCAATCACCCCTCATCCCATCACCTTCTCCTGTGTCTATCGACCTCCACCTAGCTCTGCCAACAAGTTCACCACATCCATGTTTCTCTCTGACTTTGATCAACTTCTTGATTACTACTGCCTCTTACCTGGAAATCTCATCAATCTAGGTGACATCAATGTCCACTACGACAACACTCACCTGTTATGACACAAGACATATCATCAACTCTCTGTCCAATCACAATATGACACAACATATTTCTGAACCAACCCATCAAAAAGGTCACATTCTTGACTGGATCATTTCTCGTGATCATCACAATTCAGCTACTGACAACTGCCTAGTTCTTTCTACCCGTCTAACTTCAGCCCTTCCATCTGACCACTCTGCAATTCTCTGTTCTCTTGACATTTCTCCTCCTTCCCGTACCACGCGCACAGTGACTCGACGCAATCTCAAATCTATTGACCTCTCCACATTTTCATCTGCCTCCCGCCTCCTTTCTGAAAAGTCACATAACCTTGCCGATGAATTCTATACTACTCTCCACCATCTTCTGGACACTCATGCTCCAGCCACAACCCCTCTTTTACCTGACCGCCCCCCTACCCCCTGGCTCACTCATGAGATTGCCTGTGCAAAACGTGCCCGCCGCAGAGCAGAGCGCCGCTGGCGCAAATCCAAACTCACTGTACATCGGCAACTTTTCCAAGCCTCTAAAACAAAAGTATCCACCCTCATTGCATCTGCAAAAACAAGCTATTTCCAAACCAAAATCCTGAATGCCTCTTCTTCAAGAGAACTCTTTACAACCATGAATCATCTCCTTGGCACACGAAAAGATTTACCTCTCCCAACAAAACGCACAAATGAAGAACTCCCATCTGTATTCTCCAAGTATTTCACCACCAAAATACAAACTCTTCGTGACAGGCTCGACAGGACACCCTGTCAACCATGCCCACCTGACCCTTCCTTCTCTGGCACACCTCTTACTACTTTTACCCCAGTCTCACAAGAAGAAATTCTCAACACAATCAGATCCATGTCGTTCAAAACCTGCGAACTGGATCCTCTTCCAGGTTCTCTCTACTCCAACTGTCTCCCTACTCTCCTCCCATTCATCACTGACATCATCAACACTTCTCTCCAAACTGGAACTGTCCCAGATTCTTTCAAGTCTGCTATTGTTCACCCTCTCCTCAAGAAATACAATTTAGACCCAAATGAACTGAAAAATTACCGGCCTATCTCTAATCTCTCTTTCTTGTCAAAACTCATCGAAAAAGTTGTCCTCAACCAGCTGAACTCTCACCTGTCTGCCAACAATCTCCTCAATCCTTTCCAGTCAGCCTACCGCCAGTGCCATAGCACTGAAACTGCCCTGCTACACATTCTCAACAATCTCCTCCTTGCAACTGATACTGGCAAAGTCTCTCTCCTCACACTCCTTGATCTGTCTGCAGCCTTCGATACCATTGACCATGGTATTCTCCTTTCTAGACTTCATCATACTTTTGGCATCTCTGACATTGCTCTCTCCTGGTTCACTTCATATCTATCAAACAGAAAACAAACTGTTCTCATTAATGGCACTTACTCTCAACCTGCATACCTGACCTGTGGTGTTCCACAAGGATCTGCCCTTGGCCCTGTTCTTTTCACTCTTTACACCTCCCCCCTGTCCACCATCATCAACTCCCACTCTATAAAACACCACTTCTATGCTGATGACACCCAACTTCTAGACAGTGACACACCAGACAATATACAGCGCCTCTTGACTCGCACCACTGAGTGTTACTCGGACATTAAGAACTGGATGACGTTCAACAAACTTCAGCTTAATGATGACAAGACAGAAGCTATCCTCTTTGGCACCCATCAGAAACTTTCTCAGCTGCCTCCTCTTTCTCTCCCATTATGTAACACATCAGTCCCAATTTCTGATTCAGCTAAAAACTTTGGTGTCTGCATTGACTCTACCCTCTCCATGAACAACTTTGTTTCTCAAACTGCCAGATCTTGCTACTATCACCTCCATCGTATAAGCCTGATCAGGAAGTATCTCTCTGTCGAAACAACTGCAAAACTCGTTCTCTCCTTCATAATGTCTCGCATTGACTATTGCAATTCACTCCTGTCTGGTCTTCCTGCCTCCACCATTCACATCCTGCAGCGCATTCAAAACAATGCTGCACGCCTTGTACTAAAAAAGAAAAAAGCTGACCACATATCTCCTCTCCTGGCACAACTTCACTGGCTCCCTGTATCAAAGCGCATACAGTACAAACTAGACACCATGTGCTACAAAAGCCTCAATAACGCAGCCCCCGATTACCTGTCAAGCCTACTTGAGATCTATGTTCCCTCACGTACCCTCCGCTCTGCCTCCGATCCTCTGACTTTTCGCTTTCCACGCACTAAGCTCAATACCTATGGTCCACGAGCCTTCTCTGTTTCTGGTCCACTTTCCTGGAACAAACTTCCTCTCTCAGTCCGTCAGCAACCTACTTTTGTCTCCTTCAAGTCCGCTCTCAAAACTCACCTTTTCTCCTCTGCATAAAATCCTGACCTCACTCAATCCCCTCTGCAGCCTGTCTCCACTCGGAGGGGAATCACATTGTGATATATAATTGTATATAATATGCTCTCTATAATTTTCCATTGCTTTTATTCTTTCTCCCCATTTATAGCCGTGTGCGTGTGCGTGTGCTTATGCGTGTGTGTGTGTGTGTGTGTGTGTGTGTGTGTGTGTCGTGCGTGCGTGCGTGCGTGCGTGCGTGTGTGTGCGTGCGTGCGTGTGTGTCTGTTTTAGCGCT
>CM060307.1:72729698-72754698 GCA_030674185.1 Monoplex corrugatus
AGCAGTAATGATATATACACATGATACAAACGAAAACTATGCATTGAGATCTAACAGCAGAAGAAATGTGAAAACACTTCACGAATGAAAACAACACACTGAAAAATTATAGCGAGAACAATTGCAAACATTACGCAAATGTCAATTCATTATCGCGTATGCAAACTCCATTAGATGATTTCACTAACTCAATATAACTTATTTTCTTGTTATCTTGATAAATAGTTGGCATGAATACCTCGTGTGATACAAATCATTGCAAAACATTTAAGAAAAGTCCATTTACTAGTGATATATCTATCGATGCAAAGTATAGCTTACTTTATTCATTTTCATGTATTAAACATCTATACAAAGTTTGTATTTTTGTGTTCAAGAAAATGAAAAGCGTTCTTTCCAATAAGTGCCTATCAACTGACATCAGGAAGACAGTTCTTCGGTGTTATATAGATCCAACACTGTTGTACGGATGGGAAGCCTGGATAATCAGCAAACAACGTCAGAACAAGATTGAGGCAGTTGTGTTTGCATTTTTGTAATCAAGAAAATGAAAATCGTTTTTTCCAACAAATGCCTATCACCTGACCTCAGGAAGAGGTTTTTCAGTGTTATATAAAACCAGTACTGCTGTACAGATGCAAAGCCTGGAGAATCAACAAGCAAAGTCAAAACGAGATTGAAGCTGCTGAAATGTGGTTTCTAAGAAGAATGTTAAAGGGTTTCATGGACAGCAAAGAAAACAAACGAGACATTCCTGACAGAAGCAAACAAAAAAGAACATTAATGAAGAAGATTAGGAAAAGACAATCAACATTTATGGGACATTTTATGAGACAAGAGAAATCTGAGCACCTAGCTACAACAGGAAAGCTGGAGGGCAAAAGAGCACCGGGTAGACCCCGGGAGAAAATATTAGACAGTTTTGCAGAGTGGATCGGAACAGAACGAGTAGGAGACATACTTGCAGCGACATCAGAGAGGGAGGGCCACGATCACCAGTGCCATGCCAATGTTGCGTGGCACATGATGATTGACAAAATCTGAGCTGCAAGTAATACGTGCCGATCAAAGAATTAGTTTTTTTAATGTTCATTTGATCGAAATAAAACTGGTTCTATTTTTAGTGATAACTGTGCATAATATTTACGTTTTCTTTAAAAATATTCTCTAATGCCTTCATCCAGAAATACATTGTCAATGTACAGTAGTACGTTCCGTTTAACTTATGATAACTATTATTTTGTAATAAATTACGATGTTCGCGTTTCTTCAAAATGCTATTTGTGATTGAAATATTCCGGCATATTCCACTTTGGAACTGTTCTAGTTAAACTCCTTTGAAATGTTCTTATTTGCTTTAGTTCTTTTTCCCAATCTCTTGAAATATATCATCTTTTTGTCGCATTTCAACAAATAAACTTGTATGTTACAATATGGTCTGCCAGTGTACTATAACATATTTTTGATTCTTTCTGTTCTTCGCGTGATTTGTAACATTCCTTTTAAAAGCACAAGTCTTATAACTAATATAAAAATTGAAGAGATGACGACGACGAAGAAAAACAAAACAAAACACAAAAAACAGAAGAAAGTAATTTGACCAAAATTTTGTCAAAAAATTATTTATCCATAAACAGCATAAAAAACCCTATCGGACACATTATTACACTTATGGGTGATATGGTCGATGATATGATGTATATATTTTTAAAACTTAGATGGCCGCATGATGGGAGAGAACGCTCACGGAACTTAAAAAGACTGGATGCAATACCTCACTACTTATTGCAAAATGACTGATTTTTCGATTGACTGATAAATTATTTAGTAAACTGACTGATTGCATCAGCTTTCAGAATGGTCTGCACAGTCGGATGACCTCTGAATAACGTGAATATGAATATTCATGATTGACTGGACTAATACGCAACTAAACATTTTCTTCGCTGACTGTACAAGATACACAAAAGAATTTGACAATTATTGATATGTTTTTTGAACTGCCAAAGCTATAGCCTTGTTGTGGATCGACGTCGTTTCTAAATTCTTTTTCTTATTGCTGCTTAAAGCCCAGCCGACTGCATAGAGTCATATCAGGGTTATAACCGTTTCAGTACACACACAGTACATGTACTTCAACGGGACAAAAAGGAACAGAAAATTAAATACATATATCAATGCATTTGCGCACATAATCTAAGGAGATGCCCCCGGCATCGACCGCTCCGTACAATTTATCACACAGGTGATTTAAGAAACACACATGAATACATATTAAAATACAACTAAGGACACTAAAACATGTACAAAAAAAGGGCCTAAATTACCTAAAATTGCGTCCACATATCTCATTTCCCTAGAGCCAAAAAATGCATTTATGAATCCTAAGAGAAAGTACGTAAGACTTTACTGAACACATACAGGTGAATGGACCAGCACGGAAGAAAATGATAGGAGGACATGACAGAAAGCAAAGGAAGCAAGGGAGAAACAAACAGAGTGACAGAAAAGAGGAAATTTCTAGCACAGAATTTCTAGAAGGTGGGGATACTAATTACATTGAAAGAGCCCCCGGCATCCCCACGGGGGGATGACAATTGAATCCACTTGCAAAAACGAAGAACAGAACAAATGTATCATAAAACATTTAGTATTTTTTAAATGATCACAAATCCATTCGAATACTGTACTATAAATTGTGTAGTTTGTGGCAATATAATCACATTACGCGTATATTTTAAAGGTTAAAAAAAGTAATTAAATGACATTTATTTATGTATGTTGGCATTTTGAAAGCATATGTGACACATGTGGACATGAAAATGTGCATGTATACGGCTGCCTTCTGTTTATGGATGTGTATATACATTTTCGGCTTGTTGTTTTAATTTTCATTTTACAATGGTAGATGAGAGTAAAAATTAACAAACAACGTCACAGACCCAACTGGAAAGAATTAACCTGCATCATTTCATCTAAAAAACGACGTTGTGATATTGTCTTGCTCCTTTGTTTACAGATAAAAGTTATTGCGATATTTTCTGTCAGACAGTAGTCCAAATAGTAATAATTAAGCTTTTTGTAGTTAACTTATTGTTCCACACAACTCATCGTGTATTTTGTTTAGGTGTTACACAGACCAAGAGAGAGAGTTTTGTCCAATATGTTACTAACTGAACACAAACCTGTGTAAATCCGGGTTTTCCAGTTTAAACGCTGTAGCAAAAAGTAAAAAAGAAATAGTGTAGTTTCTCTTGTTCTTTTGAACAGGCTTTCTACACCAAATTCTCATAGGCTTGAATGATTTTATACCCCCACCATCACCCAGACCTAAACAATAAAAATTTTCTTTCTGTATAGAAAGAGTTGATCTTAAACGTTCAATCAAGGATAGATTATTTGTGTAAATGTTCAGTATCATATTTTCATCCGTAAGTTGTAGTTTTTAAATTTCTTATTCTGATTAAATTAAGTGCTATGACGTATACATGTAACTTTTATATCTGGTATTTTTACCCCCACCTCCACCCCATTGCAATACGTTCACAAGCCATTCATATCCCTTTTTCTTTCGTTTTAATCCCTTCTTCTTTTTTCTGAATAAAAGATATACCACTTTGTACTCAGTTTTAGAATGCTGTGGCTTGTATGATAATTTAGATAATAATCCTTCTTTTTTTTTAATAGGATATATACCACTGTGTACTCAGATTTAGAATATTGTGGCTTACACTATAATTTAGATAGTAATCCTTCTTTTTTTTCTAAATAAAACATGCACCAGTTTGTACTCAGTTTTAGAATATTGTGGCTTATGCTATAATTTATATAGTAATTTTTATAAAAATAATCATTAAATCTAAGTCAAAATATTCAATCATTATATTACAACAATTAGATATTTTGCAACGCTTTGTTGGAATATCTTCTTGTGTTTTTTTCCCGTTGGTCATAAACTACATACACTGCTATAGGTTAACTATTTGTTAATTTCTTACCTTATTTTTGCTTTCTTTAAGTGAGGAAAATTCTAAAATTTTCATAATTTTCTATGTACCCTATAGACGAAACATAAAATACTTTTTAATGTTCTGTTGCAAAGAAAATGTTTCACAGCGATTTGAAAATTTCAAACACATTTTGGAAATGAAAAGACAAAGTAATTATGAAATAATTGAATGAATAAATGAATGAATGAATGAATGAATGAATGAATGAATGAATGGATGGATGAATGAATGAATGAATGAATATCATTATTTAAAACATAGCATAAACAGTTTCTTAACATGATGTCTTTAAATTTTATAGTAAAAGAGTAGTCTTGTAAAAGAATTTGTAGTCAAAGGGTAGCTCTACAGGTCGTTATTACACCTAGCATTTTTTTAAACATTACATTAGTCTGAATAATACTCATGTGCGTATTTTGTTTTGCAACTTCCTTTTGTCAGCGTTCTTGTTTGATTGTTTTAGCCTCATCCACAAGGCCTACTCTGTTCTTTTTCTGAATTGATAAATAACACAACTGATTTATCATCATACATATGAATATGATGATATAATATCTATTATAGGAAATATTTATGTATGACAATATAATACCTATTATAGCAAATATTTGTGTTTATGCGTTTTAAATATGCATTCGCGTAAAAGTTGAAATATCTATTGCGTTTAAGGAAAAAGTGGACTGAACATAGCTTATGCCGTTTGTGTATGCATATGCCTAGCTATACGTGCGTACGTAAGTAGAGATGAATATCTGCATGTAAGTAAACTGCAATGAAAATGGTTCTAAAGTAATATGAGTCTTCTTAAGCAGAAAACACACTTAACTGGTTTTATTCATTACTTGTTTCAGTTGATATTACATTCTGCATAGCTGCCTGATGAATACAATGTTGTATTGTCAGTTTTGACCAGTTACAATTTGCATGAAAAAACAAACTTGATAAAGAGAATAAAATACAAGATATATAACAACATGAGACAAAAAGTCACGGATAGATAGAAAGGCTGGATACGAGAAGTGGAGCAATGGAGAAGCATGATCAAGACTCAGTATGATAAAGAAATGTTGGAGAATACAGAAACGAATTGCATTTCTAAATTATACCAAAAAGGGACAAAATACGTTACACTCCAGGATAATAGTGGACAGCCGAAGAAGGAAAGATCGCAAGCTTCATTGACCATGTCGACGGTTTTGCACAACGTTTATGATTAAATTGTGAGTTGACTGAAAAGGAGACTGACGATCTGGACAGGGACACCAAATGGTTAAGACTGTCTTTCAGGAACAGTTAGATTAAGAAACAAATATAAAAGCCATAGATATGGATGATTTTATCCGTAAATGATATCCGTACGTTATCGAATGACGAAAAGGTGTCTTGTACTGCATTGTATTGTATTGTATTCATCGTATTGTGTTGTACTGATACTTATAGTATTGTGTTGTACTGATACTTATAGTATTGTGTTGTACTGATACCTTGTCACAATGGAGTTTATTGCACGGAATTTGTTATGATCTTTTTGGGCAATGAGCATCGTCACAAGCACCAACTATTCCTATTTTTTCTGTGCTGTTACTAATCTATCAAAGGGATCAAAGGGGACGTTTGACAGAATTTCACAAAAAAAATCACCTTTTGTTTTGTTTTGGTGTAGCTTCTTTTTACAAACCCTTGATGTCTCTTTTTGTTTTCGTTTTCGAATTTCAGATGACTTGAACGTTAAGCTCAAAGCCCGTTATGCAAAGATATGAATTACAAAATATGTCAAGTTTCAGTCATATATATTTTGAAACCCGTAAACATGATTCATGGATGCAAGTCAAACAATTTTGCAACGAACATATCAAGAGCTACTTAAACAAAACTATACAAATGAATCACTTCGAAATTTTCTTTATCACTTTAGGAGAGAGAGAGAGAGAGAGAGAGAGAGAGAGAGAGAGAGAGAGAGAGACAGACAGACAGACAGACAGACAGACAGACAGACAGAGACAGACAGACAGAGAGAGACAGAGACAGAGACAGAGAGAGACAGAGACAGAGACAGAGACGAGGCAGACAGAGACAGAGACAGAGACAGAGAGACAGAGAAACAGAGAGAGAGAGAGAGAGAGAGAGAGAGAGAGTTGACAATTTGAAGATTTCATGTCTTTTAAAGCATTTGGCCCAAATTAGACATGGTGGGCTGATTTCAAAATAAACAACAATAATATTGAAAACAACAAAATTCAGTTACAGACGCATTAATGATGACATGACTTGTCACACTACAACATAAGTCGAACATCAATCAAGTAGCTTATTTAGCTGATCACATCTCTTATCTATTCTGACGCAAATAAAAAAAAATCATGTGGGCACACGACCAACGTACGCACAAACACCCACATCCACACCCACACCCACACCCACACACAGATCGACACACACAGATAACGACATTAGATATGTTCTTAATATTTGTACAAACTTAAATCAATCAAAGCATTGAATAATGCACTCATCTGCTGAGATACTTGAATAACAATTTACCGTTTGTAATAAACATTTCAAATTATTCGTCATAGAGGACGATATTTGAATAACAATCTACCGATTGTAACAAACATTTCAAATTATATTTTGTCAAAGAAGACGATACTTGAATAACAATCTACCGTTTGTAACAAACATTTCAAGTGATACATCAAAGAAGAGGACATTTCAATAACAATCTACCGTTTATCAACAATCTCATAACCTCTAAGTAGCTGCCCCCCACTGCCAGACTACTCATCAAACAACTTCCAGTCAATCACTTTTTTATTTACTTCCCAAAATACATAAAGCCAACAATCCTGGCCGTCCTATCGTGTCAGCTTGCAACTGCCCAACTGAAAATATTTCTCAGTTTCTTGACCACATTTTGCAACCTATAGTCCAGTCTTTGCCTACTTTCATCAAAGACACTAACCACACGTTGAATCTGATTCAATTGATAAATGAAGACCACACCTTCAAACCCCAATATTTGTTCACTTTGGATGTGACCTCTTTGTATACCAGCATACCCCAATCTAACGGGTTAAAAGCTCTCCGACATTTTCTAGACAAACGACCTGATCAAACATTGTCAATTTCAACCCTCGTCCGACCTGCGGAGCTGGTCCTGACAATGAATACATTTTCGTTTGGTGATGAGACGTTCTCGCAAGTTAGCGGAGTCGCAATGGGTACAAAGATGGGCCCCAGCTATGCCTGTCTGTTCATGGGATATTTGGAGGAACAAATCCTACAACAATACAAGAAACCCAAACCTGAAGTTTACAAAAGATACAATGATGACTGCATTGGCATGACATCCCTCGATCATGACCAACTCTTACAATTCATCCATTACGTCCAAACGTTTCACCCATCCATCAAGTTCACATATGAAATTTCAAACATATCCATATGCTTTCTCGACATCGAAGTTTCTCTTCAATCTGAACAACTAGTCACTACAGTCCACTACAAACCTACAGACTCACATTCCTATCTGGACTATCGATCATCTCACACTTCCAACACCAGAAACAGCATTCTCTACTCGCAGTTCTTGAGACTACGACGCCTCTGCTCAGATGAAGATGATTTCCAGGACAAAGCAGATGAAATGACTAGATTTTTCCTGCGCAGACATTACCCACTCGGGGTCATCAATGAAGCCCGGAAAAAAGTCAACTCTGTCTCTCGGCCAAAGGCCCTCCATTCTAAGTCCAAAGCTGCCACAGAGGATCGGCCAGTCCTCAGTCTAGTTTACCACCCGTCCATGTACCTCGTGAAAAGGATCATCTTGTCCAACTGGGACATTCTGCAATCCAGTCAGGTGAAACCTTTGACCAGCGCCCTTTGATCGTCTACAAGAGAGACACAAATTCCGTGACTTGATGGTGCGTTCAAATCTCAGCAAACCAGTCAGCCAACCTCCAGGAACCTCTCCATGTAACAAATCTAAATGCAGGACATGTCCTTTCTTGTGCACAGCCACCACAGTCAAAGGCCCCAAATCTCCTATGAGAATTACAAAACATTTCAACTGTCAAACTTATAACATTGTCTACTTGATCAGCTGCTCTAAATGTTCCCAACTGTATATTGGTGAAACTGGACGCACCCTTGATACACGTTTCAAAGAACACTTGGCTGATATCCGTCATCAAAGGGATAAAACTATCCCCAATCACTTCAACCAATCAGACCACTCAATCAGTGACATCCGAGTGAAAGGTCTGTGGCTTCCATACAATAACAGCACCATAGACAGGAAAGACAGAGAACCCCATCTCATAAATAAACTTGGAACACGCAAACACATGGTCTTAATGACAAACCATAAGTAATCCATTGCGCAACAGAATTCAGAAATGCTATTTCATGTTTCTTCCTGTTCCCAGGTTTACCTGATTCGTTGCACTGGGCACAATCCACTCCCTTACCTCTTGCCCTGTGCCTTCTTCAGAACAGGGCGATACTGATATGGCATGTCCACTTCTCAAAATTGCAGAACTCATCTCACTTCCCCTTTGACATCATAGTTGCCTCCCCTCTCCCCACTTCTTACTACTGCTCATGAAGACATGGGCATTCCATTTGGTCCCTTTTTATCCACTGGACGAGGCAGCAGGGAAGTTTTTAGTCCTGGATTTCTTTTTTTATTTTATTTTTTTACGATCCGTTGTTTGGTGTTTGTGGTCTGTTTGTGACCGTGCGTTTGCGCTTGACAAAGGCCGGTTGGCCGAAAATTTGCGCTTGTTTTGTCAAATACGCGCTTACATTGGTTTTTTGTTCTTCTGGTTCCTGTTTGCTTGGGCGCGGGCAGTCGCACTTGTTTTGAATCTACCGTTTGTAACAAACATTTCAAATAATTTGTCAAAGGAGACAATATTTGAATAACAATCTACCGTGTGTAACAAACTTTTCAAATCATTCGTCAAAGAAGATGATATTTGAATGATAATCTACCGTTTGTAACCACTATTTGAAACTATTCGTCAAAGAAGACGATACCTGAATAACAATCTACCGTATGTATAAAACATTTCAAATTACACACACACACACACACACACACACACACACACACACACACACACACACACACACACACACACACACACACACACACACAACACACACACACACATACACACGCACGCACGCACGCACATACACACATATATATATACATATGTGTATATGTATATATGTATATATATATACATAAATACATATATACATATATATATATACATGTATATATATATATATATATACATAATTATATATATATATACATAATTATATATATATATATATGTGTGTGTGTGTGTGTGTGTGTGTGTGTGTGTGTGTGTGTGTGTGTGTGTGTGTGTGTGTACCCATGGCTGATCCAGCTTGGAATTTCTATATTTCAAAGTGTCAAGGACACATTTTGTACAGGAAGAATAATACTGTCATCATCTGCTCTCTGAATAAGGACAAGACTACTTTCATATCTGCTTGGTGACAATAATGCAAAAGTATGTCATACTTGAAACTAATACTAAAGTAAGCAGAGAGAAAGAGAGAGAGAGAGAGAGAGAGAGAGAGAGAGAGAGAGAGAGGAGAGAGAGAGAGACAGACAGACAGACAGCCAGCCAGCCAGACGGACAGACAGACAGACAGACAGACAGAGAGACTGACAGACAGACAGCGACAGAAAGAGACAGAGACAGAGAGAGAAATACAGAGAGTGAGGAGAAACTACCAACAAATATATATGGACATGGGAAAGCCGCGCAGAGCTGAGACTAAAACAGACATACAAACAGGCGAGCAGAATTACAAAGATATTTTTCCAGCTTGCTCAAATACTTTTTGTCTTCATTTCAAAACGTATGTACAATACAATCACAATTCACATACACATTCTGATGCATATTCAAAGTACAACACTGACCTTTGCTAGCACTGTCATCAGTTACACATCTCACAATTCGCACATTAAACAAATAAGATAAACGCCAGGCACAAAGTATTTCAATAATATAGTATGCTTTCCAGGAGAATGAAATGAATAATGATAGCAAGAATAAAAAAAATATAACAGTCTCTCTCTAGACAAACAATCTCTTTTTTCGTGCATTCATTCTTCTTCTTGGGAACACATTTCCTGGAACGCAATTTTGTAAGATACAACCGTTGAAATATTCAAATCAAAGCCTTGTAGAAATGCTACTTGTACATGAAAGCAAAATACTGCATGTTCCTTTTAGCGAGATGATCTTCGGTCAGATATTTGATCTTTAGATGTCTTTTGAATTGTGTCATAGTCGAATCGACATTTTCAAATTTTGCATTTATTCACGAAGAATTTTGTACAAACTATAACACAATCAATAACATCTTCGTTCACGAACGACTTAGTGTAAAACGATTCAGTGTAACCTTATATCATAAAATGTTTCGTTAATGTAAGATTACAACAGGACAGCTGGAAGGGGAAAAAGAACACCATGTAGGCCCAGAGATAAATCATTGGACGGGATCTGCGGAGTGGATGGGGACAAAAAGAGTACGAGATATTCTTGCAGCGACAGATTGATTCGTATGGAGGGCCATGATCGCCAATACCATTGCGGCAAGGTACATGGCGATGATGATGAAGAGCATATCTTTTGTCGCAGTTACGTTTAAAATGTTTGTAATACATTAAAAAAACGAACTTGTCACCTTGCTGTATTACATGATGTGCAATTGTCATTGTCTATAATCTGAATCTTTTCCGAAGTAGTATTTGTTGCAATTATCCGGCGAGTTGATATTAAAACCATTTAAACTAATTTCTTTTAACCTGTTCCACGTTGTAAAATGTCTTGTTCCCGTTGGTGTCACTTAACGGTTCTTTGCTCTATTTCAAACAGCAATTTGGCAATCATTATGACATTTCAAGATATAACGATAAACGCTTGCCCCTTTTACAACACCAATAATTATTATGAGCGATTTTAGTATGTTTATAGCTTTGTTATTTTTCGAGTCAATAAAAACCTGTTTGAGCGATCGATTTTAGTGTATTTCTTACTTTCTAACTGTTATTTTTCGAAGCAATATCAACTGAACGAAGGTATTCTGATAATGTAAACGTTTGTTTTTACTTTGCACATATCCTTAAATGCTTCATAAACCATAAACGTCCCGTTTGAATTAACTAGATCCGCAACACACTAAACTCACTTATCCATCTACTTTTGAAATGATACTGTTTCATTATCAGTTTTAAAATTATCAGTTTTAAAATTATCAATTTTAAAGATGCTTTCTGCTAAAAACTGACTTAAGCGTAATAATTGATCTTTTGTTCCTAGTTCCTGTATGCTTGAAAAGTATTTTTCCAGAGGTACATGTATCTGAATATGTTTTATTAACTGAGATAGTGGGCCTATATTTGTGCATGTTTCTGATAAATAAGATTTATTTTCTATGATAGATTTCCATTTATAGTTACCAAGCTTGAGTTTTCTGATCCAAGAAAATTTCAGAGAAGAAAACTAACTAACTAACTAACTAACTAACTAACTAACTAACTAACTAACTAACTAACTAACTAACTAACTAACTAACTAACTAGCTAACTAACTAACTAACTAACTAACTAACTAACTAATTAACTATTAACTAACTAACTAACTAACTTACTAACTAACTGACTGACTGACTGACTGACTGACTGACTGACTGACTAACTAACTAACTAACTAAATAGATACGTAAATAAGTAAATGAATAAATCAATAAATAGATAAACAAAACCAAAAAATATATAAAAAGATCCTGAGATGACTTTCCTAAATTTCCATTTCTCATGTGATTTAACCGTAGTTTTTCTTGAGGTTGTATCTTGTGTATTAGACCATACCAGTTTCGAAATAATTCTGAAGATGTTCTATAGTCTTGTTTGGTGGATTGGGAATCAGTATCCGAAGGCGTATCAGTTTTGGTAGAATCAGAGACTTGCTACTCTACCATATGGGGGTGATATTCCTTATTCCTTTGAATCCAAATCTTAGAGAGTGCTTTCGTTTCCAAGAACTTTTCAGAGTAGTGAAGTATCACACAATTGTGACCTCCCACCACGAAATCAATCTTAACTCGCAGTCAGTCGAACAGCACTAGGAGCTGAAAAGGTGACTGAGGGTCTATCTGGGGTGTTTTGACTTTTTCTCAAAATTGATTCCTGTAGACTATAATCTATCCCCCACTGAAACTTTTTTCTTGAAAAAAATATTATTAATCAATTTAAATCGGTATTTTAATGCACTGATCGCAGCTGAAAGAACGCAATTTCCTACCAAAAGTATCCATTTTTGTCTCTTATTATGAACCGTAACCTGTACAGTACCCGCACGTGTAATATACTGATGGAAAGCTCTTTGGTGCACCTTTCAGATAATGACAGTGAAAATTAGAAAAAAAAACCGGGTCAAAGCCACCAAATAAAGAAATTTAAGGAAAATGTGTAGGAGAGCACACAAAAACTTTAGAGGCCTTTTTCTCAAAATGCCGTCATACAACTCAATGACTTTAAACATACATAACTGCTACATGTTTTTGAGTACAAGCTTTATTCAAGTACCAAAATAATCAGCAGAATGTACACTTTCCACTGATATGTTTATCTCAAAATGCCCAAAATGATAGTTAAGACTGATTTTGTGGTTGGAGGTCACAATTTGTCAAATCTGCAGTAAACCATATTCCATTTTTTCACTTGTTTACAATTGCAGTCAATTTTTGATTATGTCACATATCTCACTGGTTACGTCTTTATTTCCTACTCGTACTACTTTTCATTTCTTCAGCATTCATAACGCATCCAAAAATTTTCCATACTCTGCTAGTACATTCAGTGTATGTACAAAATACGTTTTGTCTCCTTTGTTCATAAGTTGTTTGTTGTCACAACAAAGATATTTGTACCAGCGCGTATAATCTGTTTTCTATGGGGAGAACATTGGCGAATAGTTGTTCCACTGAGCATGAAAAATGGACAATTTAAAGTTTATTTTGGCATTATATTGTTCAACTTCGAATCTCTGATTTAGCATTCTTTGGAAAATATGTAGGGCCTATATTCGGAACACCTTTGTCTATAGTTATGGGATGTTTTTACGTGAACAATATTTGTCTTATATGCATAAATTGACATCGTTTTTGTTACCACAATGTTCAATGATGCTTGATTGTCGTTCAGCAAAGGGATGTGGTTTGTGAAGCTGGTTCACAAGGGAAATGTTGACACGTGCTAAATGTTAATGTTCATTTTTTAAAACTTCCAATGTATGAATTATCATTAAGTATATTCTTATATTATGTGGAGTTCATGTGCCAACATTGTCCTTTCATATGTGTAAAATTTTCTTTTTTGCATTTTTCGTTGCCACATTGTGTTTTACGATGTCCGTTAATTGTGAAACAAAAGATGAATAAAAACAGTTTAAAAACAGTTGTTTGTCGACAGCAAACCGAGATATTTTGAGTCCTATACCATTGTTTTTTTTAATTCTCTTTATATTAGTGTTTCCGTGTAACCATGACTGCAATAATTTCCACCGAAAGAATGAAGAGAACTGGAGACACAAAGGTCTCCCTATCACATCCTCTCGACATCTTGAACCAAGAAGAACACTGACTATTCAATATTAACGTGGATTTGGTGTCGTTATAAAAAGTGACAGTCCAATGTGTATCTTTATCGAATCCCAATAAATGTAAAACCTGAAGCATGAACATTTTCAGTCCAGTGAAAGGAATCCCTTCTCAAAGTCAACACTGTATGCCATGGAAACACGACAAACGTGACAAATCACGCATATGCACATTTGTAGCTCCATCTGTGGACATATCAATTTCGAGGAAAGCCTTCTTTGAATTAGAATGAAACTCTATTCTCTCTCTCTCTCTCTCTCTCTCTCTCTCTCTCTCTCTCTCTCCTCTCTCTCTCTCTCTCTCTCTCCCCTCTCTCTGTACATGAGCGTGTGCGTTCATATATGTACCTACATTTTAAAACTGCATTACTCGCAACTGCTAGAAAAAAAAAGCGAAAGTGGCTGAAAAGACACTCTCCACCATGAAACGTCTTGGCACAGATTCATAGATCAGGCCTCTCAATCCCTTCTTTCTCTCCCTTGGCGATCAGAGAAGCAATCAGCATTTGTATTTTGTTTATCTTTTTTTGTTTTAAAGATTAGAGAGTCAAAAGGTCTGAAGTACAACACACAAAGCCACTTACATCAAGCTTATCGTTACCTTGAATTTTTTGTTAGAAGTAGAACGCCTACCTGGGTAGACTGTAACTTTTAACTTTTTTCTTCTTTATTTGGGGATTATCATCTTCTACCCGTGCTAAACTCCCGATATAAACAATCACAGTCCTCTGGAAACGAAAACAGAAAACCTCCCTACATTGGAATACGACTGTCGTATGTTGTAAAGGTGGCTGGTAACGGACGCGCAATGAAAACGGTTGCATACTTCGCAATCTGTTTTCCCCCCTTGTTATTTGTTTGTTTGTTTGTTCATGTTTTATTTAGTCTTTGGCATTTTCATTTTTTTGTGGAGGCGTGCATGCACACAGTCTTGTTCACATTGTGCAGCCAGTACGCCGCTGCATAGTCTGCACATTCAGTCCTCGACGCGTGTGCACAGCGGGTGTTTTCCACGTTTCCATAGCCACCAAAGCTCAAAAGTTAGGAGACTGAAGTCATGCACATCAGAAATAGCCAGCAGAATTGGCCAAGCCAAAACAGCATTTAAGAAGATGAAAACCATTCTTACCAACAAATACCTATAAATTAACATCAGGAAGAGAGTTCTTGAATGTTATATAGAACCGATAATGTTACACGGTTGTGAGGCGTGGGCAGTCAACAAGCAAAGCCAGAGCAAGATTGGGGCAGCCGAGATGTGGTTTCTCAGAAGAATGTTGAGAGTTCCATGGACAGTGAAGAAAACAAACGAGACAGTCTTGATGGATGCAGACAGAAGAGGATCATTGATAGGGAACATTAGAAAAAGACAAGCAACATTTATAGGACACTTTGTGAGGAAAGGGGAATAAGAGCACCTGGTCACAACAGGAAAGCTGGAGGGAAAAAGAGCACCAGGTAGACCCAGGGAGAAAATATTGGACGGACTTGCAGGGTGGCTGAGGACAGAGACGGTGGGAGATGAACTTGCAGCGACAAGGGATAGATTCGTATGGAGGGCCATGATCGCCAACGCCATGCGGCAGGGCACATGACGACGATGATGATGATAGCCACCAGACACCAATATAACCTACATCATCATCATCATCATCAAGTGCCCTGCCACATGGCGTTGGCGATCATGGCCCTCCATATGCATCTATCCCTTGTTGCCAGATATAAGCTGCACGATCCCTAAAGGATACAGTAGTCAAGTGGGTAAACATCAGACTTTCAGTCACAAAGTCCTGGGTTCATATCCACCTGGAAGGTAAGAGTGTAGAGATATTTTACCGATCTCTCAGGTCTAGATGTGTGTAGATCTGCCAATACCTGAACCCTTCTTTCTTATGTACATGTGACCCCCACCACGAAATCAGTCTTAACTAGCATTTTGGGCATTTTGAGATTATACATATCACTGAAAAGTGTACATTCTGATGATTATTTTGATACATGAATGAAGCTTGTACTAAAAAAAAATGTAGAAGTTATGTATGTTTAAGGTCATTAAGTTGCATGGCTGCCATTTTGAGAAAACGGCCTCTAAAGTTTGTGTGTGCTCTCCCACACATTTTCCTTAAAATTTCTTTATTTGGTGGCTTTGACCCAGTTTGTTTCTAATTTTAGCTGTCATTATCTGAAAGGTGCACCAAAGAGCCTTCCATCAGTGTATTACATGTGCGGGTACTGCACAGGTTACGGTTCATAATAAGAGACAAAAATAGGTACTTTTGGTAGGAAGTTGCGTTCTTTCTGCTGCGGTCAGTGCATTAAAATACCATGTTAAATTGATTAATGATATTTTTTCAAGAAAAAAAATTCTGTGGGGGATAGATTATAGTCTACAGAAATCAATTTTGAGAAAAAGTTAAAACACTCCAGATAGACCCTCAGTCACCTTTTCAGCTCTTAGTGCTGTTCAACTGACTGCGAGTTAAGACTGATTTCGTGGTGGGAGGTCACATATAGGTATGCAGTATAAAAAATGTACACGTTAAAGATCCCGTAAGTCATGTCAGTGTCTGATGGCTTATGGAAACGTGAAAACATTCAGCATGCATGTCCACTGTAGTTGCAAACTGCAGCAACAACGTTATGGATTATGGTCAGCTCGCCTAACATCTGGAGTTCTACGTGCATTCTGACATAGCCTGGTTATGTATAATGCACATTAAGTCCAAATGACTTTCAAGAATAGGGCTATACTAGATTGATTCGTAACGTGCATACCTGATGCTACAATGTATGTGTGCACACAAGACACAAACACAAGACACACACACACACACATACACACACACGCGCGCACGCGCGCGCGCGCACACACACACACGCACCCACACACACACACACACACACAAAAACATACACACAACACCCCCCCCCCCTGCACACACGCACACACAGACACACACAACACACACACACAACACACACACACACACACACACACACACACACACACACACACACACACACACACACACACGCAGAAAAGAAAACCAAAGACGGGAAAGAACATCATGACATCAAAAAAGCTAAAGACGTCACCTCACAGCGCAAACATGCAACGTCACACCCTCCGCAGATATCAGAACAACGTAAAAAGAAACACGAGCTTCCGTATGTTCTGACTGTCCACGATTCGGTGTTGAGAGATGTAAACTCAAGAAGACTGGGACGATCTTACGATTTCGAAGGAGAGTCGTGTGCTGTGAATAACATTAATGACATAAAAGGCTCTTTAGACAAGACTCTATCTCAATTTGACAATCCTGCGGACTGTATTGTTTTCCATTGTGGTGTCCACGAACTAAATAAAGATATCGCTACAACAACTCAACATCTTACTACATGCATCAAATATGTAGCACAAAAATACCCAAACACAAAGATAGTCATCAGCAAGGTCGCCCCTGTACGACATGCACGTAGGGAGGTTCAGCGGAATTTGTTCAACGCTTTCTTATCTGCTGAGCTTGTTGACATCAAAAACGTATCTTTTGTCTCCCACGAAAACCTTCGTACCAACCAGCAGTTCCTTCACGACAATATACACCCCACTGCCAGAGGAAGCAGCGTGATAGCGGGGAACCTGGGAAGACACGTTCGGGATCTGTTTTGGGAGACCCCTAGGAGAACAACACGATCACGTTCTTCACGGCTACACTCCTCTAGATTCCCCCGAGGAAGGTTCCACCATTTTAACAACTACGAACCGTGGTGGCTGCAATATGATATGTTTTAGTATATCTACAGTTATCAACGATTCTTGTCACAGGACTTTTTCCTCATCATCTCTGACAATTCCCTTGATGAAAGTATATAAACGCTAGAATTTACTTAGTCAGACTATCAGGACTCGGTCAGACTATAATCTCCGTACATTTGACGGCGTGTATACCATTGTTTTATTTATTTGTTATTTGTTTCTGTTCATAATCTACCTATTTTCTCTACAAGAAGGACTTTTTCCCATAGTTTTAACTACATTTCCCCCCCTACCTTTCATTAGAAGTCTAAGTAGTTAATGTTTTCTTTCTGGCCATTTTTTCTCGTACGCAGAAAACCAGACTATTCGTGATTATCAAACAAATAACCTTTAATTTAACATAGGAGATTAGCCAACAATGAAACTGCGCCAACAATCACAAATCAAATTTTTGCAGTGGAATTGTAGATCTATTTCCACCAATTCCGCATACCTGGAACATTTTCTCTCATCAAATCAGTGTGAAGTTTTAATTTTGCACTCCCTTAATGTTATCCCAACCAAACTTCCCAATTTCCGAAATTATTATTATCCTCCAATATATGACTTAGGAAATCCCAGGAAGAAGGTAGCTACTGCGATATATATACTTAAAGAGTTGCAGTATCACATATTTAATTCCCCATTTTAACAATCAACTGAAGACTTACACGCTTGTGCCGCCACAGTACAATTCAGTAATTCTTTCATCCTGAACGTTTTGTCAGACTACCTGCCAACAGGTCCAAATGACCACAATACAGAATGGCTGCGTACGATTCCGGATCTGCAGCACGGTAGATGGCTAATAGGTGGAGACTTTAATTCCCACTCCCCGTTTTGGGAAAAAGATTGTTGTACTGTTACAAGCAATCGTTTAGTAGAAAATATAGTTGACAGTGCGCTTTACCTTTTGAATGATGGGAGTGTCACCAGAATTCCTGATGTTTCCAAACACCGGGCAACAGCCATCGATCTGTCACTAATATCACCAGAATTAGTACCGTGCTGTACCTGGGACACTCACAGAGATACTTTGGGAAGTGATCACTTACCTATCATCATAACAATAACAAATGACAACATCAGGATGAAAGACAGCACTCCTGACATTGTACCAAAATATAATTACATGCGTGCTGATTGGACCATGTTTCAGACTGCTCTTGCTAAACAAGAATATAAGCATTATGAAAGTGAAAATGTAGACGTTATGTTTTCTAAGTTCCAGGAGTCAGTTCTAGCTGCTGCGGACCTCTCCATTCCGAAACTCAAAACATTTAAGTCCAATAATCGTTTGGGTAATGTTTGGTGGACAGAGGCATGTGAGAAAGCAGTTCAGTATAAAAAAGATAAATTCAAAATCTACATCAAAAGCAGAAAACCGGACGATCACATGGAAATGAAAAAAGCTAACACCCAGTGTAATAAAATCATCGCTGAAGCAAAGAAAGATTATTGGGCATCATACTGCACCAAAGAAATTTCAGATTTTAAGGATTTTCATAAAGTCTGGACAAAAATGAATCAAATGAAAAACGGAGCCAACTTACCTAGATGTCCAATAATGATTGATACATGTCACAAATTTCCTTCCGACATGGACAAAGCTGAAACTTTTGTAGAACTCTTTGCTGAAAATAGTAAAGTAGACAGGTTGTCTCCTAACTGCAAACACTACAGAGAAACGGCAGCTAACAACCCTATCTTCACTGATCCAATACCTCAGAATGATCGCTGGTTTAATTCTCCGATCACCCTAGAAGAGCTAAAAAACACTATCTTGTCTCTACACAACAAAAGGAGTTCGGTAGGTGTCGATGCAGTTTCAACTGAAATGATTAAGCATCTTCCAGAAAATTATTTATTTTCTTACATAAAATTTTTCAGAAATGTTGGGTGAATGGAACTGTACCACAGGTATGGCAAAAGTCTATTGTTATACCCATATTAAAAGCAGGAAAGCCTAAAAACAATAAAAACAGTTACATACCTATTGCGTTGACGTCCCATACGAGCAAACTAATGGAAAGATTGGTCTTAAACAGACTTATACATTACTGTGATAAAAATAACGTTATTCCGGTAAACCAGGCAAGTTTCAGAAAAGGGAGATCCACAGTTGAGCACCTGGTTAAACTTACAACTCAGATAAAACAACAATTTGCCCGTAGAAAAAGTCTTTTAGCAACTTTTTTTGATGTGAAAAAAGCTTATGATCAAGTTTGGCATACACGTTTATTGTACAAGCTGAAATCTATTGGTCTATTTGGCAATATATACAATTATGTCAAGTCCTATTTAGCCAATAGAACAATTCAGGCAAGAGTGGGAACAAGTTATTCTACTTCACGATGTCTTGATATGGGAATTCCTCAAGGTTCAGTGATAGCACCTATATTATTTAACATCCTTATACATGATCTTCCTAATGTACTCTCAAATCGTGTTGTTTTGGTACAGTACGCTGATGATATATGCATATGGATGAATATTACTTTAAAAAAGACAACTCCCCAGAGAGCACAGAATTACATCAGGAAGGTGTATCAATCTGATCTTGATAGTCTTGGAAACTACATGTAAGAAAATGGTCTGTCGTTATCAACTGAAAAAACTAACATGATACTATTTAATCCTGGTGGTACTTTAAATAACTTGCCTACTTTCAAACTGCATGGTGAAGTGTTACATTACAAACAGGTGGTAACATTTCTGGGAGTTTTTATAACATCGAAATTAAACTGGAATGTCCATTTTGATTATATTTTAACAAAAGCAAGAAAAGCCTTAAATTTTCTAAAGATAATAAGCAGATTACCCTGGGGAATGGATACAAACATACTACTTCATCTATCAACAGCACTTGTAAGATCTAAATTCTCCTATGCACAAGAGGTGTTCTTCAGTGCACCAAAATATTTACTAAAGAAGATTCAAAGCTTAGACTGCAAAAGTCTTAAAATTGCACTAGGTGTACCAGTCCATGCTTCAAATCTGGAAACGTACAAAGTTGCTGGAATTCTGTCTCTGAACAACTATCGTGAGCTAGCGACAGCAAAGTTTGCAGTCAGAACTACTTCACAAACGGACAATTTTGTGAGCAAGGAAATTAAACTAAGGTCTGATGTTGACTTTCCAAAACGAGCAAGCAACATTTCATCACAAATGACTGTTGCAACTTATGTATCTGACTTAGTCAAACAGTCTAACATAAATTTGGATGAAATAGCTGAGACACCATCCACAACGCCTATCCCTACATGGGAAATGCTTAAAGCCACTTTTGATATTGATTATACAGATGCAAAGAAATATGAAAATATTAACATTTCGATATGCACAGCGAGAGAACACGTCGCTGAAAATTACCGTACCCACCTCCATATTTTTACCGATGGGTCAGTCTTAGAAAATAAATCTGCTGGAGCAGCGTTTTATGTTCCAAAATTTAGAATACAAAAGTCATTTTTCATTGGGCCAAATATATCTATATTTACAGCGGAATTAGTCGCTATTATACAAGCGTTGCATTATTTAGTAGACCTTAAACCTGTATTTGTCAAAGTAGTTCACTTTGTTGATAAAAAATCTGTATTATATGCCTTACAGTCTTTTGATACAGACACAAGACCTGACTTAATTACTGAGGCAAATCATCTTATACATCGTTTAAGGACAAAAAGTACAGATATCAGTTTATGCTGGGTGCCTTCTCACGTTGGTCTTCACGGCAACGAAGTAGTAGACAGAGCAGCTAAGCAAGGTGCACACAACACTGATAATACTATAGAATTACGTATTAAAACTTCCGTAAAAGAAGCTTGCGGCTTGCTAGAATCAGCCTCATGGATTCGTTTTCATGAACATTTCAATGAAAAGTTTGTGACACAACAAATGATAAAACACTCTTTTCAAAATGTATGTAAAAAAATTGCAGTATTCTTCCATATATCATTCGAGGTCGATTGTTGCTGTTCATTTTCGTATTCAGCTAAACGCGTTGAAAACAAAATATTGTAAAAATATCAAGTGTATTTGCGGAGAACAATTCACACTGTTTCACTGTTTATTTTACTGCAAAAAGCTACGTTCTTTTTTTACCAAAAATGTTTACACAAGAAAACTATTCTGAAACTCATTTTAAAGAAGTAACTTCAGATCAATCTTTGTCAGTTAAAATTTCAGAATCATTGGTTCACAGTCCTGTTAATGTGTTGCTTTAAGTTTATGAAGTTTGTACTTTAGCGTTAAATTTTCCCTTCGCATTGTTAATGTTAATTGTTAGTGTTAAGATCTTGTTCCATTTTTATATTTACCCGCGTACCGTACTCATGTCTCATACTCTGTCTCCCCTCTGCCCCCAATCCAACTCGCCCATCTCCCATCCTCCATTTTTTCCCCCCGTCTAATATCACTCATAGTGAACAGACGTTAAATCAAAGAACGAACACACGCAGACACATACACACACACACACATAATATGTGCGTGTATATATACATATACATATACATATACATATACATATACATATACATATACATATACATATACATATACATATACATATACATATACACACACAGGTCAGGTCGGATAGATGTATCCGCTACTGGTAACCTGGAACCCAGTACTACCTGTCGCAGGGTCGAATTGCTGGCGACTAAACCAGCAACCCCACCAGTCCTCTCAGGAGGATGGTGAGGAGGGTGGCTAGAAACCCTGGTGGAAATAAATTTGATCCATCAAAGGGCGCCAGCTCTGGAGAGCTACCCGCGGCCATCTAGCTAAGGGAGTAAACCCTGACAGTAAATCCGGTGTGGGGCCCCTAAGGCGGTTGGATGGCAAACTTTGTCACTTTCCGGCAGCTCCTGCGGCCTCGTTGGCACCAAAACGTAACAGCCCTGCTGTTCCTTTGGATCTGTCAGCGAGGTGGAGAGGGGGGACAAGTTGCATGGGCAACAGCCTGTCTTCCATATTACACTGCCCAGGCTTACATCCGTCCATTCATCCACAAACACTCTAACACTACTAACACTAGTGTCGGCACAACACGGGAAGCAACAGATACCGGTGATAAGTCATTGCTCAACTGGCGTAGAGCTGACGCCAGGGGTTGCTTTTGACGGTGGGAGAGACCTTCGTGTCTTACTGGACAGCTACCGCCCACCTAAGCTGGGCAGCCCCCAGCCAGTTAGGTGCTGTCCCGCCACGACCTGCCTTCTTCATTGGGTGCATGAAGATTAGGAGAAAATCTGACAAGCAGGTCGTTAATTACCGCACCAAACAAAAAGAAAAATTCAAATTCAAGAAACGGATCAGGAAAAGGATCAGCAGTGAAACTGGGCTGTTGGAATGTCCGAACAATGATGCCTGGGCTCTCCCAAGATCTGCAAGACATCAGCGACGCCAGAAAAACCGCCGTCATAAACAGCGAACTAAAGAGGCTCAATGTGGACATTGCCACTCTGCAGGAAACACGGCTGGCTGACTCAGGAACACTAAAGGAAAGGGACTACACCTTCTTCTGGCAAGGAAAGAGTTCTGATGCCCCAAGAGAGCAAGGAGTAGGCTTTGCAGTAAGGAACAGCCTGCTGAACATGATTGAACCAGGCAGCGGTGGTTCAGAACGACTCTTGACTCTCCGCCTCAACACCACCGAAGGCTATGTCACTCTCATCAGCGTTTATGCCCCAACTCTGTCCGCCTCTTCAGACACCAAGGATGAGTTCTACGAAAATCTTGCATCAACCATAAGGAACATCCCCAGGACAGAACAACTTGTTCTCCTGGGCGACTTCAACGCCAGAGTGGGTGCAGACAATGACTCATGGCCCTTCTGCCTCGGTTCCTTTGGAGTGGGGAAAATGAATGAGAATGGACAGCGACTGCTTGAGTTTTGCGCCTGCCATGAACTGTGCATCACCAACTCCTTCTTCAAGACGAAGCCTCAGCACAAAGTCTCCTGGAGGCATCCCCGCTCAAAACATTGGCACCAACTGGATTTGATCCTAGTAAGACGTGCCGCTATCAAAAACGTTCTCCACACTCGCTCTTATCACAGCGCAGACTGCGACACAGACCACTCTCTGGTATGTTGCAAGATCAGGCTACAACCAAAGAAGTTCCACTGCTCAAAGAAACAAGGGAACCCTCGCATTGACGTCAGCAAGATGTCTCAGCCACATCTTGTAGAACAGTTCGCAGAGGCCTTTCAGAGAGAATACGATGCATTGCAGCCCAGAGACTCTGCCACTGAGAGATGGGAAACGCTACGAGACACCATGCACCGCATTGCTATGGCCACCTTTGGGAAGAAAACTGTGAAGTCCCACGACTGGTTTGAGGCCAAATCATCAGAGATGACTCCCACTGTTGAGGCCAAGCGTGCCGCACTCACCAAGTATAAGCGGTCACCCAGTGAGAAGAACCTGCAAATCCTCAGGGCTGCCAGAAGTAAGGTTCAGCTTAACGCCAGGCGCTGCGCAAACGAGTACTGGACAGAGCTCAGCGAAGAGATACAGAGTGCTGCTGAAAGAGGCAACATCCGAGGAATGTATGATGGCATCAAGAAGGCACTGGGACCAACACAGAGCAAGATCGCCCCCCTCAAATCCTCCACTGGGGAAGTAATCAGCAATCCTAGCCAACGGATGGAAAGATGGGCGGAACACTACTCCGACCTCTACTCCACACAGAACATGGTGTCCCCCTTAGCCCTCGATGCCATCAAGTGCATGCCGGTAATGGAAGAACTTGACGCAGAGCCAACTGCGGACGAACTCAGCAAGGCCATTGATAGCCTGGCATCAGGGAAGGCACCTGGCAACGACGGAATTCCCCCAGACCTCATCAAGCACTGCAAGACTTCTCTTCTGCACCCTTTGCACGCAGTTCTTTGTCAGTGTTGGAATGAGGGAGCTGTACCACAGGACATGAGGGACGTCAAGCTCGTCACCCTGTACAAAAACAAGGGCGAAAGGAGCGACTGCAACAACTACAGAGGTATCTCGCTCCTCAGCATTGTTGGCAAAGTCTATGCTCGGGTCCTCCTAATCCGCCTGCAGAAACTGGCTGAACGCGTCTACCCGGAATCACAGTGTGGTTTTCGAGCAGAGAGATCCACGGTAGACATGATCTTCTCCCTTGGCCAAATCCAGGAGAAGTGCAGAGAGCAGCGGATGCCCCTGTATGTGGCATTCATTGACCTCACCAAGGCCTTTGACCTAGTCAGCAGAGATGGCCTTTTCAGGGCTCTCCGAAAAATCGGCTGCCCCCCCAAACTGCACAACTTAATTGAGTCCTTCCACTCAAACATGAAAGGGATGGTGCAGTTCAACGGAAACCTCTCCAAGCCCTTCGACGTACGCAGCGGTGTGAAACAAGGCTGCGTCCTGGCCCCAACCCTCTTTGGAATCTTCTTCGCTCTCCTCCTGAGGCATGCGTTCAGCACAGCTCAAGAAGGGATCCAC
>CM060307.1:72759698-72762198 GCA_030674185.1 Monoplex corrugatus
TTTTGACAGCTGTGAACCATGGTGGCTGTCATATAATATGTTTTAAATGAATCGTCGTAGATCTACAGTTATCAACGTCACAGGACTTTTTCCTCCACATCTCTGACAGTTCTCTAGTTGAAAGTGTACAAACGCTAGGATTCAGTCAGGACCAGACTATAATCTCTGTACATTTGAAGGCGTGTATATATTGTTTATTTATTTGTAAATTATTACTGTTCTAAATCTAACTCTTATCTAGATTAGTAGGACTTCTTTACTCCATAGTTTTACTACATTTTTTTTTCTACCTTAATTTCGTAGTATAAGCAATCAATTTCCCCCCCATTTTCCTCGTACACAGAAAACAAAAGCATTCCTAATTGTCAAACAAATCACCGTTAATTGAAAATAAGAGATTAGCCAACAATGAAAATCAAATTTTTACAGTGGAATTGTAGGTCTATTTCCACCAATTCAGCATACCTGGAACATTTCCTCGCCTCAAATCAGTGTGAAATCTTGATTCTGCAGTCGCCTACTGTTTTACCAACCAAACTTCCCAATTTCCCAAATTATTATTATCCACCAGTGTATGACTATGGGAATCCCGGGAAGAAGGTAGCCACTGCAATATATATACTTAAAAAGTTACAGTATCACATAATTACTTCCCCAGTTTTTAACATCAACTGAAGACTTACACGCTTGTGCCGCTGCAGTACAATTCGGTAATTCTTTTATCCTGAACGTTATGTCAGTCTACCTGCCAACACAGAATGGCTGCACACGATTTCGGATCTGCAGCACGGTAAATGGCTAATAGGTGGAGACTTTAATTCCCACTCCCCGTTTTGGGAAAAAGATTGTTGTACTGTTACAAGCAATCGGTTGGTAGAAAATATAGTTGACAGTGCGCTTTACCTTTTGAATGATGGGAGTGTCACTAGAATTCCTGATGTTTCCAAACATCGGGCAACAGCCATCGACCTGTCTTTAATTTCACCAGAATTAGTACCTTGCTGTACCTGGGACACTCACAGAGATACTTTAGGAAGTGATCACTTACCTATCCTCATAACACTAACTAACGAAAATAGGATGAAAAACAGCACTCTTGATATTATACCAAAATATAATTACACACACGCTGATTGGTCCTTGTTTCAGACTGCTCTTACCAATCAAGATTACACACATCATGAACGTGAAAATGTTGACGTGATGTTTTCTAAATTCCAGGAGATAGTTCTAGCTGCTGCAGACCTATCCATCCCGAAACTCAAAACTTTTAAGTCCAATAATCGTTTGGGTAATGTTTGGTGGACGGAGGCATGTGAGAAAGCTGTTCAGAATAAAAAAGAGAAATACAAACTCTACATCAAAAGCAGAAAACCTGAAGATCATATGGAAATGAAAAAAGCTAACACCCAGTGTAATAAAATCATCGCTGAAGCAAAGAAAAATTATTGGGCATCATACTGCACTAAAGAAATTTCAGATTTCAAGGATTTCCATAAAGTCTGGACAAAAATGAATCAAATGAAAAATGGAACTGACTTACCTAGGTGTCCAATAATGACTGACACATGTCACAAATTTCTTTCCGACATGGACAAAGCTGAAACTTTTGTGGAACTTTTTGCCGAAAATAGTAAAGTAGATGGTTTGTCTCCTACCTGCAAGCACTACAGAGAAATGGCAGCTAACAACCCTATCTACACTGATCCCATACCTCAGAATGATCGCTGGTTTAATTCTCCATTCACCTTAGAAGAGCTAAAAAACACCATCTTGTCTCTACACAACAAAAGGAGTTCGGTAGGTGTCGATGCAGTTTCAACTGAAATGATTAAACATCTTCCAGAAAAACAAATTATTATTTTTTCTTACACAAAATTTTTCAGAAATGCTGGGTTAGTGGAACTATACCACAATTATGGCAAAAGTCTATTGTTATACCAGTATTAAAAGCAGGAAAGCCTAGAAAACAATAAAAATAGTTACAGACCTGTTGCGTTGACGTCCCATACGAGCAAACTAATGGAAAAATTGGTATTAAACAGACTTGTACATTACTGCGATAAAAATAATGTTATTCCAGTAAATCAGGCAGGTTTTAGAAAAGGGAGATCCACAGTTGAGCACCTGGTTAAACTTACAACTCACATCAAGAAACAGTTTGCCCGCAGAAAAAGTCTTTTAGCTACTTTTTTTTGATGTGAAAAAAGCTTATGATCAAGTTTGGCATACGCGTTTATTGTACAAGCTGAAATCTATTGGTTTATCTGGAATATGTATGATTACATTAAGTCATTTTTAGCCAATAGAACTATTCAGGCAAGAGTGGGAACTAGTTATTCTACTTCACGACATCTTGATATGGGAATTCCACAAGGTTCAGTGATAGCACCGCTTTTATTTAATATCCTTATACAGGATCTTCCTAAAGCACTCTCAGATCGTGTTGTTTTGGCACAGTACGCTGATGATATATGATTTGGATGAATATTACGTTAAC
>CM060307.1:72767198-72769698 GCA_030674185.1 Monoplex corrugatus
ACCAAAACATACCAAACCAAACCAAAACATACAAACAACCAAACCAAACCAAAACAACCAAACCAAACAAACATACCAAACCAAACCAAAACAACAACAACCAAACCAAACCAAACATACCAAACCAAACCAAAACATACCAAACCAAACCAAAGCATACCAAACCAAACCAAAACATACCAAAATGAAAGATAAACCCAACCAAGAAACGAAACAACCAAAAGCGAAGAAACCAAACCACAGCACCGAACCAACCAAACAAACCGAATAAACAAATATAAAAACAAACAAACCAGATTCATATCCCCATGTCATTTGAATCTTAAACCCTAACTGCAATCCAAACCCACAAGTGTAGTGGACAAGTGCATGGGACATCGAACCTCCAAACCGAAAGGTCTGAGTTTGGCCCTGGCGAGTAAAGAGTGAGTTTTTTTCCCCCAGAGTAAAGAAAGGGCGGACAGTTTACAAGAAACACCACGGACAGTTACAAGAACACGGGCGCGGACGGGACCCAGAGCACCAATGCTCGCAATCCCCCGGATAATCACCCCCCCCCCCCCTAAGCTCCCTACGCCACTCAACAGTCATCTCATCAAGCAAAAAAAAAAAGGGGGGGGGGGGCGCCATGCGCTGCACAACCCGATCGGACCAAGTCATCAGTCACCTAACTACAAACCGAATGGTAAAGTCTGGAGATGACAAACCCTGGGACACAGCCACACAACGCGCACCAACCAGGTCCAGCCCAGCCTCCGGACCAAGAGAGAATGGAAGACCCTTCTCTCGCCCCACTCTGGTCTTCATTTCTCCTTCGGGCAGCCCGCCCTGCCACCAGCTCGCACAGCTGCCAGATGCCGGCCTCCTCCTATCTCTAACTGTAGACCAGTTCTCCGGACTACTTGGTCGTCTTCTGAAGGGAGTTAATCCACTCTGACAGCAGGGATCATCTCCCTTCCCCCTTACTAGAGTCTCGACAGTGAGAAGTCCTGGGGAGTAAGGAGTAGAGATTTTCTTCCAGAGAAAAGGGTCGACATATTTTTTTTAATCTCCCAAATCAATGTATGTGCAGATCTGCTAGGAGTACATGCAACTCCCTTCATGGGGATGATAAAGAAGAAGAAGAAGAAGAAGAAGAAGAAGAAGAAGAAGAAGAAGAAGAAGAAGAAGAAGAAGAGAAGAAGATAGATGAGAATGAGAGAGATGATGATGATGATGAAAGAAGGAAAAAGAAGAAGATGATGTATGATATATGATGTGATATATGATGATGAAAAAGATTCAAAAACAAGATGTCATGTCATTTTACAATCTTCATTCTGTACAAATATTACATAAGAACCAATGATTAGTATATTTCAACGTCATGTAACTTTGAAGAAGCTTCAATGGAAAAAGAAATACTTGAATGATATCGCGATGATAAAGGCAAAATATTTTGATATTGTCAGATTCGAACAAGTGCTGTTTTTAAGAATTTTTATTTTTTTTCCGTTTGGCCTTGAATATGGAAATTTGTTTTCCATCCTCATTCTTTGGCGACTCCTCAGTAGTCTACAACTTTGACATAAATTTGTTTACGATCCGTCCATAAACAGCTAAAATAAAAAATCATGTTCACACGATTTTGTCACAGACATAGAGACAAATACACCCACAGACACACACACACAGACACACACACAGACACACACACACAGGACACACACACACACACACACACACACACACACACACAACACACACAAAAAAAAAACAACACACACACACTACACACACACACAAACACACACACAAATACACACAAGCACACACACACACACTACACACACACACACAAACACACACACACACGTACAATACACACGCACACACGCACCTCAGGTCGACATGAAACAGTCTTAAAGAAGAAGAAGAAGAAAAAGAAGAAGAAGGATTGAAAAATCAGCGTTGGAAGCATTTTGATCTGTTGATAGAAGAGATTTTCATCTCTGCACTCCAAACTCCTCCATCTGTAGCGATATATCACAACCGCAACGCTCCCCCTCCCCCTCCCCCGTCCCCAATCCCCCGCCCTCCCAGTACACAACAACCCAACCTTTACTCACGTCACCTCCATCTTCCACACAAACATCGTCTCTCCTAAACCCCCAAAGGACCCAGTCCCTCAAACAAGGCGCCTTTGTTTTCTTGGAACAGCATTCTTTGTTGTTTTTGCTGTTGTGATGTAAAGACTCCAGCTAGCTATTTGACCTTATGAAGGCTATCTCTCTTCCCACTTCGTCCCCATCATTTCCTACAGAGAGCGTCTGCTCTAAGTTACGTGCCCTCTTCTGTGTAATGTAATGGTTTTTTTTACTACTACTACTACTACTGCTGCTCCTGTTACAACTACTGCTACTACTACTACTACTACTACAGCTACTACTGCTACTACTGATGCTGCGGCTACTACTACCACTACTGCTGCTGCTTGCTGCTACAACTACCAACACCACTG
>CM060307.1:72774698-72777198 GCA_030674185.1 Monoplex corrugatus
TCTGTTCTTCTGAGACATTGTATCGTCTAATACAAACAACAACAACAACAACAACAACAACAACAACAACAAAACCAAAACAATGACAACAACAACAACAAAATAAAAAACCCACAAACCCCACAAAACAAACAACACACACAAAAAACAAAAAACACAAACACACAAACACAAAACCAAAAATAAACAAACAAACAAAAAACAAATGGGAAAAAATGTATATCTGCAAGAGTTCACTCCTCACTTTCTCTCTTTGCGTGAATTATCTACCCATTCTTAGAACAGTTTGCTAGCCAAAATCTATTTGAGAATGTACACACCCCACAACCTAAACAGACAGACCGACAGACAGACACAGGGAGAGAGATAGAGAGAAAGAGAGAGAGAGACAGACAGACAGACATAAAGAGACAGAGACAGAGAGAGCAGTGACATTTTGTGACCCCATGACTTGCCATGACCCCCTTCGCCACATAATGTTCATGTCGGCAGTCATGTATACGTACTGGCCAAGCGACGCCGCCGAGAACTTTTAACAGATCACCGGGAACCTCCGTGCACCCTTCCAACCAGACATAGACCGACCGTCAGACTACTAGGCTGCAAGCAGAGAGTCGGTGGGTGAGTGGGTGGGTGGGGTGGAAGGACGCCTTGACCAGCTCTCAAGGTGACGGTCTCCCAGTTACTCAATTCGCTGGCCCGGGATGGAAGGTGCCGCCGATGTCAAAACGAACCTCTACCCCTTTTACAACGATCGTCCTTTTCCCAGACGTCACCCGAAGTCGCGCGACTTGTCCTGAGGAAAGGGTAGCGGTCTCCGCAGCTCGATGTAGATGGGAAGCTAACCTGTGGCAGGCAACAAGCAGTCAGCTCACTCACCCACCCATCGGCAGCTTCTGACACTGTGGTGGTAGTGAGAAAGATGGGGGAAGGGTGGGAGGGTGGGGGGAGGAGGAGAGAGAGGAGAGAGAGAGGAGAGAGAGAGGAGAGAGAGAGAGAGTGGGAGGGAGAAGAAGGACGAGAGGGCGGGGGCAAGGACACAACGGCACAAGTTGATGACAACGACGATGGTTGCAGAAAACCTCCCTCCTTGATGTCACTCCGCCTCATCTGACTCAGCCTGCAACCCAACGGAAGTTGATAGCAATTTGCGAACGAACGGTCACTCGGGATAGTATGGTGGCGGGGGGGGCCGGTGGAGGCTGGGATGGGGAGGGGGGAGGGGTGCTGGGCATGGAAATGAAGTATCCACCCGACCAGAAATACGATATCGAGGCGTGAAACATACACTTATGTACAACGTGGCATAAAAAATTTCAGTCCCGGCAGTTTCAGATTCACATGCAATTTCCTCCAGACGGCGTCTCCGTGCCAGCGGAATATACGTACAGCCAAATCCTCGAAAAGACTTTCCCAAATCTATAGAAAACGACTGATATCGATAAAGCTAATAGTCTGCGACAAGTCTTCTCAAAACGTGGATGTTAAATCCGAAGAATAAACCGCCATACTATACGAGAAATGTCACAGCGATATCAAAATAACAACCAACCAGAAGAGAACGAGATAAGAAAAAAAAAAAAAAAAAAAAATGGCCAATAAAATCGCCGACTCAGATGCTTGCATACGGTGGAACAGTTGGAGAAAGCAGACGAGGAAAAAGTGTGTCACAACCCCAAAGTGACAAGCCATCGATCTGCTTCCCGCCAATAATTAAGCATCGCCTACTGGTAATATCTGGTCAAAATCATCATCCAAACGTCTACCCTTTCCAATAACTCCCACATGCTGCAGCTTTATATGTTGCATGTTACCCCTATCCATATCATCTCATCTTCTTCTTTGTTTCCTTCTCTCTTCGTCAATCCGTCTTTCTCTTCTTCTTCTTCTTTCTTTGTTTTCTTCTCTCTCTCTCTCTCTTGTTTCAGTCTCCGCTCAGCATCACTACCCTCTCTCGCCCACACATCTTAACTACTGTAACATCTTAACGTACATACCTACTTAATTCTCAGCCCATTGCCTTTTGCTTTTTTTCATTTCTCCCGTCCCCCCCTCCTCCCTTAGTGGTTTCTGCTATTGCTGTTCTTCCCTCTCTTGATTCCTCCTTCATCTTACACCTGCTCGTCCTCGACCCTCCCCCCCCCCCCTACCTACCTCCTCCAACAAACCCTTCTGTTCCCCTGCTCCTTTATATTGTACATTCTGTTCCACTCTTCATCTACACCATCTTGTTTTATCCCTCTGCCTTCTGTCCTCTGATTTAATCCCTCTGCCCTCTGTCCTCTGATTTAATCCCTCTGCCCTCTGTCCTCTGATTTAATCCTTCTGCCCTCTGTCCTCTGATTTAATCCCTCTGCCTTCTGTCCTCTGATTTAATCCCTCTGCCCTCTGTCCTCTGATTTAATCCCTCTGCCTTCTGTCCTCTGATTTAATCCTTCTGCCTCTGTCCTCTGATTTAATCTCTCTGCCTTCTGTCCTCTGATTTAATCCCTCTGCCCTC
>CM060307.1:72782198-72789698 GCA_030674185.1 Monoplex corrugatus
AAGAAAAAAAAACGACCCCCCCCCCACCTCCCAGATATATATACATAAGTAAACACGCCAACACAGAGAGGCATCCCTCCCCTCTACACTGAACCCCCAGTTCCCTCCCCCATCCCACACCCCACCCACCCCCGCCATCCCCCGCCCCTTCACCCTGAACACTCTAAAGCCTTAGCTGTTGTCAATAGCCTCAGTGCAAGGAGAATCAATAGAAAGTTTGCACCATGCATATAGGCCTGCAGTCCTGACCCTGGGCTGAACCTGACCCCAAGCTGACGACACAACCAGACTGCCAACATAACATAGCTAGCTGCCTGTCGCACAGACGAGTGTAAAGGGAACAGGAAAAGTAAAGATGAGAGAGAGAGACAGAGAGAGAGAGAGAGAGAGAGAGAGAGAGAGAGAGAGAGATGTGAAGGCCGCAATATACGACTATGCGCTTGAGAGAGAGGGGGGGGGGGGGAGGTGTGAAAGACGCAATATGTGACTATGCATTTGAGAGAGAGAGAGAGAGAGAGAGAGAGAGAGAGAGAGAGAGAATGACAGAGAGAGAGAGAACAGACAGAAAGACAGAGAGACAGAGAGAGACAGAGAGAGACAGAGGGAGGGACAATAGAAAGGAGAGTAAACACACACACAAGACACACACACACACACACAGACACAGACACAGACACACACACACACACACACACACACACACACACACACACACACACACACACACACACACACACAAACAAACAAAACAAACAAACAAACAAACAAAGACACACACACATTTAAAACACACACATTATATTTAAAATGCACGCACACACACACACGCGCGCGCGCGCCGCGCACACATACGCACACACATACACTCACATTGAAAACTACATACTACAAAGAACACACACCACAGCATACACACACGCTTAAAATGCACACACACACACAACACACACACACACACACACACACACACACACACACACACACACACACGACACACACACACACTCACTCACGCACGCACACTCACTCACGCACGCACACACACACGTACACACACACACAGACACAAACGCACACACACTTAAAATGCACACACACACACACACACACACAACACACACACACACCACTCACACAAAACGCACAGACACTTAAAATACAACACACACACACACACACACACACACAACACCACACACACAACACCACACACACATCACACACACATACACACACACACAACACAACACACATAATGACAGACACAGCATCACCCAATACTTCAATATTCAGTATCGCTGACAACAATATGGTACGGTCATGATAATACACAGTGTCCGTTATCAATATTATAGAGAACACAATATATAAAGAGTAACATTTCAGTACACAATGGTGCACACAAAACTAGCGTTAAACATACAGGCAATATCATACACTTTACAAACAATACAATAAGCATCGCGGGTGATTTATCGCAGAAAATCATGCAACATTATGATTATGAACTTTATACATAAATGTAGACGCAATAAGATAAAATAAGATAAAACAAAAAAAAAAAGCAACATCAAATAGAATACAATAAGATGACATAAAACAAAATAAGATAAAATAAAATGAAATAAAATAAAACGAATTAAAATAGATAAAACAAAATAAAACAAAGCAAAACAAAATAAAACAATATACAGTAGGATAACATAAACACACACACAACACACACACACACACACACACACACACACACACACACACCACACACACACACACACACACACACAAACACACGCACACACACATGGTTTCTCTTATAAAGCAAACGAACCCCTTTTCCCAAAATGAATAAATACTCCAAAATGAATAAATATATACATCAATAAACAAAGCAACAATTGCACTGAAGGGTCTATTTTGGACTAAAACAATAACAATTCTCTATGATATAAAAATGCATACTGATGCGTCACAGCATAATGATAGCGAGGCTTAAATATGATCAGAGTGAATGAGACATAAATACCTCACAATATCAAATGCAACAGAACCAACACCACATAATATGACAAGCAATATAACTGATACCACATAATATTATGTGCAACATAACTATCACCACACAATGTCATATGCAATAGAAGTAGCACCATCCATACAATAATGTATGCTACAGAACTAACATCATACAATATTATATACATAGAACTAACAAAACACAGAATTATATACAAAATAACTAATACAACACACTATTATATGCAATAAAACTAACACCCACACAACAGTATATGCAATGGAACCAACAACACACAATACTATATGCAATAGAACTAATATCACACAATACTGTATGCAGTAGAAATAGCACCACACAAGGCTACATGCAACAGCATTAACACCATACAATATTACATGCAGCACAATTAACACCATACAATATTATATGCAGTAGAACTAACACCATACAATATTATATGCAGTAGAACTAACACCACACAATACCATATGCAGTAGAACTAACACCATAAACATTATATGTAGTACAACTAACACCACACAATACTATGTGCAATAGAAGTAACACAATACAATATTATATGCAGTAGAACTAACACCATACAACATTACATGCAGTACAACTAACACCACAAATATCATATGCAGTAGAACTAACACCATACAACATTACATGCAGTACAACTAACACAATACAATATTATATGCAGTAGAACTAACACCATACAACATTACATGCAGTACAATTAACACCACACAATATTATATGCAGTAGAACTAACACCATACAATATTATATGCAGTAGAACTAACACCACACAATATTATATGCAGTAGAACTAACACCATACAATATCATATGCAGTAGAACTAACACCACACAATATCATATGCAGTACAACTAACACCATACAATATTATATGCAGTAGAACTAACACCACACAATATTATATGCAGTAGAACTAACACCATACAACATTACATGCAGTACAACTAACACCATGCAATATTATATGCAGTAGAACTAACACCATACAACATTACATGCAGTACATCTAACACCACACAATATACTATATGCAATAGAACTGACAACACACAATATTATATGCAATACAACTAACAACACATTGTATTGTATGGAAAAGAACTAACAACACACAGTATTATATGCAATAGAACTGACACCCACACAATATTATATGCAGTGAAACTAACAACACACAATATCATATGCAATGAAATTAACACCACATAATACTATATGCAATAAAACTAGCACCCACACAATATTACATGCAATGAAACTGACACCCACACAATATTATATGCTGTAAAACTAACAACACACAATATCATATGCAATGAAATTAACACCACATAATACTATATGCAATAAAACTAGCACCCACACAATATTATATGCAATAGAACTAACAACACACAATATTACATGCGATAGAACTAATATCACACAATATATATGCAATAGAACTAACAAAAACAATATTACATGCAATAGAACTAATACCACACAACACTATATGCAAGAGAACTAATATCACAATATCGTATGTAATACAACTAACAACACACAATAATATATGCAATAGAACTAACAACACACAATAATATATGCAATAGAATTAACAACACACTATAATATATGCAATAGAACTAACAGCTCACAATATTACATGCAATAGAACTAATATCACAGGGTATTGTATGCAATGGAACTGACATCACACAATATTATATGCAATATAGCTAATATCACCAAATATTTGTTTACAATAGAGCTAGTATTACACTATTGTATGTAATAGAACTAACAACTCACAATATTGTATGCATTAGAACTAATACCACACAACATTATATGCAATAGAATTAACAGCACAGAATAATATATTCAATAAAACTAACCCACACAATATAATAGAACTAAAACCATACAATATTGTATGCAACAGAACCAACAGAACACAATTTCATATACAATAGAATTAACACCACACAATATTACATGCAATAGAACTAACAGCACACAATATTATCTGCAATACAATTAACACCACACAATATCATATGCGAAAGGATTAAAATCACACAAAATTATGTACAGTGGGACAAGCATACTCATAGATGATTATGGAATTTTAGTTCTTCGTGTTTGACAGTGTAAACAGTATGGTAAAATCACACAAGATAACAGAAAACAGCACTGGACATTTCAAAGTACAACGCCATGTAGCTGAAGTAATAAATATTGTTCAGTATGTTTATGTATGTTGAATATTGTTTTTACATTTATGTTACCGCTTTCTACATGTATGAAATTATATCATCAAGTGGTACCATTAGTGTCCGTCAATTTATGTTCAGTGTGAAACAAAATCAAATGATAAGAGAAACAAGGACTCAAAAAATGAAACAGTGATGCTAACAAGATTTACAAGGTTAAAATCATCTAATTTCAGATGTGTACAGGAAGTTAAAACTTTGAAGCAATGAAACGCACAGCACAAGCGACACAGTACAGTCCCAAAATATTAACAGTCTTATTTACCATGATAACGTAAATTTCAAAACTTGAAAGATATGACAATAATAATAATATAATAATAATAATAATAATAATAATAATAATAATAATAAAATAATGTTTATTTGTATAGCGCATATTCCATATAAAAACATGCTCACCAGCGCTTTACATTTCGCAAGAAAGGCAAAAGGTGATAAAAAAAATGTTCACAATTACATACACAATAAGATAACAACAAACATTAAAGCTATACAAGTAAGAAGACACATAAGAAACCACAGAATATTAAAATTTAAACACTGACTTATGTAATGAAGAAAGATTAACAGATTTTTCATATGAATAAAGAGGCATACTGTGTTTATATATTGCTGCGTGTGTGTGCTTGTGTACGTGTGTGTGTGTGTGTGTGTACGTGTGTGTATGCGTGCGTGTGCGTTGCTGCACAACGTGTGTGTGTATGTAAGAATGTGTGTGTGTGTGTGTGTGTGTGTGTGTGTGTGTGTGTGTGTGTGTGTGTGTGTGTGTGTGTGTGTGTGTGTGTGAGTGTGTGTGCGTGTGCTGTGTTTGCATGCGTGTGTGTGTGTTTGTGCATGCAATAATTGTACATAAAATCATAATCAATATTTTGAATGAAGATAAAAACAGAAAAATTCTAATTCATATACAGGAAAAACATTATAACTTCAGTATTACAGCATTGACACCTTGACAATCAAAATTACCTCACAAATTATAAACTATTAGCATATCATGCATCACAATTTACATACAAACAAAGATTTAAAAAAATTCTTAAAGTATTTCAGTCTCTTTCCCACTCAATTTCTCCCCTATCCCCTCCTCAGCTGTACACATACAGTGATACACACACATGCTCACTCATGCACACACACACACACACACACACACACACACACATGCACGCACACACACACCTCGCTCTATAGGCCCTTATACAAAATACTGTTATACAGGCAGGAGAGATTAGTCTGATGACAGACTTGCAAACTAAGTCTCTTCAGTTTAGATGAGTTTGAAAGAGGTGGGTTTTCAGGCGCCGTTTGAAGGTTGAGAAACACTTAGTTTTTCTGAGAGACAGTGGTAGAGAGTTCCATACATTTGGGCCAAAGACAGAGAAAGACTTTTTACCAAAGGTGTCTAGAGAGAAGCGAGGAACAGTCAACAGTGAGGTGTCAGAAGAGCGGAGCGTTCGAGAAGGTTTGTAACCCTGCAGGAGGTTGGCAAGATAGGATGGCATGTTCTCGTGATAGATATACTGAAAGCAGAGACAGGCAACTTTATATTGAATCCTAACCTTTACCGGGAACCAATGAAGTGTTCTAAGCAGAGATTTTGCACTCTCACGCCTGGGCTTGCAGAGAACAAGGCGAGCCGCGTGGTTCTGTATGCGCTGAAGTTTAAATAGTTGATTGTAGATAGTAGATAGACACACTCCCATTGTCTGGAGACCTGCGAATAGAGAGTTACAATAGTCCAGTCTAGATAGTATGAAAGAGACAGCAAGCTTGTTGGCAGCATCAGTGGAAAGGAAGGAGCGAATCTTACCTATTCTGCGTAGCTGATAGTACAGAGTACGGCACAACTGTTTGACATGGGCTTCCATAGACAGTGTTTCATCCAGGTAGAAGCCAAGGTTTCTAACAGTTTGTGAGAAAGATACATCACAACCAGAGATAGACATGGGGACATGAGTAACCTGATTGACCTTTGACTTAGTACCAGTAACAATAAGCTCAATTTTATAATCATTCATCTTCAGCTTGTTTTCACTCATCCACTTGGAGACATCCTCTATACAATCTCTCAGACTGCAAGCAAGAGCGTCAAAATCTGATGGGGCAGAGGAGCTATGCAGCTGTGAGTCATCCGCAAAAAAGTGGTATGAGTGACCTGACTAATGAATGATAGTGCTGAGATTCCAGATGCTGCAGAAGCTGTTCTAGTACAATACGTTCCAACACCTTTGATAGGAATGGTAGATTGGAAACTGGACGATAATTCTTCAAGCAGTCTGGGTCGAGATTTGCCTTCTTCAGAAGGGGCTTGACAAGAGCGTGCTTAAAGCACTGAGGCACAACACCAGATGACAAGGACTTATTCATAATATCTCTGACAATTGGAGTAATTTCATCTAGACAATCAAATAGGATAGAGGCAGGGATAGGGTCAAGGTCACAGGACTTCTTTGGCATTTTCTTCAGTATCTCTCTCACACAACCCTCAGACATAAGCTCAAAATTTTCTAGTGTGTACCAGAGAACACAACAGCATCAGTGGGGCATGGTGTATCAGGGTCAAAGCTACTTCTGATCCGTTCAATCTTTCCAACAAAAAATTCATTGAATTTATCAGGAAGAGACTCTGGGGGGATGTTAGAAGGAAGCACAGTATCTCCAGCTTTTCCCAGCAACTGATCACTGAGGCGGAAGAGTTCTCTGGAACTATCAGCGCCTGCTATCTTATCACATATGTACTTTTTCTTTGCTTCACGTATCATATTTATAACTATGTTATGCTGCTCTGCATATATTTCTCTATGAACGGTCTGTCCGGACTCACGCCACGCACGCTCAGAGTACGCCGTAGCACTTTAGCATGAATGACTTCAAGAGTCATCCAAGGGGCGGATATACGGTCTGACACAGTACGTATAACAAGAGGGACATGTTGGTCAAGCAGCTGACGCAAGCATGTGTTGTAAGTACATATGGGAATCAGATGAATTGGACTGACAGGCTGACTCAAGTGCTGTATGAACATCAGTCTTGAAAACATGCTTCTCAATAGCCTTAAGATTGCGTGAAGCGATTTTCTTTGTTGCTTTGCCTGGTTTTCTAAGAGACAGTTCAAAGGAGATGACAAAATGATCAGATAACAGCATGTCACGAACAGATAAATCAACTACATC
>CM060307.1:72797198-72802198 GCA_030674185.1 Monoplex corrugatus
AGAGAGAGAGAGAGACAGAGAGACAGAGAGACAGAGAAAGAGTCGATAAGAAACAGTCAACTACGAGTGCGATGGTCAAGTAGGTGGGACCTCAAAAGGTCTAGGGTTCGATCGTGCCTGGATACCTCCTCCTCCCCCCCCCCCTCATCCACCTGGTGGGAAACGGAAGGAGATCTTCCCGATCTCCCATACCTGCATGCGTGCAGAACTGTTAGTGCCTAAACCCCTCTTCGTGTGTAATCCACACACGCAGAGCATCAAATATGCACGTAAAAGTATCCTGTATATCATATCAGTGTCCTGGCCTGGGCCTCGTGGGAACATAAAAACACCCAGAATGCACACCCACCAATGACTGGGAGTATGCAAACTGAGCAGCAAGCAGCATGCATGCCGCCTGCACAGCGTGGGGGTATAAGACATGCATACACGTACACGTACACGCATCGCCTGTTTTTAAAAGTTGGGGAAAGGGGTGAAGGAGAGGAGGAGGGATGGGGACTGAAAAAGGAGAAGGACGAGGAAGGGAGAAGGTGGAGGAGGAGAGAAAGGAGGAAGGAAGGATGACAACAGACACGAGAACTCCGTGCACACATCTGTGGTAGACTGTACTGTGAAGGCAAAGAACAATGGGTATGTTTTCCTTCGTGTTGTTCGTGACAGCTTCATTGATTTAATTGATTTTTCGTTTGTTTTTGTTTTTGTTTTTACTCTGCCAGCGAACGTGAAGCCATCACAACGAAGACTGGCTGTACATGTATGTTGGATTTCCAAAGTATCTCTGTTGATACAGGTTCACATTCTCACAGGGGATGGGAAAAGAGGGAGAGGGAGAGAGAGAGAGAGAGAGAGAGAGAGAAACAGAGACAGAGAGAAAGAGGCCGAGGGAGGGAGGGAGAGAGAGAGAGAGAGAGACAGACAGACAGACAGACAGACAGACAGCGAGACAGAGACAGAGAGGGGGGAGGGAGGGAGAGAGACAGACAGACAGAGACAGGGACAGACAGAGAGACAAAAAGACAAAGAGAGACAGAGAGATTAGGGTTTAGTTTGTTCAAGAAGAAGACAGAGAGAAAAGGAGACAAAGAGAGATCAGGGTTTACAGTTTGTTCAAGAAGAAGAGACAGAGACACAGAGAAGCAGAGAAACAAAAAGAGACAAAGAGAGATTAGGGTTTACAGTTTGTTCAAGAAGAAGAGACAGAGACAGAGAGTCAAAGACAAAACGAGGGACAAAGAGAGATCAGGGTTTACAGTTTGTTCAAGAAGAAGACAGAGAGACAAAGAGAGACAGAGAGTCAAAGACAAAACGAGGGACAAAGAGAGATCAGGGTTTACAGTTTGTTCAAGAAGAAGAGACAGAGACACAGAGAAGCAGAGAAACAAAAAGAGACAAAGAGAGATCAGGGTTTACAGTTTGTTCAAGAAGAAGAGACAGAGAGACAGAGACAGAGAGTCAAAGACAAAACGAGGGACAAAGAGAGATCAGGGTTTACAGTTTGTTCAAGAAGAAGAGACAGAGACACAGAGAAGCAGAGAAACAAAAAGAGACAAAGAGAGATGAGGGTTTACAGTTTGTTCAAGAAGAAGAGACAGAGAGACAGAGACAGAGAGTCAAAGACAAAACGAGGGACAAAGAGAGATGAGGGTTTACAGTTTGTTCAAGAAGAAGAGACAGAGAGACAGAGACAGAGAGTCAAAGACAAAACGAGGGACAAAGAGAGATGAGGGTTTACAGTTTGTTCAAGAAGAAGAGACAGAGAGACAGAGACAGAGAGTCAAAGACAAAACGAGGGACAAAGAGAGATCAGGGTTTACAGTTTGTTCAAGAAGAAGAGACAGAGAGACAGAGACAGAGAGTCAAAGACAAAACGAGGGACAAAGAGAGATGAGGGTTTACAGTTTGTTCAAGAAGAAGAGACAGAGAGACAGAGACAGAGAGTCAAAGACAAAACGAGGGACAAAGAGAGATCAGGGTTTACAGTTTGTTCAAGAAGAAGAGAGACAGAGACAGAGAGTCAAAGACAAAACGAGGGACAAAGAGAGATCAGGGTTTACAGTTTGTTCAAGAAGAAGAGACAGAGAGACAGAGACAGAGAGTCAAAGACAAAACGAGGGACAAAGAGAGATCAGGGTTTACAGTTTGTTCAAGAAGAAGAGACAGAGAGACAGAGACAGAGAGTCAAAGACAAAACGAGGGACAAAGAGAGATCAGGGTTTACAGTTTGTTCAAGAAAAAGAGACAGAGAGACAGAGACAGAGAGTCAAAGACAAAACGAGGGACAAAGAGAGATGAGGGTTTACAGTTTGTTCAAGAAGAAGAGACAGAGAGACAGAGACAGAGAGTCAAAGACAAAACGAGGGACAAAGAGAGATGAGGGTTTACAGTTTGTTCAAGAAGAAGAGACAGAGAGACAGAGACAGAGAGTCAAAGACAAAACGAGGGACAAAGAGAGATGAGGGTTTACAGTTTGTTCAAGAAGAAGAGACAGAGAGACAGAGAGACAGAGACAGAGAGTCAAAGACAAAACGAGGGACAAAGAGAGATCAGGGTTTACAGTTTGTTCAAGAAGAAGAGACAGAGAGACAGAGACAGAGAGTCAAAGACAAAACGAGGGACAAAGAGAGATGAGGGTTTACAGTTTGTTCAAGAAGAAGAGTCAGAGAGACAGAGACAGAGACAGAGAGTCAAAGACAAAACGAGGGACAAAGAGAGATCAGGGTTTACAGTTTGTTCAAGAAGAAGAGACAGAGAGACAGAGACAGAGACAGAGAGTCAAAGACAAAACGAGGGACAAAGAGAGATCAGGGTTTAGAATTTTGTTCAAGAGAACTTCATCGCTCTCAGACGCTTGCATACACGCTCCACCCAAATCTGCCGGCAAGTATCTGGCAAACTCCTTGATCCTACGCAAACACATTAATGCACTGACAAGCTCTCGAGATTAGAAAGGTGTGGGGAGGGGAGGGGAGGGAGGTGAGAGGAGGGGAGAGAAGGGGGGGAAAGGGATTGTGGATCAGGAACTATCAAATTTTAACACCACCAGAATGATTGCAGCGTTAAGTTGAGCAGCAAACGAGCCATTTGTTGATGTTGTTGTTGTTGTTGTTGTTAATGTTGTTGTTGTTGTGGGCTGAGATTGAACTCGAGGCTCGAGATTTTGAATTCATGGCCCGCCTCTTACTTCAGATGGTTAGAATGAGAGAGAGAGAGAGAGAGAGAGAGAGAGAGAGAGAGAGAGAGAGACAGAGACAGAGACAGAGACAGAGAGACAGAGAGACAGAGAGAGGCAGAGACAGAGACAGAGAGAGACACAGAGACAGAGACAGGGACAAAGAGACAGAGAGAGACACAGAGACAGACAGAGACAAAGAGACAGACAGAGAGACAGACAGACAGACAGACAGAGACAGAGAAAGACAGAGATATACAGAGACAGAGACAGACACACAGACATACAGACAGAGACAGAGAGAGAAAGGGACACAGACAGACAGACAGGGCAGACAGAAACAGAGAGAGAAAGAGAAACAAAGAGACAGAGAGACAGAGAAAGACAGAGAGACAGAGACAGAGACAGAGAAACTGTTATCTGCTTTGGTTCATTGTTGAATAAAGTAGAGTTTTAAAAAATACCTGATCTTAAGAGTTTGTAAACGATTGACAGCCATACCATACACAGCCACTTGAAAGAATAAAAAGGCGATAACGTGTTCTTCAATTTCATTTTATTCTTTGCAAGCAGGATAAAGGGTGTATACATCTACATGTGCGTGTATGCGTGTGTGTGCACACGTGTGTGTGTGTGTGTGTGTGTGTGTGTGTGTGTGTGTGTTGTGTGTGGTGTGTTGCGTACGTGTGTGTGTGTGTGTGTGTGTGTGTGTGTGTGTGTGTGTGTGCGTGTGCGTGTGTATGTGTGTCTGTGTGGTGTGTTTGTGTGTAGTAGATGCTATGTGTGTATGTATGTGTGTGTTTGTGTGTGTGTGTGTGTGTGTGTGTGTGTGTGTGTGTGTTTGTGTGTAGTAGTCGCGTACGTGTGCATGTGTATGTGTGTGTGTGTGTGTGTGTGTGTGTGTGTGTAGTTGCGTAAGTGTGTGTGTGTGTGTGTGTGTTTGTGTGTTTTGTGTGTGTGTGTGTGTGTATGTGTGTGTGTATACCTTATACGATACGGACAGACAGGTAATCTGGCATGGACATACAAGAAAGAAAGAGAGAGAGAAAGAGAGACAGACAGACAGACAGACAGGTAATCAGGCATAGACATACAAGAAAGAGAGAGAGAGATACAGACAGACAGACAGACAGACAGAGAGAGATAGAGACAGACAGACAGATAGACAGAGACAGCGAGAAAGACAGAGAGACAGAGACAGACCGAGACCAAACAAAGACAGAAAGAGACTGTAACACAAAGAACAAAATGAATGACACAGTAAATCTAAACGAAAACTTGAAGACAGACACACCACAAGAGACTACACTTAGTACTAGGCAACAGAACGACAGTGCAGTATTGCAGGCTTCACGATACAGTGCAATACAGTACAATACAATACGATACAATACAATACAATACAATACAACACAACACAGTAAATACAATACAATACAATACAACACAACGCAACACAACGCAACACAATACAATACGATACAACACAACACAACACAACACAACACAACACAACACAATACAAGTTGTACGATCAGTCTGCTTGCACGTGATCCCCGCTCCACTTTGTTATCACAAATATAAAACTAGGGCTGACGTCAATCAGAAAAATACATGTACTAAGAAGGGTTTAAAAAAAAAAGAAAAAGGAAAAAAGCGAACTCTGGCATTTGTGTAACTTCCTCCTTTTTCAATATATGTAGTTTAGTTGTTGTGGCGGATGGGGGTGAGATTGATGATGAGGGTGATATTCTGTGTGTGTGTGTGTGTGTGTGTGTGTGTGTGTGTGTGTGTGTGTGTGTGTGTGTGTGTGTGTGTGTGTGTGTGT
>CM060307.1:72807198-72812198 GCA_030674185.1 Monoplex corrugatus
GAAGGAAGGGCTCTTAAAGTCCGGTCATTCTTTTTTAATTAAAAAAAAACAAAACGAAAAACAAACCAAAATAACCGGACCTGAAATATGATTCCCATACTGCCATCCCACCCCTTCACCCCTTCTCGTCTACCCACTCACTACCGCAACCTCCCTTTGAGAAAAGGGTGTTTAGTTGAATCAGCAGTCTTCAACATAAACATCAAAGGTAGAGAATACGACCCACGCAAGGCTGTGGGCGAAAATGGAGTCAAGTGCCCACTGAGTGAGTACATAGCTCTTTCGCAATGTTAGCAACGTTTTACGAACCTCTGAGCTGCATTCAAGCACTACTAAAATTGTCACCATTGTTGCACTAGTTACCCCGAAACTGTTTTATGCTTTTTCCTTACTTTTTAATTTTTTTTTTAACTATATCTCGTTTTGAATGAAGATAAATGCTGTTCAACCCCTTCGGTTCACTTTATGTGTATTTGGTGTCACTTTGTGTGTATTTGGTGTCAGTATGTGCTTGTCGCTTTTGTGTGTATTACATCTTGTAGATTAAATGCGTCAGAGCAAACATTTCTTAGCAGCTTCTGAGTGGAAAGATTTCATCTGGTTGTTGTTGTTGTTGTTGTTGGTTTTTACTTTTGTTAAATTAAAAATAAAAAAGATTAACAGCCGTCAAACCACCTCCACCGACTGAGGGGCGATAGAGTTGCTGCACTGTGGAAGTACGCGGCAGTATCCTACTTCGTCGTGAAATACTGCCGTAACAATGTAAATCGATAGAGAAAACAACACGATTCTCTCTCTCTCTCTCCTCTCTCTCTCTCTCTCTCTCTCTCTCTCTCTCTCTCTCCCCCCCCCCCCCCCCACATGCAAGCACACATAGACAATGTCCACTTTAAAAAAAAAACATTCATGTTCACAAATGATAATTATGAACAGCTTTGAAACCATATTTAAGTTTTTGCAACAGTAATAAATAATTAAAAACTCCAAATTCCAGTGTTCCAGTCTTTGGCCATAATCAGACAATGCCTAGGAAAATCAGCAGTGTTGAGACCTGTCCATTCCTTGGCACTTTCAGAAAAGAGACTCTCTGAATCGGAGAGGACCTTTATGTTCAGTTTTGTATTGCTACCTATTTCTCTTGATCTTTTAGATGGCTAGTTGACACTGTAATTGTAGCACAATGTGATGTTACAGATGGCTAGTTGACGCCGTAATTCTAACACAATGTGATCTTTTAGATGGCTAGTTGACACTGTAATTGTAGCACAATGTGATGTTTTAGATGGCTTGTTGACGCCGTAATTCTAACACAATGTGATCTTTTAGATGGCTTGTTGACACTGTAATTGTAGCACAATGTGATGTTTTAGATGGCTTGTTGACGCCGTAATTCTAACACAATGTGATCTTTTAGATGGCTTGTTGACACTGTAATTGTAGCACAATGTGATGTTTTAGATGGCTTGTTGACGCCGTAATTCTAACACAATGTGATCTTTTAGATGGCTTGTTGACACTGTAATTGTAGCACAATGTGATGTTTTAGATGGCTTGTTGACGCCGTAATTCTAACACAATGTGATCTTTTAGATGGCTAGTTGACGCTGTGTTGATGGAGGCAGACACAAGTAGATCATTTATAAGGAAGATTAGGAAAAAAACAGGCAACATTTATAGGCCATTTCATGAGGAAAGGGGAATTGGAGCACCTGGTCACAACGGGAAAGCTGGAGGGAAAGAGAGCACCAGGTAGATCCAGGGAGAAGATACTAGACGGACTTGCAGAGTGGCTGAGGACAAAGAGGGTGGAAGAAATGCTTGAGGCAACAAGTGATAGAGACAGATGGAAGGCCATAATCGCCAACACCATGCGGCAAGGCACCTGATGATGGTGATGAGTTGACACTAATTGTAACACAGCGTGATCTTTCAGATGGCTTGTTGACGCCGTAATTCTAACACAGTGTGATGTTTTAGATGGCTAGTTGACGCCGTAATTGTAACACAGTGTGATGTTTTAGATGGCTAGTTGACGCCGTAATTCTAACATAGTGTGATGTTTTAGATGGCTAGTTGACGCCGTAATTGTAACACAGTGTGATGTTTTAGATGGCTTGTTGACGCCGTAATTGTAACACAGTGTGATGTTTTAGATGGCTTGTTGACGCCGTAATTGTAACACAGTGTGATGTTTTAGATGGCTAGTTGACGCCGTAATTCTAACACAGTGTGATGTTTTAGATGGCTAGTTGACGCCGTAATTCTAACACAGTGTGATGTTTTAGATGGCTAGTTGACGCCGTAATTCTAACACAGTTTGATGTTTTAGATGGCTTGTTGACGCCGTAATTCTAACACAGTGTGATGTTTTAGATGGCTTGTTGACGCCGTAATTCTAACACAGTGTGATGTTTTAGATGGCTTGTTGACGCCGTAATTCTAACACAGTTTGATGTTTTAGATGGCTTGTTGACGCTGTAATCGTAACACAGTGTGATGTTTTAGATGGCTTGTTGACGCTGTAATCGTAACACAGTGTGATGTTTTAGATGGCTTGTTGACGCTGTAATCGTAACACAGTGTGATGTTTTAGATGGCTTGTTGACGCTGTAATCGTAACACAGTGTGATGTTTTAGATGGCTAGTTGACGCTGTAATCGTAACATAGTGTGATGTTTCAGATGGCTAGTTGACGCTGTAATTGTAACATAGTGTGATGTTTTAGATGGCTAGTTGACGCTGTAATCGTAACATAGTGTGATGTTTTAGATGGCTAGTTGACGCTGTAATCGTAACATAGTGTGATGTTTTAGATGGCTTGTTGACGGTGTAATCGTAACACAGTGTGATGTTTTAGATGGCTAGTTGACGCTGTAATTGTAACATAGTGTGATGTTTCAGATGGCTAGTTGACGCTGTAATTGTAACATAATGTGATGTATTAGATGGCTAGTTGACGCTGTAATTGTAACATAGTGTGATGTTTTAGATGGCTAGTTGACGCCATAATTGTAACATAGTGTGATGTTTTAGATGGCTAGTTGACGCTGTAATTGTAACACAGTGTGATCTTTTAGATGGTTAGTTGACGGTGTAATCGTAACACAGTGTGATGTTTTAGATGGCTAGTTGACACTGTAATTGTAACATAGTGTGATGTTTCAGATGGCTAGTTGACGCTGTAATTGTAACATAATGTGATGTTTTAGATGGCTAGTTGACGCTGTAATTGTAACATAGTGTGATGTTTTAGATGGCTAGTTGACGCCATAATTGTAACATAGTGTGATGTTTTAGATGGCTAGTTGACGCTGTAATTGTAACACAATGTGATGTTACAGATGGCTAGTTGATGCTGTAATTGTAACACAGTGTGATCTTTTAGATGGCTAATTGACGCCGTAATTGTAACACAATGTGATGTGATGTAGGCCTGAATGGTGTGCAGGAAGAAGAGCTTCCTTAACCTGAATGCAAAAAATGACTTCCTGCCATGTTGGAGGGAAAATAATGAACAAAACTTATGTGTGCAGTGTTCAGAACATTCGGATGTAGAAACCGTCTTTGCAGTACATTCCCCGGCCCCCTTTCCCACTTCCTTTCCACTTCCGGTTTCATCTTCCTAACTGCAGGAATATTATTCCCCCAACTGAAGTCTGTTGTAACAATATTTTTTGGTTCGAGAAATTTCTGTCACACTTGTACTTTGTCTATGAAAGCGTGATTGTTGTGACTTCTCAGACTGAGTTTCAAATAGCAATACTTCTTCCTCCCCACTGAAGTCTGTTACTGCAAGTTCTCTTACTGCAGAAACGACTTTTGCAGCAACACTTTCCCTTGGTGCAGAAAACGTAGCGTTGCAAAGACACTTCCCTCTAACAAACTCCCATCATTACAACCTATGTGACAGCAGAGAAATATTTATGTACAGTGACACAGATTTCAAATCAAAGCCTGTTGTTGCCTTCGATCTCACTGCAAAAACCTTTGCAGAGATATAAAAAAAAAAGCCTAATAGCAAGATATGAAGACTGGTACAAAAAATTTATACGATAAACAAACGGTCGGGGACAGAATTTTTGAAGAGGGACTGCTTTAGACGGAACACCGCCTGTGACCTAGTTTTCTTCTGGGCTAGGACTGTCGTGGCTGTCTCTCGTAATTAGGCCAGCAGGTCGATTTTGCAGAGAGAGGGGGGAAGGGATGTAACAGGGCGAGTAGGGAAGGATAAGTGGTGGTGGTGTTAGTAATGGCTGAGACTGAAAAAAAAGAATTGATTCACATCGATTTTCCTCTCTCTGTCTGTCTGTCTGTCTGTCTGTCTCTCTGTCTCTCTGTCTCTCTGTCTGTCTCTCTCTCTCTCTCTCTCCAATTTTGCATTATTCTTCATCTGTTAGAATTAATTTACGTCAACGTAAACCCTGTACGGGTGAGGGCTGGACTAAAAAAAATCAATATTTTTCCTTATGCCAATATCTTCGTATACCAAAAACAATGATCAATCTCTCACTCTTTGAAACAATAAACGTCTTTATCATTCTTTCCTTTCCTCCCTCGCTCCTCTCTGTCTGTCTCTCTTTCCCTGTCTCTCTCTATCTATCTCTTTCTCTGTCTCTTTCTCTCTGTCTGTCTGTCTCTCTCTCTCTCCGTCTCTCTCTGTCTCTCCCTGTCTGTCTGTCTCTGTCTCTATCTATCTGTCTGTCTGTCTGTGTCTGTCTCAATCTCTCTCTCCCTCTCCCTCTGTCTGTCTCTGCCTCTGTCTATCTGTCTCTATCTGTCTGTCTGTCTGTCTGCCTGTCTGTCTCTCTCAATCTCTCTCTCTCTCTCTCTCTCTCTCTCTCTCTCTCTCTCTCTCTCTCTCAATATCTTCCTCTCAACGAAACTGGGTCAGTATTGATTTCTACGTAATGTAATTCTCCGCCAAAGGTCGATGAGACAATCGGAAGACGCAAATGCTTGAATTTATTAAACAGACAACGCCGGTCACTTGGTTCGCAGCC
>CM060307.1:72817198-72822198 GCA_030674185.1 Monoplex corrugatus
AACCACCTCGTGGAGTACAAGGGGTAATCATTCCGATCTTCCGAGTCAACATAAGTTCAGACCTGCTGGTGCCTGAACCCTCTACATATGTAATCCAGAACAAGTGTGACTGCCCGCATTCAAGCAAACAGGAAAAACAAAGACAAAAAACAAAGAAAGAAACAAACGAAAAACGAAAGCGTATTTAATACAACCAGACAAGACAGGCACAAATTTTCGGCTAACTGGCCTTCGTTTGTGGTCTTATGCTTGACAAAGGCCAGTTGGCCGAAAATTTGTGCCCGTCTTGTCTGGTTGTATTAAATATGCGTTCTGATTCTTTTTTCTTTTTTTTCGTATTTTTTGTTCTGGTTCCTCTACATGTATGTATACACGCAAGCAGAACGTCATATAGTCTACGCATGTTAAAGATTCTGTTAACCATGGCAGAGTTCGGTGGTATATGGACTCACGAAATCACTCAGCAGAAGCTCCTCCATTCCGCAGACGGAGTATGATTGCCTCAATGCGGTGTAAAAAAATCTTGAAGAAACAAGCAAAGGAAGACACACACGCACTTGTGCACCCCCGCGCGCGCGTGCGCGCTCGCCACACACACACACACGCACACATACATACACACACGCGTGCACGCATGCATACACACACATACTCACACACATACCACACACACCACACACACGTACAAACATACACATAAACACACACACATACATACACGCAAACACGCACACATACATACTCACACACACGCACACATACATACTCACACACACGCACACATAGATACACACACCCCACACACACCTACATACACACACACTTACACGCACACACACACACACACAAACACACACACACCGCACACACACACACACACACACACCACACACACACACACACACACACACACGCACACACACACATACACACACATAAAAGCCACACACGTAAAAGCCCCTCTGTATATATGCAAGTACTTGTGGGATTTGCATCCTATGAACGAAACATATCTCTTCAGTCTGTCTGTCCGTCCGTCGGTTCGTCCATCTGTTTGTCTATCTGTCTGTCTATCTATCGCCTGTATCTGTGTGCCTTCGTAACTCCCTACCCGTCTTCGTACTCTCTCTCTATCTCTCTGTCTCTGTCTCTGTTCTGTCTCTACCCGTCTGTCTGTCTCTGTCTCTATTTCTCTGTCTCTCTGTCGTTGTCTGTCTGTCTGTCTCTCTCTCACTCTCTCTCTATCTCTGTTCTGTCTGTCGTCTCTTTGTTTGTCCCCCCCCCCTTTTTTTTTTTCTCTGTCTCTATGTCTCTCTGTCCTCGTGCATTCATTTTAACCTTATTCTTCTAGCGCCTTGCACTAATCCTCCACCCACCCTAACTCCTCAGTCCTACCTTCGTTCCCTCTCAGCTGGCGACCAGAAAATTGGTACGCCCACAAGTCTCGTGTGTGTATGTAGGTCAATCTCTCTCTGTCTCTGTCTCTCTCTCTTTCTCTGTCTGTCTCTCTCTCTCTCTCTCTGTGTTTGACTTTCTGTCTCTCTGTCTCTGTCTATTTCTCTGTCTCTGTTTCTGTCTCTCTCTCTGTCTGTCTGTCTGTCTGTCTGTCTGTCTGTCCGTCTCTCTCCCTTTCTCTCTCTCTGTCGCTCTCTCTCTCTCTTTCTGTCGCTTTCTTTCTTTGTCGCTCTCTTTCTCTCTGTTGCATCCTCTCTCTCTCTCTCTCTCTCTCTCTCTCTCTCTCTCTCTCTCTCTCTCTTTCTCTGCCTGTTCTTCCTGTGTGTTTCTGTCAAATCTATCAATGATCAATGTAGCACTAAAGTCAGTGTTACCTAGTGTTACGAAAAGTTACGTAAACGTTTTTCGCATGAAAAGGTGAAGATTATTCTCATAAAGACTTGAACTCTGAAGGGTTTTGATGGGGTGTGAGGTGGTAGACACTTTCACGGACAACCTTAAGATCAAAATGTTTGAAGGCAAGTGACACTCGATCATCCCCCTTGATGCTTTACCTTTATCAAGCCAGAATAGGGTCGGGTACCGTTTTACAGCCGGGTACTCTGGTGAAGGCCACAAGTAAAGAATTTCATGAATTAGGTTCGAATTTGTGCTATAAAGGAATGGTTCGCGGAGACACTACTTCAAGCGATTATGGCCCTTGTACGCAATTTGGGATTTCTCGTTCGTTCCCCCCCCCCCTCCACTCCCCGCCCTTTTTTAAAGGGTCGGACTGGGGAAGTGGAGATAGTAGAGCGGGGAACCAATAAATTACACACTCGTAAATTTAAGCGCATAAAATTCTATTTCCAATTAGTATAAATTTATGTATCTTGTTACCTGTATATAAGGGTTTCATGTGTCATTTCAGTAAATAGATTTTTCCCGTTCAGGGTTATAATTTATTTGTGATACGCTCCCTACTGGCTGTTCATGCTCTTCCCGGATAAGATCTGTTTTTTAACTCATTGTTTCTTCTGTGTCGTCGATTGGGTTTTCGTTCCGAGTTTTCACGGATGCGCGTATGTACATTGTTTTGGCCATACTGTGTACACGGTATGTTGCTGCACAGTCTGCAAAGGGTTAAGTTTCTGCTATGTTGGCATGGTTGACGATGCAGGAGTCAAAGCAGAAACTTAACCCTTTGATTCCCTCACCCGATCCACCAGCTTTCTGCACCCCTATCCATCAACTAGCAAAAACTTAACCCTGGAATCAAAGCAGTTAAGTTTCTGCAGTTGGTGAATAGTGTGCAGGAATCAAAGGGTTAATGGAACAGGTCAGGAAGAACAACTGTAGGACAGCAAAGAAGACCTGATGAAAACCACATCCTCCATCCAGACCACCAGACTGACTATTTGAAGCATAATCGTACTCGAACGCAAACCAAAAATATCTCAATGACTGATGGACTGTCACAACTCGGGCATCATTGAACACGATGGCTCACGGATTTTTTTTGTTGTTGTTGATATTTTTGTCTATTATTTTGTTTTTTTGTTGCTTTTGTTTTCAAAGTAAAAACAAATCCAGAACAGAAATAGGGTCTAAAAAGAGGTGGCATAACGTGGTGTTAAGACTGACCATCAAGAATAGAACAGTTGTCTCATTGACGGATGAGTCTGTCTTGACTTATCCTTCTTTTGTAACGATGAGTAGCGTCGACAAAATACGGCAAATGAAGCTAAACTTGGCCTGTCATTTTTCACGGCACGAAATCCGATGTCCACATCAAAAATGAATACTTATACATTATTGAGCTTATTCTTGCGAAGCTGCCATACAAAACATAGGAATGAGACGAGACGAGAATTGGGGGGTGGGGAGGGGGGGGGGTGGAGAGAGAGACGAACTGTCGCAGTGCTAGTATTTTGATCCGTTGAAATAATGCTTGAATGGGTGTTTGGAACTATTTTCGGACCAGCTGCTGCGGACACAATACGGGTAAGCTGAACAGAAATAGAGTGCCTAGGTTCCATTCAGCCAGGTCTGTGGCTGAATAGGGGATTTGCCCAGAAAGACAGCAAGAAAGAAAGAAAAAAAAAAAAGGCAAAGAGACAATAGATGGGTTTATGCCCGTGTGAACAGACACGGTTTTCCATTACGATGCAAATAGTGCATCGTGAATTGTCATCTCTCTGTCTGGTTCTCTGTCTCTGTCTCTGTCTCTGTGTGTCTGTGTGTCCGTTTGTCTGTCTGTGTGTGTGTGTGTCCTGTCTGTCTCTCACTCTCTTTCTCTGTCTGTCTGTCTCTCTCTCTCTCACTCTCTGTCTCTCTCTCTCTCTCTCCTCTCTCTCTCTGTCTGATAGTTCATTGTTTCATGCTCATATTTTGTGTGTATATTAGCAAGGACTATTAGCCCTGATATGGCTCTAGTAGTCGGCTGGGCTATAAGCAATATGAACTAAATAGCAAGGGCTAGCCCTAAGACAGGTCCAAACTGGACAAAAATGCTACTATCTTTGAGCAATAAAGTATTCTGAAGCCTGAACTATTCTCTCTCTCTCTCTCTCTCTCTCTCTCTCTCTCTCTCTCTCTCTCTCTCTTCTCTCTCGCTCTCTCTCCCACTCTTTCTCTCTCTCTCTCTCTCTTCCCTCCCCTCTCTCTCTGCCGTTGCTTATCTTCTTCTCTCTTCTCCTCTCGTGTTTAGTGAAGAGTCAGAGAGCCGTACAAAGGAACTGTTCAGGAGATTCCTCCAGCTCTGTCAGTTGTATGCCAAAAACGTGGGTCTCTGCAAATGGTTTCACTACCTATTCCGCAACTTTGTCATTCTATCGGTTTTTGTTGTTGTTGTTGTTGTTGTTGTTGTTTTTCTGTCTTCCCTTCCGTCTTCCTGCCTTAACAGTTCCCTGGGTGACTGATTTAGCAAGGCCATTGGATCTTGTTACCACCGTAGGTAAAACAAAATATGACTCTGTCCCCTATTTCCTTGAACTGTTTTCAATACTCCTCTGTCATTTTATTTTTCACTTGACAAAGGGCCTGGGCTCGAAACGTTGTGTTTTATACTCAAAAGGATCTTTTACAAACAAGGTAATTTTTAATATATTGTTGTTACCACCGTAGTTTTCCTTTTTTCTTTTCTTTTTGTTGTTGTTGTTGTTGTTGTTTTACCTGAAGTCAGCAGAACTTTATATGGTCCAATGTACTCTTTGATGGTTTGGCGTATTGTGTACTGGTGATATGATTAGTGTGTCTGATGCTTATTAATCTGCGATAACACGTCATTTCCTTGCGAGGCATGGATCCTCAACAGCTGATTTTTAAATCTGTTTGTATCAGAATGAGAGACAAGGGAGACACAGAGAGAGAGAGACAGAGACAGAGACAGAGAGAGACAGAGATAGACAGAGTTAGAGACATAAAGACAGAGAGACAGAGAGAGAGAGACAGGCAGACAGACAGAGACAGAGACAGAGAGAAAGAAACAGAGAGAGAGAGAGACAGAGACAGAGTGAGAAAGATTGTGTGTATGTGCGTATATGTATGCGCGCGCGCTTGTATGT
>CM060307.1:72827198-72829698 GCA_030674185.1 Monoplex corrugatus
TTCAAGGTGACATCTACGTACATGTGTGTAAGGTCGAGTCACTTGTGTGTAGGTGTTCAGAGAGAGAGAGCGAGAGAGACAAAGAAAGAGAAACAGAAGAGAGAGAGAGAGAGGGAGGAGAGAGAGAGAGAAATAGAAGAGAGAGAGAGTGAGAGGGAAAGAGAGAGAGAGAGAGAGAGAGAGAGAGAGAGATTTGTGTGTGCAAGCGCGCGAACACACTACATGCACGGCTCTCTCTGTCTCTGTCTGTCTACTTGTCTGTCTGTCTGTCTCTTTGTCTGTCTGTCTGTCTGTCTGTCTGTCTCTCTCTCTCTCTCTCTCTCTCTCTCTCTCTCTCTCTCTCGTTAAACCTGGCACTGAGACTCCAGCCCTCATGGGGAAAAAGAAAGAAACAATGGCTTGACCGTTTTGCTCGGACATGTAGATGCGCGACGCCGCTGCGCAAAGCGATGAAGCGACGTCTGCAGCATCGTAACCTTGAAATGTGTGTGTGTGTGTAAGAGAAAGAGAGTGAGGGGATAACCTGTGCGTGGGATTTTAAATGCAATAGCAACTGTGTTGACCATTGTGGTGCTTTGTTGCACGCTGTGCACGCCGTAACGGGACGCAGGTGCTAGAACGAATTCACATTAAAGAGAAAAGTGAGTGCAATTTGCCGAGTTGCATCGGGGTGTTGCAAAACGAAAACCCCCGTGGCAAGCCTGAAGTAAAATGGACGCCAGCCGCCTGACGCGCGGCGTGACTTGATCGACGTTTCGTAGGCTATCAGACAGAGCATCACCGTCTGCAGGGGTGCAACCGGTCCCCGTTTGAAAATCAAAAGGCCATGTAATGTTTTATCATTAGATATAATACGTATAATATAAGCTCTGTTCCGTGGTTGTTTGATTGCATTGGAGTTTTTGATGCTATGTCGGCGACTAAGCTAACGATTAGGCCTAAACCCGTTACTGCCGTTAGGCCCTACTGAATGTGTAGTGCCGGTTGTAGTTCTGTCTGGTCACGGTGCCCTCCCCCCTCCGCCTTCTCCCTCACTGGGAACGAGTGACATCATCGTTAAGGGCTCGGCGATGTGAAGTTGTGTAATTATGTGAGGGTGGAGGTGGGGAGGGACCCATGGGTTGAGAGTTTGGAAAAGTTTCAGTTCACTTGCTGTTCGCGAAGCTGGTTTGTTTATAGCACACACACACACTCACACACACACACACACACACACACACACACACACACACACACACACACACACACACACACACAATCACAGCATACGCACACACACATGCGCAACCGTGCACACGCGCGTGCACGCACACACCCATTCATCCACCCACTCCTCACCCATACACATAGTTTATCTTTGCAGTTGTGTTCTTTGACATTAGCATCTTCTTGTTCAGTGGGTCCTGTCAGTGGAAAGGCCCAGACTGCTATTGATTGCCCTGTGAACAGTTGGACAATGGAAATATTGTTTTGGGAATCTTGGTTCATTGTCATCTAAGCCTTGCCCAAATCTGTTATTCCTGTTATGAAATTTCTGTAAGATTCAGTTTTGTTAGGTTTAGTTTTATTACCCCATCTTTTACATTGCCTCTATGCCAGTGCTGCAGCCCATCACGTCAGCCCATTTCAGCTACCCCAGTACACCTACAACCCTACCAAAACTAAGGAGGGCATGATAGGCCACAGAATCTGGGAATCTGTTCACACTGTTAAGATGAGAATCGAGATGATGGTTCTGGTACACATTTTGTATTGAGACTGTTGACACACATAATCACTATTGGAGGAGCTGATCTGGGCTGAAAAATCCCACAATGTTTTGGACTGATTTGTGGGGGTGGGGGGTGGGTGGAGGTTGAACCCATGACCTTTACAGACAGCAGAGTTCATTCTGGAAATGTTATTGCAAGGATCATTGGCCGTTGCAGTCAGAGAGTAATGGGTCGTTTCTTAAGTTTTGGGACGTTTGGAAATTTTTATCATATGACTGAGTCAAGGTTTAGGTGTGTAGGGATTGACAGAAACCAAATCTCTGTGAAGAAATCATGAGGGAGATATAGATAGATCGATAGGAAGGTAGGTAGGTAGATAGATAGAGAGAGAGAGAGAGAGAGAGAGAGAGAGAGAGAGTATAACAGTTCCAGAGTTCCGTTTTCTTTGATAAAGAAAAAGTTTTTGGCTGCTTCTTTGGTGGAATATTCGGACGCTTCACAATTTACCAGCACTAAAAAACAATATGCTTGCTGTGTTCCTCAGAAAATTTGGCTGACCAGTCAACATTGCCTTTCATGCTAGTGGTTAAAAAAAGGACGAGCTTAACTGATTGGTGCAGTTTGTGTCACAGCCAGTGTTTCATTTCGGCTACTGCACTGTGTAACAAAACCCTAGGGCGGGAACAGACATCGATCACAAATCGATTTCAGTGTAATGCTCAAGAAAGAAGAAAACAGGACTTTATAACTTGAGTTCTTGAATTTTATCCACAGACAGGTCGACGTAT
>CM060307.1:72839698-72849698 GCA_030674185.1 Monoplex corrugatus
TTAACCTATAGGTAAGTGCCTTGATGAGCATATAGGTAAATGTCTTGAAGTATTTTACACATAGATCTTCAGATAATATGTAGATGCATTAAGCAATCTGTACAAAGACGATCCCAAATATACCCTTCTGGTGGGCAGTGGTGAAATGTGTGGGAAGTTGGTTTACAGGTGACAAAATTTAGAAAGGTGACTTTTTGAAAATGATAGGCAAGGAAATCAGACGTCCACCTGAGCTACCAGCTATCAGCCAGCTGCTGACCTCAGGAAAATTAGTTACACCTGTAGGGAATGTACAGTTTGACCGGCAATGTACTTGAACCTATAGGAATTGGCAATCCGACGTCAAGTGACGCCGTTACACCTTTGACAAAGTCCCACGATCTGATCCCAAATGACTGGTAAAAACTTTAGGGAGTTCTCAATCTGGCTTCAGGTAACAAAGTTGAATCTATAGGGTGTTTGCAGTCTAGTCTCAGGCAATTTAATAAAACCATCTACGAGATCTCAGTCCCACCTGGAGTGACATAGTTAAATCTATAGGAAGTGCGCAATCTCACTCCGAATGACATAGATAACTATAGGGTGTTGGCAATCTCACCCAGGCAACATACATGTTGTAAACCCTGAGTCTCCGGGAATGAGCGAGCTGATATGTTTGCGAGGAGGGAGCCGGAGAAGAACAGCCTAACAACAGCGTCAGTTACAGTGAGAAGAGGAGCATCATCAGGGCGCTTTCCATGCCGACACGACACAGGGATGACTACCACCTGTTGTCTAGAGAGCAGCAAGTTGCCCTGGTGAGGTTGCGCACTGGTCACAATAGGCTGAACAGTCACATGTACCGCAAACTGAAGCTGGCGCCCTCCCCAACCTGTCCCTGCGGTCAAGAAGACCAAACCACGGAGCATATACTCCAAAGATGTCCCCTTCACCAGGTGGCAAGACAGGACGTGTGGCCGACAGACACTCCGCTGACAATCACACTCCATAGATGCAGACAGGAGCTGGAAAAGACGGCTGCATTCATCGCCCGGACTCAGATGATTGTGTAGCAGAGTACGCCAAGAAGAAGAAGAAGAAGTAAACCCTCTATGAAGTTCGCAATCTCACCCTGGGCAACATAGTAAACCCTTTAGGCAGCTTGCAGTTTTACCCCAGACCACATTGGAAACCCTCTAGGAAGTTGGCAGTTTTATCCCAGACAACCTAGTAAACCCTCTAGGGAGTTGGCAAACTCACCCCAGGCAATACAGTAAACCCTTTAGGGAGTTGGCAGTTTTATCCCAGACAACATAGTAAACCATCTCGGGAGTTCTCAGTCTCACCCCAGGTAATATAGTAAACCCTCTAGCGAGTTTGCAAACTCACCGTAGGTGACACAGTAACGATAATTCACAAGTTCTTTTTGATTTCATATCAGAGTTATCTTTTGCAGCTTAATGATACATGGAAGGGAGTTAGCTGATGTGTGTAGCCGAAATCTTGTGAATTTGTTTGTTTGTTGTATTTTGTGTTCGAGTGACAAAGGCCAAAATTTGCGCCTGTTTTATTTCGTTATTTGAGTGTTTGTTTTTATTCTGTTTCTTTATGTTTCTGGCTTTTACAGATTGTTGAGCTATTTAGTTAACCCTTTGACTCTTGCACCCTGTCCACCAGCATCCTGTATTGTCAACCATGCTAGCAAAACAAAAACGTAACCCTTTGACTCCCTCACGCTATACACCAGCTTCCTGCAGGAAGTTGGTGGATAGGATGAGAGAGTCAGTGGGATTTTGCAGTTGATGGATAAGGTGCGGGAGTCAAAGGGTTAATGGAGGCATGTGACTTAGTTAAATTCACGTGGATCTGTTGTGCATTCACTTACAAGTAGGAGGCGCTTGAATCTATATTGTGTAATCTTTCATGAATGTATATATTATACGTGTATGACCATAGATATATATATGCATATATGTGTATATGTATACGTGTGTGACCATAGATATATATGTATATATATAGGTGTGTGACCATATTTATATATATATATATATATATATATATATATAATATATATATATATATATATATATATATACAGTGGAGTCCATTAATAACAACAACTGTAATAACGAGAACACTGTAGTAACGAGACATTTTTCAATCCCCGTTTTTTATCCTTCTTAATCTTTAAGAATAAACCATTGGGTTTAACGAGAGTTAGTGGATAATCATCTCGGTAATAACGAGAGATTTTCTATCCTTCCTGGTCACAAAAGTTCTCGCCACTCGCCCCACCCCCACCTCGTCGTCAAGTTCCCGGTAGGGCACATCTCGTGGTGGCCGGTAACAAAGAAAAACAACGAAAGGCGCGTCCTTGTGCGGTGTGTAATCAAGGGACACTATCGATTAATTATGAACACATCGACGGCGCCGGTGCCAAGATTATTTCCCTTTGTTTCCCTTGGTAAATTCGTCATTTGGGAATAACGAGAACTCGGCAATAGCGAGAAAATGTGCCTGGGCCGTCCGCTCTCGCTATAACAGAGTTTCACTGTATATGTATGTATATTTTTGTACGTATATGAACGTATGTGAATAACTCTTGGTGTGTGTGTGTGTGTGTGTGTGTGTTCTTTGATTTAACGTCTGTTCACTATGAGTGATATTAGACAGGGGAAAAAATGGAGGATGGGAGATGGGCGAGTTGGATTGGGGGCAGAGGGGAGACAGAGTATGAGACATGAGTAAGCGGGTAAATATAAAAATGGAACAAGATCTTAACACTAACAGTTAACATTAACAATGCGAAGGGAAAATTTAACGCTAAAGTACAAACTTCATAAACTTAAAGCAACACATTAACAGGACTGTGAACCAATGATTCTGAAATTTTAACTACCAAAGATTGATCTGAAGTTACTTCTTTAAAATGAGTTTCAGAATAGTTTTCTTGTGTAAACATTTTTGGTAAAAAAGAACGTAGCTTTTTGCAGTAAAATAAACAGTGAAACAGTGTGAATTGTTCTCCGCAAATACACTTGATATTTTTACAATATTTTGTTTTCAACGCGTTTAGCTGAATACGAAAATGAACAGCAACAATCGACCTCGAATGATATATGGAAGAATACTGCAATTTTTTACATACATTTTGAAAAGAGTGTTTTATCATTTGTTGTGTCACAAACGTTTCATTGAAATGTTCATGAAAACGAATCCATGAGGCTGATTCTAGTAAGCCGCAAGCTTCTTTTACGGAAGTTTTAATACGTAATTCTATAGTTTTATCAGTGTTGTGTGCACCTTGCTTAGCTGCTCTGTCTACTACTTCGTTGCCGTGAAGACCAACGTGAGAAGGCACCCAGCATAAACTGATATCTGTACCTTTTGTCCTTAAACGATGTATAAGATGATTTGCCTCAGTAATTAAGTCAGGTCTTGTATCTGTATCAAAAGGCTGTGTGTGTGTGTGTGTGTGTGTGTGTGTGTGTGTGTGTGTGTGTGTGTGTGTGTGTGTGTGTGTGTTGTACGTGAACTGCACACTGTGTTTTGTACATATGTAATGCACAGTGAGTTAAATGAGTTTAGAGCATAGTTCTAAGCAAAGACGAATTTATTATTATCATTGATATTATTATATTATTATTAATACTGTTATATTATCATTATTATTATTATTACTATTGTTATTATTATTGTTATTATTAATAATGATAATATTATTATTATTGTTATCATTATTGTTGTTGTTGTTAATAGTAGTAGTAGTAGTATCAGCTGCAGGCAGATGGCTTAAACATACAGTGGGGTGAATTATTTAAGCTATAGCTGGATAACACATCACACCCACGGGAAACTTCATTAACCTGTAGTTAAATACTAATGAGCTTATGATAGACAGATGGCTTTATGAGGTTAGTGACCAAATTAAACACATTAGTACGAGACTCAGTCAGTCTACGCGCTTGCAATATAACCTACACATGATTGCTCAAGAATAGGAGATGGTAGAAGATGTCAAGATGTTTGCGTAAACCATTATCTTGCCCGTGTTGAATGCATTAGTGAATTCATGAAGAATGTTGGTGACAACCAAGATGGGCTGAAATATCGCTGCTGAGGAGTCCAAAGCTTTTGACTGCATATATATATACATGATTGGTTTACATGCAAAACATTATTTTTATCTACCATTTCTTCTTCTATTCTCCTCTCCTATTTTGTTGTTGTTGTTGTTGTTTTTTTTGGTTGAGTTATTCAGTACAATGTAGAGCCGTAGAATACAATGCGTTACAATTCAAGACAATACAATACAGTACACTTCTACACAATACAATGCAATGCAGATCTTCTTTATTAATCCAACTTCAGATATTGCAGTGTATCCGCTTGGGTAGCAAAAGGTAGAAAGACAAACAGACAGACAGGCCGACAGACAGACAGACACATACACACATACACGCACACGGACGCATGCACACACATACACACACACGCACACAGACATACATACATACATAGGCCTACATACATACATGCATACATACATACATACATACATACATACATACATGCATACATGCATACATACATACATACATACATACATACATACATACATACATACATACATACATGCATACATACATACATACGCGCGAGCGCACACACACACACACACACACACACACACACACACAACACACACACCACACACACACACGCACATTCTTACATTCAGAAGCACAGTTTTCTCTTCCCCCCCCCCCCCACCACCCCCACCTCCAACATCCCCAGACTGATTCAGAACGGCAAATGCGTAATAATCTGCAACGCGTAATACCCTCGTCTGCTTCTATATAAACAAATAAATGAACAAGTACGTTGATAAGATAGCAGTCGCCATATTGCCGTGGTTAGTGCGACGGATTAACGCTTAGAAAGTTGTGGGTTCGAATCCCTCCATTAATCCTGATGAAATCATGACGGGGATTGTTCGGCCCAAATTACCACCAAACCCGAGTCGAACGTACTGTCGGCTCTTTGGGAAGACTGGAACTAAATATTCGAGTGTCATCCACTTCATGGATTTGTCTTTGAGAGTGGTGCTCAGATATCCTGACCAGCACCTCAGGTGTCTGTATCGCTCGGGCCTGGTTGACGCCAGGACATGACAGTCATGAAAGGAAGCGTAGAGTACAGTCCTCTCTCACGCAGTCTCAATCCAGCATTCAACTCAACAGCGTCTTGATTATCATCCCCATCGTCATTATCATTGTAACATTGTGAAAAAAATAATTGTCCCACACCATCTGTGGCCTATGGTGTGGCGTAGAAAATGATACAGAAAGAAAGAACAAAACAAAACAAAACAAAACAAAAATAAAGGTGGGGATTGGAACACAAATAAAACTGCCTAAATGCAATAATCCTTTTTCAAAAAAAAAAAAGTAGATAGATAAATGAAATAAAGAATAGGAATATAAGTTCGTTTATAAGAGGAATATGAGTAAGCTGACATCAGCGTTTTCAGCTGCGTAGTTTTCTCAGTGGGGGCACTACCGTTGTTGTCAGAATAAACTCTATTAGTTTTCTTTGAAAACAAAAAAACAACCCCCGCCCACCCCCCGACCCCCCGCCAAAACAAAGAAACAAACAAAAACCAACCAACAAAACCAAAGACTGTGGAAAGGAGAAGAGAATTCTTGCTCCTTTCCCTCCTACTCCCTCCCCAACCCACCCACTCAAACACACACAAAAAGCCTTGGGTAGAAAGAATGATCCCCACCCTTGTGCGCGTATGCGTAACAGACACACAGACAGACACAGACCCAACACACAGACACACACACACACACACACAACACACACACACACACACACACACACACACACACACAAACATACACACACGTACATGTTTACACGTATGTATTTACATACAAGCATACAAACACTCATACGCGCGCGCGCGCACTTACACACTCACACGCACACATATGCGTGCGCCAGCGCCAGCACACATACAGACAGAAACACGCATATACACAGCATACATGTACAAACACGCACACATTCACAGCGTACGAACGCACGCATGCACGTGCGCACACGAGCGCACACACATATGCATCCACAGAGACAGGATGGCAGACACACACATACATACACTCAACACACACACACACCCTAACACACACGCACATACACACCAACACCCCCTAACACACACACACACACACACACACACACACACACACACACACACACACACACGTACCCAACACACAAACATGCACACACAAACATGCACACACACACATGCACACACACACACATACATGTACACACACATATACACACGCACGTGTTCACACATTTACCAACATCCCAACTCAAGAACACACACACACACACACACACACACACACACACACACACACACACACACACACACGCACGTGTACACACATTCACCAACACCCCAACTCAGGAACACACACACACACACACACACATACACACACACACATGCAGACACACACACAATACCTGTATATACACACACATAAACATACACAGACTCACACACACACACACACACACACACACACACACACACACACACACACACACACACACACACACACACACACACACACACACACACACACACACACCACCCAAAGGAGCAAGATAAGCGACAGAATGCTGATTCAACAACATAAGACCTCTCCCCCGAAAACCACTGCGCAGTAGTGATGCCAATGCGATAGGCGTGGGCAGAGGTGAAGGGGTTAATTTATGCAGCACTCTAATTATGATAGTCATTATAATATACAATACGATAATAACAACAATAGCAATAATAACAATGATGATAATAATAATGATAACAATTAATAATATTAACAATTATAATGATAATAATAAGAACAACAACAGTAATGATAATAATAATAACGATTACATTAAAATAATAATAATAATGATAGTGATAAATGATGATGATGATGATGATGATGACAACTTATTGATCTAGTGTAACGTTTCAGCTCAGAAGAGCCATAAGCGCTTCACAGAAGGGTGAGAGATGCATCAGACACATCTAAAGCAAGGATGTAAACTGTAATAATATCAGTGGCTAAGGAGCAATTAAAATGAATTGTAATCAAACATCCACATTATGTCTCGACTGGCGAAGACAACCTGAAAACATCATGCCCACACATACGTACACACAAGATAAACTCACACACATACACATACACACAGACACACGGACACACAGACACGCACACACACTCTCTCTCTCTCTTCCTCCACCTCTCTATCTCTCTGTCTCTCTGTCTCTGTCTGTCTGTCTGTCTCTCTCTCTCTCTCTCTCTCTCTCTCTCTCTCTCTATATATATATATATATATATATATATATATATATATATTTCAGTCACATAATGACAGATTAGAGATGAAATTCAGTAAAAAAAAAACAAAAAAACAGTAATGTTTCTACCGAATAGAGACGGTTAACAAAGCCAATGCTAGTTTTAAAGGTCAATATTTTGGTAACATCTCTGTCCATTTCATCCCCTTCTTTGTTGATATCTGCATCCATGCCGTAAAATGAAATAAATAAATAAAAAAAATAAATGAAAAAAAAGATAAAATCAAATGTATCAAAAACCGCTCTGGTGATATAATAAGATAAACAATATGAATATTGCATAAAGATAATATAAAATCTGATTCAGTGTATTGCCTTTAGCCTTGAGTAATGAAAACAAACAAACAAACAAACAAAACAACCATCTCCTCCAGCTGAACAATTAATGAAACAGAAGAGAAATTCGCTGCTCTGTAAGTCGTAGTCCTAAATCTAGTGAATTTGTTTTTTTGTTTGTTTGTGTTTGTTTGTTTGTTTGTTGTTTGTTGTCTTTAATGTTCGCTTCACAAGGGCCAGTTGGCCGAAAATGTGCGTCTTGTTTTCTTTCGTTTATGACATGCGTGTTCTTATTCGATTATCATGTGTCTCTGCTTTCTGTTTTTCTTGAATGCTAGCAGTCTTTTTGATTCAATGTGACGTTAGTGTATATGGAATTCATTCCGAACGCGGAGACGTCATCTTGAGAAAATGAAACTGAAACTGTTCAAGAGCATTTCATCACAGTCGGACGATCCCATATACGCTTCACCCAAATGTGTCAGCAATTATCTTGCAGACCCCTTGAGCCTGTACAAAATCCTATGCGCTGGCAAGGACCTGAAATGAGGTGGTGTGGGAAAAGAGGATGGACCTATGAAACACTGTAAGCATACGCTTCCAGCCTGATTGAAGTTGAAACCGATTCAACAGACCATCAAGATATCCTCAGAGTAACTTTAAAAAAAAATTATATATATATAACTACGTACGGACTTGCAGGGTGGCTGAGGAAGGACAGAGAGGGTGGAAGATGTGCTTGCAGCAACAAGTGGTACATATGGAGGATCATGACCGCCAACGCCATGCGGCAGGGCACATGATGATGATGATGATGATAAAACTACGTGGTTAGCATCGACCATGGTGATACCGGAGGCCATAAATTATGTACGACATGAGGGTAAAGCATTGATTGACATTTGACATTTTTGAGTTGATAAGATTTTAGTTGTATACATATTTTCTGCTGATAAAAGTTTTAACCAGAAACTATAAACGTTTCGTGCTGACATTAACCGTTACTAGGCTCATAAGCAACCGAATTATTCATACTGACATATGTTTGGCTTATATACCATAAACTACCCATTGATTTGTTCTAGACTATGCTGTGGTATTGTGCGGATGTAACTGAATGGTTTGGTAAAGCAAATGTTACTAAACCCATGATCGTAAGCAACCAAATGATCTATATTGACCCAATGATTTATTCTAGACATTGCTGTGATATTCATCATCATCATCATCAGGTGCCCTGCCGCATGGCGTTGGCGACCATGGACTTCCAACCATCTCTATCTCTCGTTGCCCCCAGCATCTCCCCCACCCTCCTCATCCCCAGCCACTCTGCAAGTCCGTCCAGAATTCTCTCCCTGGGTCTACCAGGTGCTCTCTTTCCCTCCAGCTTTCCCGTTGTGACCAGGTGCTCCAAATCCCCCTTCCTCATAAAATGGCCTATAAATGTTGCTTGTCTTTTCCCAATCTTCCTTATGAGTGATCTACTTGTGTCTGCCTCCATCAAGACTGTCTCGTTTGTTTTCTTTGCTGTCCATGGAACTCTCAACATTCTTCTGAGAGTTCCATGGACAGCAAAGAAAACAAACGAGACAGTCTGTGATATTGTTCCGATGAAACTGAATGGTTTGGTAAAGCAAATGTTACCCGTAATCGTCAGCAACCAAACGATCTCTCTTGACCTAATTATTTAATCTAGACATTATTGTGGTATTGTGACAGTGAAACTGAATGGTTTGATCTTGAAAATGTGACAAAACCTGTGAGTAACCTAAAGATCCATCCACGCTGATACATGTTCTGACGCTATGCCAGTGAGAGACATGATTTTTACTATTATATTTGATGTTTGGCTGTTCTGTTTGTGAACAGCAGATTAATTCGTATTGATGTAATTCAGTTCTGTTGCTATACCAATGAACAAAAACATTGATTCATAAGATAGCATATGGCATGTTGCTTTATGCATAAATCACCAGGTAGGCCTAATTAATTTGGTAGGGCCTACTGAGATAATTATGTTCCTGCACCCATTGAAGAAAACCGCAATTCTAATTGACAGATTTATTATGTTTTGTGACTGTGCGTGAGAACAACAAAATAAATTGTACCGACATTGTTGGCTGTGACCCCTCCCCCTCCCCCCCCCCCCCAAAAAAAAAATCGAACAATTCGTATTACCGTATGAGCTGTTGTTGTGCCCATCAACAAACAGATAATTCATACAGAGGCAATTGTGTTGTTATCCTCATCGAAAACCGTATGCATTGACGTTACAGATGCAGTGTGATGGAGAAGATC
>CM060307.1:72854698-72857198 GCA_030674185.1 Monoplex corrugatus
ACAACAATATGGTTTCATAGGAGCGCAAGAAGAAATTTTTGTTTCCATCAATGTGCTTGAGCCGAACAGACAGACGGTCATGCACGAACACACACACACACGCACACACACCACACACACACACACACACACACACACACACACACACACACACACACACACACACACCACACGCACACACACATAGGCCTACACAATAATGTAGTTTCATAAAATACACCGGAAAGAATATGGTTTCATCATTGTGCTGGAGTACGAACAGAGATCACACACGAACACACACACACATACAAAAACACACACACACACACACATACTCACTCTCTCTCTCTCTCTCATCACACACACACACACACACACACACACACACACACACACACACACACCACACACACCACACACCACAAAAGAAACATAGTTACATACTATTACAAGAACTAATATGATTCCATCATTACGGCCGGCGCCAGACAGACAGACAGACAGACAGACAGACAGACAGAAAGGCAAGCACTATGCTGACAAACGTGAACTCACCTGGAATAAGGTCCAGCAGATTTTCCAGTGTCCACTCCGACCCCTCCTGGGGATGGCGAGGATTGACTGGATAATCTGCGAAATGATAATCCTCCGTGGTGGCGACAGGCTACTCCACACGGGTAAGATGGACAAGCAACACAGAAAAAAAAAATCAAGTGATGAACCTGGATTATAATTTCACCTCCCACAAACACCGCACTTTTTTCACAAACACACTGCCGGCATCATTCTTAACATGAAAACATAAAACATTCGAGACGGACAAATTCAAACTCGATCAAGAACGATCTCTGAATCGCTCACACCTGGAATCGACCAAAGACAACCGTATGGCGAAATCAAATTTGGCGCTTCTCTTGTTTCAGCAGCAAGCTGACACAACTAAACACTGAAAACTGATAGTGAAGCACAAAACCGAAAGAATGATTTTGAAACTTTTACCGAATACTGGCCTTAGACAGGGGGAAAAATACCTTTTCTCTCAACACATATGTCTGAACTCAATCCAGAATCGCAGACTGACTGACCTTAGAGCCGACGGGTGTCGTAAAATGGTTAGTACAAGGCGGTGCGAGGAATGTGTGTGGGTTTTACTTTGTGGGTGTCCGATAATTCTCAAGGGAGGAGACAGGCTACAGTTAAAAAGCTGTTGGCGATGTGTCGAGGAGGTAACTGGGATCAAGAGAAGAAGAAGAAAAAAAAATGACACTATAAAAATATTTGAAATACCGTTGGTCTTTCTACTTTTTGTGTGTGTGTGTGTGTCTTTTTATATATATATATATACCGGTATATATGAATTATTTGCAACGCCTATGTTACTCACTGCGTTTTGCCTAAATAGTTCTGAAAGTTTGCTGTGACCGTATGATGGATGATGATGGTAGTAGTGTGACTTGGACGCTAGCGTAAGGTTGTAGTGACTGCTCCATTGAGAAAATGGCTTTCAAGTTTTATTAAATTACGATGGGAGTGTGGGTGGCAGATACAGGATGAGTCTGCCATTAGAACACAACGGAAGAGGGGGTGGGGATCTCTCTCTCTCTCTCTCTCTTTTCTCTCTCTCTCTCTCTCTCTTGCACGTTCGCTCGCTGTTCTATTATGTCGTTCACTGGTTGACATCTTTCGCCACAGTTGCGGGGGTGGCGGGATAGAGAAGGTAAAGGTAGCAGGGAAGGTGAAGCAAGCAGGGGGTAGATATGGAAGGGGAGAAAAAGGATACTGCACAAGCTGGCTCTTCAGTGTGACTGCGAAAGGTGGGTGCGGCAACCTAGAACGCGTGTAGGCCTACGTGTACGTGTGCGTGTGTGTGTGTGAAACAGGCATGGGGAACAAGTGTGTCACGCCGCGCGACGCTTGTGTGGGTGGGGAGGCAAGAGTGGCGCACACCGCACTTGCGGCAGTCTCTGTGACCTTCTCGGCTTGACAGGCGGTGAAGGGTCTAGAAAGTTCCTCGCTTGTAATTCTCTCTCTCTCTCTCTTTCTCTCTCTCTCTCTCTCTCGCTCTCTCTCTCTCTCTCGCTCTCTCTGTGTCTTAGTCTTTCTCTCTCTTTCTTTCTCCATGTGTCTCTGTCTTTCTCTCTGTCACTGTGTCTCTATCTTTCTGTCTCTGTGTCTCTGTCTCTCTCTCTGTCTCTCCCTTTCTGTCTTCTGTCTCTCCTCTCGCTCTGTCTGTCTGTCTGTCTCTCTTCTCTTCTCTCTTTCCCTCTTTCGCTCTCTCTGTCCCTCTCTCACGCTTTTTTTTCTCTTTCTCACTCTTCGTCTTCGTCTAATTTGTCTATCTGTTTGTTGGTCTCTATTTCTCTGTCATTGTCTCTCCGTCTGTACTCCTGTTTCTGTCCCTGTCTGTCTTTCTGTCTCTCTGTCTCTCTATCGTTCTCTCTGTCTGTCTCTGTCTGCCTGCCTGCTCCTTTCTGTCTGTCTGTATGTTGTCTGTCTGTCTGTCTCTTCTTCTTCTTCT
>CM060307.1:72859698-72874698 GCA_030674185.1 Monoplex corrugatus
TGTGTGTGTGTGTGTGTGTGTGTGTGTGTGTGTGCGTGCGTGCGTGTATGTTGTGTGTGTGCGCGGTGTGTGTGTGTGTGTGTGTATGTGTAAATGTAAGTGTGGTGTGTGTGAATGAATGATGTGTGTGTGTGTGTGTGTGTGTGTGTGTGTGTGTGTGTGTGTGTGTGTGTTCGTCTTCAGTAAAGTAAAATGGCATTGAAGAAAAATTCATGCGGAGATGGGGGAACAAACAAATAAACAAAAAGAACACACAAAAAAGAGAGAGAGAAGAAGTTGGAGGAGGAGGAGACGACAACGACAAAGAAGAAGAAGAAAAAGATGATCATTAGCCACTACTGCTTCAACCAACACCATCTTTTATTTCCCTCACCTCCACGGTTACTGCATTCAATAGAACTTGATAATATTAGGCCTACTATCATAACAACTACCACTTCTCTAGTTAATTTAGCAACTACCAGTCTCCGTTTCTCAAGATAACGTCTAATGCGCTCGGATGCAATTCCATATCACTAAACGTCACTGATGCCGTGTGATGGAGAAGGTCCAAAATGATCATGGCAAACTTTATCTGCACATATGTCTTACGAGTTGGCGACGTCTTGGGTTACCACCTAGCATATCATCATCATCATCAGGTGCCTTGCCGCATGGCGTTGGCGATCATGGACTTCCATCTGTCTATCTCTCGTTGCCCCTAGCATCTCCCCCACCCTCCCCGTCACCAGCCACTCCGCAAGTCCGTCCAGCATTTTCTCCCTGGGTCTACCTGGTGCTCTCTTTCCCACCAGCTTTCCCGTTGTGAGCAGGTGCTCCATATCCCCCTTCCTCATAAAATGGCCTATAAATGTTGCCTGTCTTTTCCTAATCTTCCTTATGAGTGATATGTTTGTTGAAAAAAAAAAGTGGACAATTGACCCTCAAACACTGTGTTATAAACAAGGCACTCAGCTGAGCAACTGTACAACTCTATCACGACTATCACAAGCTTTGACTCCCTCACCCTATCCATCAACTGCAAAAACTTAAAATCTTTTGACTTCCTCACCCTATTGTTGGCATGGCTGATCAAACTGACAGGGCGACAGTTACGGCAGCGTAGGAAATTTCCATTACTGTGAAGGGTGACAATCAGTGATTACGTCCACGGCATGATGAGCCACTCACCTGTCGCCAGATACGGCAGTAAAAGGATATTCAGTTTCCGCCTCTCCGCCATCTTTTAAGAGTTTTGCAGGGGTGTTGTCAATGCCTGTTACCATACCCCATTTCAGTGACTTCACTACTGCTATAACTTTTTCACAGTGTATAGGACAGTCAATTTCAGCTGATGAATCGTGTACTGTTAACATACGTGGATCTCCTTGATTCTATTTGATGTACAGTTCAGAGCAGTACTAATTTCAACCATTTTATGGTGTCTTTTTCCTGAGCGAGACAGTTACCGTCTTTGTCCTGAACGGTGTTGAATTGGTTTTGTTAGGTCAAGTCTTTTACAATATGAAAAAACATTTTTGTGTAATTATTTCTAAGATTGTTTTCAATGCCGTCATAATGTCGCTGTACTCAGTTTTCCACCGCATTCTACTGTTTACTGACCAATCCTCTCGCACATTTCGCTATATATATCTTTTTCCTTCTCCGTTTTTCTACTGCTTTAAACTCCTTTTAGTGTCACACATCTCCAAGATATTGCTTGTGATCCGTGGCTTGGATTTCCATCATCTTAAACCTAAGATCTATGTTGCTGTTTCAGTCATCACTTGGTTGAAATTGTTTATGAGGTCTTCATGGTCTTTTTCAATTAGTAATAGTTTGGCGAATTTTTCTTCTATGGTCATTTGAAACTATTAGGCGATGTCAAAATCTGTTAGTTTCCCAAGGTTGAATTATAGACTGCTGTTTTTGTTCTCTTCTTGTTCTTCAACAGTATAGTAGTCTACTTTATAAAATTCATCATTACAAGGTCATGGTCACTGCCAAGGTCAGCTCATGGAAACGTGCTTGCTTTACCCCTGTTGATGTCAGACCTGTAATCTATTTGAATGTGATATTGTTCATTTGGGGTGTACCATGTCCATTGTCAGGTGATTTATATTTATAAGGGTGTCAGCAAGAAGAACTAAGTCATTATCACTGACGATTTCAAACAGGCGTAGTCCCCTATTATTGGTACCGGTAGTCTCGTTACAGTAGAGGCCGCAGATATTCCTCCAGTTTTCTGGGGCATCGATATCAATTTTGGCGTTCCGGTAATCTTGCTCAATTAGAATGTCTCTTTTTTTTCTATCAGCTTTTTGATTACTGTTTGAAGCGGGGTGTGGAATTTTTCAATCTAGTCATCGTCATAGTCAGGTCGTCATCGTCATCGTCATCGTCATCGTCATCGTCATCATCATCATCATCATCATCATCGTCGTCGTCGTCGTCGTCATCGTCGTCGTCGTCATCATCATCATCGTCGTCATCATCATCATCATCATTATGTGCCCTGCCACATGGCGTTGGCGATCATGGCCCTCCATACGAATCTATCCTTTGTCGGTACAAGTAGCCTACATCTCCCACCCTCTCTGTCTACATCTACTCCGCATAGTCTGATGGGATGGGAGCGTGTATTTGCACTACCGTGATGCTGAGTGGATTCGCTCAAAGGCGGATGGTTATGATCCTGCTGGAAACAAGAACAGCATCCTAGTAGCCTACAGCGTTCCTGTTGTTTTTTGCCGACCAAATACCCCACTCCATGTGACCGTTTGTCCTCTTTTCCGTTACAGTACAGGACATGCCTTTTTTTTTTCATTGCACTCAGGAAGGTTACCTTTGTGTTTGCCTTTTTTTTTTCGTCCCATTTTCTACGCCACCTTAATGGCCGCAGAAGCTTGAACAGTTTTTATAACGCGATGGTTATGATGTCGACGAGGATGCTAGTCATGATGCTATGGAGTTCCATCTAGGACTGAGACTGCGTGACAGAGTTGTACTCCACGCTTACTATCATAATATATCCTGGTGTCAACCAGGCTCGAGAGATACAGACACTTGCGGCGCTGGTCAGAAGATTTGAGCAACACCCTCAATGACGCATCCGTGAAGTGGATGAGACTCGACTGTGTGGTCCCAGTCTTCCCAATGAGCCCTTAGCATGCCCAACTCAGGGTAGAAGCCGGTTAGAGCCGAAAAATCCCACTACACCACGGCGACTGGTAGGATATGCCTTTCTTCTGTCTGTGTAGGCTGTCTCCATTTTTTTTTCCATCTAAGTTGGCAGGGGCCGAGAATGTGCCCGGAGTATCAGTCCACCTCTTGAGTCAGTTCCTTCAGTTTTTCAACTTGCCTGAGTGTTGTTACGTTCCAGGTAGAGAAGGTGATGATGTTCTTTCCACAGATGTTCTGTGGTTTCCTTCCCCCCCCCCCCCATCCCCCCAGTAGCATATGGTGACAGTGGATGGTTGGCGTGGTCCATGGTGACCCAGGCTGTGACTGTACCGGTATGGTTTCTGGAACCAGAAAAACACGAAAATAGAATCAGAACGCGCATTTAATACAAGACAAAACAGGCGCAAATTTTCAGCCATCTGGCCCTTGTCAAGCGTGAATGTAAGATTACAAACACACACCAAATACAAAAATTAGGAGAAAAAGACTGAAACTTCCCTGCTGCTTCGTTTTAGTCCTTTTCTCCTACTGGACGAAGCAGCAGGGAAGTTTTAGTCTTTTTCTCCTAATTTTTGTATTTAATGTCTGTTCGTTTGTGATCTTACATTCACGCTTGACAAAGGCCAGTTGGCCGAAAATTTGTGCCTGTCTTGACTTGTATTAAATACGTGTTTTTGATTCTATTTTCGTGTTTTAGTGGTTCCTGTTTGCTTGAACGCAGGCAGTCGCACTTGTTTGGGATTTCGGTATGATTTCTGTCTTCTTTCTTGTCAAACATCGTGTCACGGGCACGTTGAACCTGGCGGAGCCCCTCTCTCCTGGTCACATTTTTTATGGGCATTATAGTGTACTTGTGTTAGTGTACTTCCTTTATGGATCAGCACTGTATATAAAAAAAAAAAAACCTGAACATGTTTTTCGCTACCCTTGAAAATAAAAAAAGAAAATGTGTTCTTGCTCTTTTTCTGTTTCTCTCCATCTCTCCTTGTCTTCCTCTTCCCACGCACATCTTATTTATTTCCACATCACTCCCCATTCACTCACAATGAAGTCTCGATAATCCAACACGTCTATTTTTGGGATACAATAGATTTCAAGATCGTGGACATTTCGAGTTGACGTATAGACAGAAAGAGATTAATTACTAGTAATAACATCCTGGATATTTCGATCTGACATTAAAAAATAGAAATTAATTATTGATTTATGTGAAATATACATGTCTTCCAATATACCTCCCACATTTAATCCCCTTTTCCCCCCCATAACCACGAAACTCACCTACTATTATTATAGCTACGCTCCAACAAGTTTAACTTCAGGGGACTAAAGGGGAACCGACTGCTTAATTGGCAAAACCCGTAGAAGCTTGCAAGAAGCCAGACAGACTTCAGAAGACCGTGGGTTTGTTCCCAAAATAGCCAACTGTGCTGGTTATCACCGACACAAAATTGCCATACTGCCGAATTACTTAAAAGAAGAAGAAGAAGGGGAAAAAATGAAGAAGAAGAAGCTGGCTCGTCTTTATCGTGCACAATCCAGAGCGTATATACTATTTGCTTAGAATTTGATACAAAAGACGCCATTTGATTATGGTGGCACCGTGTCTCTGAAATTGATATCGTGCTCATAAAACAGATAGGATGTCACACTCGAGGTTGTGGCGTAATAAAGGCAAAAATGTTTAACACGTATATTCTGTCACCATTGTTCAATACATAATATAGAAGGAAAGAATGACCACGAGAAAGATGAATTAAAAAAATCAAAAGAAGACAGAGACAAAGGTGAATAAAAAAAAACACCCAAAAGAAGACACAGAGAGAGAGAGAGTGAGAGAGAGAGAGAGAGAGAGAGAGAGAGAGAGAGAGAGAGAGAGAGAGTGAGAGAAAAAAACTGATGATAATGATGATGATGATGATGATGATGATGATTATGAAACAGGAGGAGGAGGAGGCAGAAAATAGGAAAAAAAGGAAAAAACAAACAAATAAATAAATAAGTGAATTAACTAAATCCCATATGCACAGACGCCACTGATGCCATTTGATGGAGAAGATCCAAAATGATCATGGCAAAAATCTTAAACTTGAACATAAACCCAATGCTTTGGCAAGGTTTTGAGTAAACATGTGTGGCCCACCTGAGAATTGAATCCAGATCGTTTCGTTATCAGTGCGGAACTGACACTGAGCTAACAAGAACGAACAAAGAAACAAACCCAAAACAAAACAAAACAAAGCAAAAAGCAAAGCCCCAAAAAACCACTGTGGTCTGCCCGAGGCTTAAATCTATAACCCCTGCGTTTTGAGAAATTTCAGTTTCAGTTTCTCAAGATGACGTCTCCGCGCTCGGAACGATTTCCATACCGGTGTGCACTAACGTTACAGGTGCCATGTGTATGGTGATAATGGCACAAGCCTTAAACCTGCATACAAACCCATGGGCTGGCCAAGTCGTATGGTCCTACTTAGACTATGTTTTACCGGGTCCATATTTTTTTTTGAAGAAAGAAAACAACAACAACAACAACAACAACAACAACACACACACACACACACACACACACACACACACACACACACACACACACACACACACACACACACACACACACACACACACACACACACACACACACACACACACAACAAACAAAGCAAGACAACCACATGGCCCGCAGCAGGATTGAACCCACAACCTTTGCGTTATGAGCATGGCTCTCTAACAACGGAGTTTACGGACCTGAACAAGAAAGATGGAACACGATTCGATGCAATACGATACGATAAGATTAAATACAATCAGACACAACCTACACAGTGTTCAGATAGAGCACCGATTACACGACACGAAATGAAATACAATGCAAATTGATACGATACGATACCATGCGATACAATACAATACAATACAATACAATACAACATAACAATACAATACATACGATACGATACGATACAATGCAGTGCAATGCGATACAATACAATACGATACAATACAATACGACACAATACAATACGATGCGATGCAATACGATACAATGCAATACGACACAATGCAATACGATACAATACAATACGACACAATACAATACGACACAATACAATACGATGCGATGCAATACGATACAATGCAATACGATACAATACAATACGACACAATACAATACGATGCGATGCAATACGATACAATGCAATACGATACGATGCAATACGATGCGATGCAATACGATGCAATGCAATACGACACAATACAATACGATGCGATGCAATACGATACAATACAATACGACACAATGCAATACGATGCGATGCAATACGATACAATGCAACACGACACAATACAATACGACACAATACAATACGATACGATGCAATACGATACGATGCAATACGATACAATGCAATACGACACAATGCAATACGATACGATGCAATACGATAAAATACGATACAATACAATACGACACAATGCAATACAATACGATACAATACAATACGATACAATACAATACGATACAATACAATACGATACAATACAATACGATACGATGCAATACGATACGATGCAATACGATACAATACAATACGATACGATGCAATACGATACAATGCAATACGATACAATACAATACGATACAATGCAATACAATACGATACAATACAATACGATACAATACAATACGATGCGATGCAATACGATACAATGCAATACGACACAATACAATACGATACAATACAATACGATACAATACAATACGATACAATACAATACGATGCGATGCAATACGATACAATGCAATACGATACAATACGATACAATACAATACGATGCGATGCAATACGATGCGATGCAATACGATACAAGCAATACGATACGATACGATACAATACAATACGATACAATACGATACAATACAATACGATACAATACAATACAATACGATACAATACAATACGATACAATACAATACGATACAATACGATACGATACAATACAATACGATGCGATGCAATACGATGCGATGCAATACGATACAATACGATACAATACAATACGATACAATACAATACGATACAATACAATGCAATACAATACAATACGATACGATGCAATACGATGCGATGCAATACGATGCGATGCAATACGATACAATACAATACAATACGATACAATACAATACGATACAATACAATGCAATACAATACAATACGATGCGATGCAATACGACACAATACAATACGATACAATGCAATACGATACAATACAATACGATACAATACAATACGATACGATGCAATACGATACAATGCAATACGATACAATACAATACGACACAATACAATACGATGCGATGCAATACGATACAATGCAATACGATACAATACGATACAATACAATACGATACAATACAATACGATGCGATGCAATACGATACAATACAATACGATGCGATGCAATACGATACAATGCAATACGATGCGATGCAATACGATACGATGCAATACGATACAATGCAATACGACACAATGCAATACGATACGATGCAATACGATAAAATACGATACAATACAATACGACATAATGCAATACAATACGATACAATACAATACGATACAATACAATACGATACAATACAATACGATACAATACAATACGATACGATGCAATACGATACAATACAATACGATACGATGCAATACGATACAATGCAATACGATACAATACAATACGATACAATGCAATACAATACGATACAATACAATACGATACAATACAATACGATACGATGCAATACGATACAATGCAATACGACACAATACAATACGATACAATACAATACGATACAATACAATACGATACAATACAATACGATGCGATGCAATACGATACAATGCAATACGATACAATACGATACAATACAATACGATGCGATGCAATACGATGCGATGCAATACGATACAATGCAATACGATACGATACAATACAATACGATACAATACGATACAATACAATACGATACAATACAATACAATACGATACAATACAATACGATACAATACAATACGATACAATACGATACGATACAATACAATACGATGCGATGCAATACGATGCGATGCAATACGATACAATACGATACAATACAATACAATACGATACAATACAATACGATACAATACAATGCAATACAGTACAATACGATACGATGCAATACGATGCGATGCAATACGATGCGATGCAATACGATACAATACAATACAATACGATACAATACAATACGATACAATACAATGCAATACAATACAATACGATGCGATGCAATACGACACAATACAATACGATACAATGCAATACGATACAATACAATACGATACAATACAATACGATACGATGCAATACGATACAATGCAATACGATACAATACAATACGACACAATACAATACGATGCGATGCAATACGATACAATGCAATACGATACAATACGATACATTACAATACGATACAATACAATACGATGCGATGCAATACGATACAATACAATACGATGCGATGCAATACGATACAATGCAATACGATGCGATGCAATACGATACAATACAATACGATGCGATGCAATACGATACAATACAATACAATACGATGCGATGCAATACGACACAATACAATACGATACAATACAATACGACACAATACAATACGATACAATACAATACGATACAATGCAATACGATACAATGCAATACGATACAATACAATACGATACAATACAATACGATGCGATGCAATGCGATACAATACAATACGATACGATACAATACAATACGATGCGATGCAATACGATACAATACAATACGATACAATACAATACGATGCGATGCAATACGATACAATACAATACGATACAATACAATACGATGCGATGCAATACGATACAATGCAATAGGATATAATACAATCCGATACAATACAATACGATATAATACAATTCGATACGATACACTACAATGCGATACAATACGATACAAGGCAAGGCAAGGCAATGCAATACAATACAATACAACGCAATGCAATGCACAGCCATGTTATGGCATGCGATACGACACGATACGATGCGATACGATGCGATACGATACAAGCATTAAAGGGCACGAATGACACGACATGGCATGATACAATACAGTACAATGCAGTACAATTCAATGCAATACAAAGCTAGAAATAAACAAAGCACGAATGGCACTACATGGTATGAAACAATACAATACAATACAATACAATACAATACAATACAATACAATACAATGCTCTGTGATACGAAACGACCAGGAAGGTTACATTAGGATATAGTAGGATGAAATGCAGCACAATATGTATGTACATATACATCGTTGTGCGCGGGTTTGAAGACACCCGCGAGCGTCCGTGCATTTGCAGATCTTTACTTTTAAAACAACAGTAATAACTACTGCCGCCATTAAACAAACAACTTGAAAAAAGGAACTAATACCGAAAAGAAAGAAAGAAAAGAAAACAACAACAACAACAACAACAACAAAAGAACAAATTAAATATTGTTTTTGTCGTTCTTTAAGGGCCAATTTTAGTCAACACAGACTGCTGATGTGGCTATGCACAATGTCAGCGCAGCTACTTATGGACAAGACGTATATGATGATGACAACCACGACGAGAACGACGATGATAAGGATACGATGAAGGCAACGACGATTAGAATGCTGTTGTTGCTGCTGCTCCTGCTGCTGACTATGACGATAACGACGACGACGGTGATACTGATGACATGGAAAACGACGACAACGACAACGACAACGACAACGGCGGCGACGACGACGACGATGATGGTGATGATGATGATGGCTGGACTGGTGAAACAGTTTCAGTAGGAAATGTATTGACCGGTCTAAACCGATGGTTAGTGAACTGCGTGGGCTGGCAAAGGAGTGACAACCACGGCTGTGGGAGAACTTGGCGACTGAGCGAATTGCTCAATGTTTAATTCAATACAGTCAGTCCATCACGATCACAAAAAGGATGTCCGGAAAGGGTAAAACATAGGAACTCTTCATGGCTTGACCGTCTTGCTTTTTGTTTTTTTTTGTTTTTTTTTTTGCTTCGTCTACTTTTTCTTTTCTTCTTCTTCATCGTTTTCATTCTTCTTCTTCTTCTTTCTTCTTCTTCTTCTTCTTCTTCTTCTTCTTCTTCTTCTTCTTCTTCTTCTTCTTCTTCTTCTTCTTCTTCTTCTTCTTCTTCTTCTTCTTCTTCTTCTTCTTCTTCTTCTTCTTTCTTCTTCTTCTTCTTCTTCTTCTTTTCTTCTTCTCTTCTTCTTCTTTTTTCTTCTTCTTTCTTCTTCTCTTCTTCTTCTTCTGTCTTCTTCTTCTTCTTCTTTTCTTCTCTTTGTTCTTCTTCTTGTTCTTCTTCTTGTTCTTCTTCTTGTTCTTGTTCTTCTTCTTGTTCTTCTTCTTGTTCTTTTCTTCTTCTTCTCTTCTTCTTCTTCTTCGTCTTCTTCTTCTTCTTCGTCGTCGTCGTCGTCGTCTTCGTCGTCTTCGTCTTCTTCTTCTTCTTCTTGTTCGTCGTTTTCTTCTTCATTTGTTTCTCTTCTTCCTTTTTTTCTTATTATTTTCCTCATACTCATTTTCTTTCTCCCCTCCATCCTCTTTTTTTTTTCTCTTTCTTTCCTCCTTCTAGTTTTTGTTGCGTATTTGGTGTTCTGCATGCGTGCGCGCGTGCACGCGCAAACACACACACACACACACACACACACACACACACACACACACACACACACACACACACCGCACACACACACACACACACACACACACACACACACACACGCACACACACACACCACACACACCACTACACACACACACACACACACTCACACACACACACATACACACACACATATCCACACACAAGGGATTTGGGTACTGGAAGGTCTGCACACACACACACACACAACACCACATTTTTGACCTGGGAGATCAGGAAAAATCTCCACCCTTTACCCACCAAGCAGAAGGTACCCAAACAGGATCAAACCTGGGATCGTCCGTTAGACAGTCTGACGCTTACCCACTGGACTACCTAACCCCAGTCGCAGTTTTCACGCGCAGAGGCAGAGGCAGGGACTGTACCTCAACACAGGTACACGTTTTTTGTGTGTTATTTGTTGTTGTTTTTTTGTAAAGGATCATCGCACACAGGGAGGTTACCTTGTACTCTCCTCTTTTTTTTTTTCGTCCCATTTTCTACGCCATCTTAATGGCCGCAGAAGTTTCCACCGATTTTTTTGGTTTTGGTTTTTGTTTTTGTTTGTTTGTTTGTTTGTTTTACAATGCGATGATGAGGATGTCGATGAGGATGATAAAAATCATGATGCTGCGGAGTTCCATCTAGGATTGAGACTGTGTGAAAGGGCTGTACTCTACGCTTACTATCATATATCCTGGCGTCAACCAGGCCCGAGAGATACAGACACCTGCGGTGCTGGTCAGAAGATTTGAGCAACACCCTCAATGACGCATCAGTGAAGTGGGTGAGACTCGACTGTGGGGTCCAGTCTTCCCAATGAGCCCATAACACGTCCTAACGCTGGGTAGGAGCCGGTTAGAGCCGAAAAACCCCACAATGATTTATTTTTGAAGGGATTGATGGGACTCGAACCCAAAACCTTCCAGTCGGTAGTCCGTTGCGTTTACCACTACACCATGGCGACTGGTAACACTGCTACATCATCATCAAGTGCCTTGCCGCATGGCGTTGGCGATCATGGCCCTCCACATGTGCCGCAAGCACATCTTCCACCCTCTCTGTCCTCAGCCACCCTGCAAGTCCGTCTAATATTTTCTCCCTGGGTCCACCTGGTGCTCACAGGTACAACTGACTATAAAGAAAACAGACACACCTACAACAACGCCTCGTAGTCGTGCGTCTCAGATTTCTAGATTAGTCGTATCTCTTTGAAGCCAAACAGAAAGGAAAGGTATAGGAGTGTGCATCACGATGCACACCCTAACCCTCCCCCCTTACTGTTGACAGCATCGACCAACTCACCAAAGCAATGATGTTGTTCTCTGACCGCATTGCCTTTGTCGCTCAGGGCCAAGGCTATAATCAGACATCGTTTTGCCCTCGAGGAAGATTTGCAACATCAGCAGTGGATTGCTTCTTTTGCTTGCCTGCCGATCCCAATGCAACAGCCTTGAGAGCCATGATTTTTTTTTTTGGGGGGGGGGGGGGGGGGACATAGAAAGAAATTAAAAGAAAGAAAAAACAAAGTAAACACAAACAAACAGAAAAGAAAACGAAGAAAAGCAAAAAACAAACAAACAAAAAAAAACAACAAAAGATAATTTCATGGACAATGAAACAAAGAGAAGGATGAGTGAATGAAAAAATAAGTGAATGAATGAGCGAAAGGATGAGGAATGTTCGAATGAATGAACGAAAGGATGCATGGATGAATGAAGGAATGACGGAATGAATGAAGGAACGAGAAAATGAGGAAATAAATGAATGAATGAATGAATGACAGAAGGATTGAAGGAATGAAAAAAATGAAGATATAAGTAAATGAATGAATAAATGAAAGAATTAGAAAATAAGGGAAAAAACATAATGAACGAACGAACGAACGAATAAATGAATGATATGAATGAATGAATGAACGAATGAACCAGAAATTTGAATTAAGGAATAAAAGCGAGAACAGAGATCACAGATATAGATAAATAGAACATTTTTGTTCATATTTCTACAAAAGGTATGAAATAAGCAAAGCCTGTGATTTTTTTTCACATCCAGCCTTCGCCCGAAGAGGGTGTACATTACTCTATACACAAATTATGCAAGACAATACGACATCCCAGCAAGGCAAACGTTAATGGTTTGGCCACAAAAAAAAGGGAGTTTTTCTACTCGTAGTTAAGCAATATAAAATATGTTTACAACCGATTTGCTCACTAGGTAGAAGAGCTCATTTATGCAGGAATTGTGCAAAATGACTCTTGTGAAAAGTAAGACATTTGGCATGTTTTCTGGCAGTACGTTCCAAAAGGTAGATCTTGAGTACCTGTGGTTGGTTTTAATTTAAAGAGACTGGAATGTTAATTTTTCTCTTGTTCCTTGTGAAATTTATACAGAAGGTGTTGGCTATAAAACCTGGAGCCTGCCCATTTATCATGTTGTGCATAAACAGTCATCTGTTACTCTGAAGTCTAAAATTTTAGAGGTAAACTATACAATTCCTTATAACTGGGATCTCTTGTACGAGTAGTTTTCAAGAGAATCAGATTCAAAACTCGTGATTGGGAATTACGAAAAGTTTGAGAACATTATCACTGGCTGAATCCCAAAGAGTAGATACATAGTCCATTGATGATTGGAGATATGTATGAAAGAGTTGTTTTCTTTATTTAAGGGTCAAGATTTTCTTATTTTATTTCAGACAGTTGAAATAGTTTTACATAGCTTGCTTACATGATTAAGCCTGAAAAGATTATTGTCTTATGCTACGAGAGAGAAAGAGAGACAGAGACACAGAGAGAGAGAGAGAGAGAGAGAGAGACAGACAGACAGACAGACAGACAGAGACAGAGAGACAGAGAAACAGAGAGACAGACAGAGACAGAGAGGCAGACAGACAGAGACAGATAGAAACAGAGACTGAGACACAGAGAGAGACAGACAGACAGACAGAGGCGGAGACAGAGAGACAGACAGAGAGAGACAGACAGAGACAGAGAGACAGTGACAGAGGGACAGAGAGAAAGAGAGAGAGAGAGAGAGACAGACAGATAGAGACAGAGACAGAGAGACAGAGACAGAGACAGAGACTTAGACACTTAAAATTTTTTTCAACAATAGCCTGTCAAGGCATTGTGTACAATCCATTCTCTAACAAAAACGTATCAAGAGAATACCCAAGCCAATGCAGCATACATAAAAATCTTATAAATGAAATGTACAATTCAATTCAGGTCAAACCGTGCTCCTTTCGTGATATCCAATATATCATACATTTTTTCTAATTCCATTAATGCAGAGAATAATTTGAACGTAAACATCAATGTTTTAAGCAGCCATTGTATGATTGAAAGAGACAACACATCGGTAATAGAGATATGGAAGACGAATGTACTCAGCTAGTACAAGTGTTTTTTTTTCCATTTCATTCTATTTTGTCTTTTGTTCGTTATTATTTTCCTTTTAACCAAACGACAATAAGGTTCTTTCAATGATGATGTGACACAACTACGAGAAGATTATTTTCAATATAGGCTTTTCATTTTTTCACGTTTTTTTCCGTAGGGAGCGGTAGGTTAGTGGGTCAGCCAATGTTTGTACATTTATTTTGGATCAGAAGCATGTCCGAATTGAGAAAAAGCAAGGACGGACCACTTGCTTGAGGGAAAAATGCTTGTGGGCTTTGTTATTCTAGTCGATAGGAATGTATCGACAGCACACATTGTTTTGCAGCATACCCCTTTAGCATTTAGTTTTTATTTATGTTTTTTTTTTTATCACAATGGCTCTACCATAAGAAATTCAGGCTGCGCTCCCTTGGGAGTGTGCGTTGTCGAAGTGCAATGCCACCTTTTATTTTATTTTATTTTTTTTAGATGTATGCGTGTATTTCTGTTTACCTTACGAAAGCATTATTTTTATGTACTGAAGATTGCTTCAAGAAAGCTGGAGGGAAAGAGAACACCAGGTAGACCCGGGGAAAAAAATACTGGACAGACCTGCAGAGTGGCTGAGGACAGAGAGGGTGGAAGATGTATTTGCAGCGACAAAAGACAGAT
>CM060307.1:72877198-72879698 GCA_030674185.1 Monoplex corrugatus
GCTAGTACAGAGATAAAGTGGTTGTGGTGGTGATGGTGGTGATGGTGGTGATGGTGGTGGTGGTGGTAATGGTGGTGGTGATGGGGGGGGGGGGGGGTATGTCGTCAAAGTTGCCCATTTGTATTGAGTACGGATTCTTTTTTTGTGATTTTCTTTCATTAATTTTATTTTATTTTATTTTTTGTTTTTTTATTTTATTTCATTTTGTTTTGTTTTAACCTTTTATGCTTTTATTCTTTTCTTTTCTTTTCTTTTATTTGTTTTGTTATATTTTGTTCATTTTGTTTTATTTTATTTCTATATGTATATATTTTATTGTATTTCACCCAGAGGCAACCGCACCTTATAAGAATATGACCTAGTTATGTGCAGATTACTAGTTATTGACTAATCATTGTTCACACCATTTTGGTGGGATCGGTAGGTTAGTGTGTCAGCCAGTCTTTGTTGTACATCTATTTCAGACCAGATCAGGAGGAAGATGAAAATGTCCCAGCAAATAAAGGTATGCCTCAGATGTTTACGTATCCAGTTACCAAATTTGGACGGTAGTTTTGCCCAACAAGAAGCCCGAATGTCATCATCATCATCAAGTGCCCTGCCACATAGCGTTGGTGATCATGGCCCTCCATATGCATCTGTCCCTTGTTGCCCGAATGTATAGGTTCAATATCGGCATAACATAATATCCATTTGGTCGGTAATTTTTTGTTGTTTTGCTTACGAATTCTTATGTGGAAATCACTAAACCGGCATTTTTGGTCTGCTTATCGACAGATAACGACACAGTCTTAAAGGAGGCGGACACAAGAAGATCATTAATAGATAAGATTAGGAAAAAAGACAAGCACCATTTATAGGACATTTTTTATGAGGAAAGAGAAATTAGAGCACCTGGTCACAACAGGAAAGCTGGAGGGAAAGAGAACATTAGGTAGACCCAGGGTGAAAATATTGGACAGACTTGCAGAGTGGCTGAGGACAGAGAGGGTGGGAGATGTACTTGCAGCGGCACGGGACAGATTTGCATGGAGGGCCATGATCGCCAACATCACGCGGCAGGGCACACGATGATGATGATGATGATGATGATGATGAGATGATGATAATTATCGATAGATTGTTACCAAATCTGTGTCGAATGTATGTATGTATGTATGTATGTATGTATGTATGTATGTATGTATGTATGTATGTATGTATGTATGTATGTATGTATATGTATGTATGTGTGTATGTATGTACGTATGTATAAATGGATGTATGTATAGAAAAGCAAAAAAGAACTGGATGACTAATGAAATTTTGGGCTTGATGGAGGAAAGGAGGAAGGCAAAGAGAAATGAGGAGATCTACAGGAAGATAAACAAGGAGATCAGGAATAGGTGCAATGAAGCTAAGGAAGCTTGGCTGAAATCAAAGTGCAAAGAAATGGAAGACCGACACAAAACGGATCCTCAGGGTATGTACAGACGAATTGAAGAAATTGTCCACAGAAAAAAATACATGCACATCAACTGGTTGCTTGAAATCGAAAGAAAAAGACAAAATGGAAAAAGACAAAATATTAGACAGATGGGGAGAGTACATTAAAGACTTTTTTGAGGATGACAGAAACGAAGAACACATTATAAAAAAGAACTTTGAAGGACCACCCATAATGAAAGATGAAGTTAGAGCAGCACTGAAAAGATGAAACCGGGAAAAGCCCCAGGACCAGACAACATTACTACAGAGATGATTGAAGCTCTGGAGGAATTTGGCATAGAAAAAATAACAGTCCTCCTAAATGAAATTTACGACACTGGAAAAATCCCCAAAGATATGTCAAAATCAATTTTCATTGCACTTCCAAAGAAGACAGGGGCTATAGAATGCGAACTCCCATCGCACAATCAGTTTGATGAGTCATGTAACAAAAATCCTGTTAAGAACAATCATGATGAGGACAAGGAATAGAATCAAAAGGGAAATAGCAGAAGAACAGTGTGGATTTGTGGAGGGGAAAGGAACTATTAATGCCATATACATCCTAAGAACTATCATAGAGAGGTCAAATGAGATGAATAAGGATTTGTATTTATGCTTTGTTGACTACACCAAGGCTTTCGATCGGGTAAGACATGATGAATTGATCAACCAACTGGAGAGACTCAATGTTGATGAAATAACGAATAATCAGAAATATGTACTGGGAACAAACAGCTGCAATGGGAATAGAAAACAATGTAAGCTCTTTCCAAAATATCAAAAGAGGAGTCAGACAGGGTTGTGTTTTGTCACCAGATCTGTTTTCACTTTACAGCGAAAACATCATGAGAAACCTAGAAGAAGACCCTGGATTAAAGGTTGGAGAGAAAATGATAAACAACATTCGATATGCAGATGACACCGTGCTAATTGCAGAAAGTGAAAGAGACCCACAAAACCTTGTGAATATACTAGAAATAGAAAGCAAAGGTAAGGGGTTGGAACTAAACAGCAGGAAGACTGAAGTCAT
>CM060307.1:72887198-72894698 GCA_030674185.1 Monoplex corrugatus
GAAGAAGAAGAAGAAGAAGAAGAGAAGAAGAAGAAAGAAGAAGAAGAAGGAAGAAAGGAAAGAAGAAGAAGAGAAAAGAAGAAAGAGAAAGAAGAGAGAAGAGAAGAAGAGAAGAAGAAGAGAAGAAGGAAAGGAGAAGAAGAAGAAGAGAAGAGGAAGAAAGAAGAAGGAGAGAAAAAGAGAAGATGAGATAAAAAGAAAGAGAAGAAGAAGATGAAAGAAAGGAAGAGTTTTTGATTTTTGTTTCGTCGTGATGAAATAAATTACTTTTCTTCTTTCTGTCTTCTCCTTCTTTCTTCTTCTTCTTCTCTTCTTCTTCTTTTCTTCTTCTTCTTCTTCTTCTTCTTCTTCTTCTTCTTCTTCTTCTTCTTTTTTCTTCTTCTTCTTCTTCTTCTTTTCTTCTTTCTTTCTTCTTCTTCTTCTTTCTCTCTTCTTCTTCTTTTTCTTGATGAGACGTTTAACCGGAATGCGCTTAGCGCACGTAAAGTATCCAAATGCAACAAAAGCATTGTCCCTAACAAAATCCCTCAACCCCCACCAAATCCACTTGCAAATGTTCACAAAATTACGCGTTTGCAGATAAAAAGCGGGTTGGTGGGTGGACGGAGTTGTGCATTACTATGGAAATTTGCTTTTCCCTGAAATATGAAAACACAATTTATTGTGATAAATGAAAGAATTCGATCCACAATGTATGGCAAACCACCAGCTTCAGAAAGAGATGAGTAACATGTTTAACTAGAAAATTTGCAAACTTTAAATCGGTCCTTTTTGGAGATGGCAAACTGTCAGCAACTAACTAAATGGGACTTGATTTGCAAAGATCAGATGGTTTTTGTTGCAAAGGGATAGCTTGGAGACAATGAGGCTAATTTATGGCTTGATCGGTCATATGGATAAAAATGGACTCATGTGCATTGATTCTGAAAAGGCTTTTGATTCGTTAGATTCCATATTTTCCTCATCCTTGAAAGCATAGATGTTCTGCAAATATGTATATGTAAATGAATAGAAAGTGTTTTGCAAAGACATAAAGTCCATAGTTTTGCAATGGTCAGACTTGCAAATGGTTTCTTGTAGGAAGAAGCTGTAAACCAGGTGAACCCCTTTCTCCTTATCTATTTATATTAAGTGTCAAAGTTTAGCATTTTTGACTAGAGAAGACATAGAAATGAAAGATATTGCGGCAAATAACAAAGATTACAAAATCTCTCAGTTTGCAGACGCACAGCTGACGAACAAAGGACATTGATATTTTTCTAAGGACCTATTTACCTCATGAATATTTTTGTAAAAATTTCAGGCTAAAATGTCCAAAAATCAAATACATGCAGCATTTGAATATAAACCGAAATCAAAATAATAAAACATCAGGATTTTGCTCACACCAGACACAAAACGATGCGAAGAAATAAATTATTCCGAAAATTCATCGGAAGTCAGATCTTTGTTCAAAACTTGGCTAAAAAGAGAAAAACAGTTCATCAGGAATAATTGCTATATTGAAATCTTTAATTCAAACTAATCCATCTGTAGACTCTATTCCCAGATCTCTCTGATCATTTTGTGAGTAATTTTTAGAAAAAATAAAACAAACAACAAATACAAGAAGCAAACAAACAAACAAACAAACCAAGAGACAAAAAAAAAAAAAAAAAAATCCCAACACGTTCAAGACATTGTAACAAATTCTTTTTTTTATAAGGATCCAGCGCTGTTTGGCCCTAAAGGGTCTTCAATGGGCTAGCACCATTCTCGTCCTGATGTTCATGACCATGTACACATTTGCCTTACATTGTTAAAAGGCGCCTCAGTGCAAGAGTTCCCTGATTAGCTGGTTCACTGACTGACTGACTGACTGACTGCTGACTGACGACTGACTGACTGATGATGGCTGACTGATGACTGGCTGGCTAATCGAATGATTGAGTGAGTGAGTGAGTGAGTGATTGACTGACTGGCTGAATGACCGAGTGAAAGACCGACCGACTGGCTGACTGACTGACTGACTGACCGACCGACCGACCGACCGACCGACCGACCGACTGACTGAATGACTGGCTGGCTGGCTGGCTGATCGACTGCTGACTGACTGGCTGGCTGGACGGCTGACTGGATGATCGAATAACCGGATGACCTGACTAACTGGCTGGCTGACTGGCTGGCTGGCTGGGTGCTGGCATGACTGGCTGATCGAATAACTGGATGACTGACTAATGGCTGCTGACTGGACTGTTGACGAATGACGTGATAGAAAGTCAGACAGACGGATAGAAGGACGGAAGGACAAAAGTTTAACATGCTCCCGACTAACCCAGTAATTGAAAAAAAATCGTTTCCTTTCATCTATTCCTTCCCCACCCCCACCCCCCACTTCTCCTCAGCAACCTACACATACACATTAATGAAAGAGCGAGTACAGTTACTGTCGACCCCATTTGCCCTTTTTTTGTTGTTGTCCCATCCATTATTTTTTAGTTTAACTCATGGCAAGCCACTTCCCTGCCTTTCCTCTACCAGAATCGCTGACAGAATTAGACGGTAAAGGAGCTGAGGGGTCTGCCTTCAAAGATCACAGGTCATCTGTTGCAACATGATGCACAACTTTTGCGGCCCCTGCCATTCACATTCACGCAGCGTGTAGGAAACTGGAACCGAAATAGTTTTTATTCACTGAAGGTTGTTACATAGGAGGGAGTAGAGATGGACTGTAAAAAGGAAGGTACCTCTTCTTTCTTCTCTCTACTTCCTCTTTCTACTTCTTCTTTACTCTTTTCTCCCACATGAGCCACATCCACTCACGCAAGCTCGCTTCTCCTGTCCCGTACCGTTATGCAATTAGAAAGAAGAAAAATATAGTTAAGAGGATTTTTATTTTGTTATGTTATGTTTTTGTCATTCTGATGTTTTTGGTCGCGTGCAGTCTGTTGCATTAACCACTACAGCACGGCGAATGGAGCATCTGAAATATTTGAATAAATATTTCACACTTTTGGGCCACATCACTGCAAAAAACTTAATCGACAACATTAGAGTCTAAGGGTTTTCTGTTGTTGTTGTTTGGTTGCCCATTGTTTTGCACACGTCTTTGTCTTGGAGATCGGTAAAATAAAATCTATGCCCTTTACCTAACAGGAAGACGATGCCTATGCAGGATCGAACCTAGATCCTCTGATTGGAAGTCTGACGTCTTTATCCTCGTGGCTATTGTGCCCATCTGAGCAATTTTAACCCTTTGACTCTCGCGGCCTGTTCACCAGCATCTTGCATCGTCAACAATACTAGCAAATCAAGAACTTCTTTGACTCCCTCACCCTATCCACCAGCTTCCTGCATAGGGTGAGGGAGTCAAAGGGTTAAGTTTTTGCAGTTGGTGGATAGGGTGCAGAAGTCAAAGGGTTACTAACAGTCTTTCTTTTTGGTGAGAAAATACAGTAAAAAAGAAATCCAGATTTTATACTTTTCAAGCTCACTGTGGCCTTAAAGAAGCCTTAGATGAAACGGATTTCAATGTGAAGTGAGAACAATGGTGTACATTGTCACAACAATGAAAACATAACGTAAATATTGCCAGACGATCCAGAGTTTGGGCTGATTGCACACCTTCCTTTAATTTTAGACACATCTTTTCAGTCCGTGTGACCTTGACCTTGAAGTCGTAATCTCGGTCCAAACTTATGCAATCGCCAGTCCTCAAAGACCCACGCCTTCGACTTAGATTTTAAAAGATTCGTCCAGAAATAGGCGAAACATCTTTATAACACTATTGTGACTAGCCTCGCCTCTGCCTGAACTTCCGGTCAGCCTGAACCTGCCGTCAATAAAGAACCAGTAGTTGTAAAAAAACAAACAACTCTCTAGCAGGCCTGAATGAAGTCCAATTGTCACCAAAATTTGTGTACGCAATGAAAAAAGGATGCTGAGTTTAGCTGTGCTATTTATAAAGCTATTACTTAAATCGTTTTTAGCCGCCATCCAGTTATGTACCATATATCGCCGAAACGACTTTTAGCGCGGCCCGGCAGTAGGTGAAGCTCGGCGCTCACGACTATAGTCGCGGCTCGTCACGGATATTGTAAGAAAGTACCGTTAGCAAGTCATTTACAGAGTATGCCGACTAAAACGGATAATGGGTACTGAAGCTGAAATATGTTCAAGAGTTGTTGTGGGTGTTTTTTGTGTTGTTGTTTTCAGTACGACCAGATAGTTTCGTGAGCGCTCCACACAAATCTGTCAGTGAAGATCCGACAGACTTGTTCAGTTTTTGATCCCGCGCAAAACCCTCTACTATGCGCTGGCAATGTCTTGAAACGGGGTGTACACAGAGAGAAAGAGAGAGAGAGAGAGAGAGAGAGAGAGAGAGAGAGAGAGAGAGAGAGAGAGAGAGAGAAAGAGAGAAAGAGAGAGAGGGGGAGAGAGAAAGAGAGAAAGAAAGAAAGAGAGAGAGAGGGAGGGAGGGGATAGAGAGAGAGAGAGAAAGGAAGAGAGAGAGAGGGAGAGAGAGAAAGGGACAGGGAGGGTGAGAGAGAGAGAGAGACAGAGACAGAGAGAGAGAGACAGAGACAGACACACAGACACACAGACAGAGATTATGAGAGTGAGAGTCAGAGAGAGAGAGAGAGAGAGAGAAAAGAGAGAGAGGGAGAGAGAGACACACACACACACACGGACATACAGACACACAGACACAGATAGACAGAGACAGAGAGACGGACTGACAGACAAACAGAAAGACAGACAGAAAGACAAACGGACAGAGACAGAGACAGAGACAAGAGATAGACAAAGAGGCAGAGACAGAGAGAAAAAGTGAGAGTGGTTAAATGAGAGAGAGAGAGAAAGAAAGAGAGAGAAAGAGGGAGAGAGAGAGAGAAAGAGAGAGAGAGAGATTGAAAGAGAGCGAGAGAGAGAGAGGCCGGCAGACACACAGACAGATACACAAAGAAAGAGAGAAAGAAACATAGAGAGACATAGAGAGACAGAGAGAGACAGAGAGAGAGAGGCAGACAGACACACAGACAGATACACGAAGAAAGAGAGAGAGAGAGAGAGAGACAGAGAGAGAGAGAGGCAGACATACACGCAGACAGATATACAAAAAAGAGAGAAAGAGACAGAGAGAGACAGAGAGAGACAGAGAGAGACAGAGAGAGAGAGAGAGAGAGAGGCAGACAGACACACAGACAGATACACGAAGAAAGAGAGAAGAGAGAGAGAGAGAGAGAGAGAGAGAGAGAGAGAGAGAGAGAGAGAGAATCCCTCCTTATTGCCCTTATGCACTTTAATGTCTCCCAAAATAACTGACAACAGCTTGCAGTTTCCCAGGCACTGTCCCAGCGACCCAGTCTGTGCAACGCCGCGTCTTTAAATTAACCCAGTGCACTGAGAGGATCGCACGTGTGGTGGTGTACTTCTGGTGTAAATAAATCTCTATCAGCGGCGGTGAATATAATTATTTCCTGACTACACAAGCACCCATGCACCCATGCACGCAGGCACGCGCGCCCGCACGCACGCATTTTCATTGATGCTAACGCTGATGCTGATGTTGAAAACACGAGTTTATGAATCCGTTAAGTGTTGATCTTAGGTCTCCAAATTGTTTTTAACCAGTGTTTGTGTTATGGTCGCATTCAGGTTCTTATGATAAATAAATGAATGCTTGAGTCCAATAAGAAAGGAAACGCCAGAGAGAGAGAGAGAGAGAGAGAGAGAGAGAGAGAGAGAGAGAGAGACAAAGACAGAGACAGAGACAGAGACAGACAGACAGACAAACAGAAAGACAAAGAGAGACAGAGAAGGGGAGAGGGAGGCAGAGAGAGGCAGATATATATAGAGACAAAAACAAAAACAAAAAAAAACAAAAACAAAAAAACAAACAGATAGACGGAGAGAGAAAGGGGGAGACAGAGCGACAGAGAGAAACAGAGAGACAGCAAGAGAGAGAGAAACTTGAAATCACTATATAATAATAATAATAATTACAATATTTATATAGCGCAAAATCTTGATAAAATCAAATCTAAGCGCTGAAGCAGACACACACGCAGGCACGCACGCTCGCACACACACGCACGCACACATACAGACACACACACACACACAACACACACACACACACACACACACACACACACACACAACACACACACGCATGGCTATAAATGGGGAGAAAGAATAAAAGCAATAAAAGCAAGAATAAAAGCAATGGAAAATTATAGAGAGCATAGCATACAATTATATATTATAAACCATGTGATTCCCTCCGAGCGGAGACAGGCTGCAGAGGGAGGTTGAGTGAGGTTAGGATTTTATGCAGGAGAGAAAAGGTGAGTTTTGAGAGCGGACTTGAAGGAGACAAAAGTAGGTTGCTGACGGACTGAGAGAGGAAGTTTGTTCCAGGAGAGTGGACCAGAAACAGAGAAGGCTCGTGGACCATAGGTATTGAGCTTAGTGCGTGGAAAGCGAAGAGTCAGAGGATCAGAGGCAGAGCGGAGGGTACGTGAGGGAACATAGATCTCAAGTAGGCTTGACAGGTAATCGGGGGCTGCGTTATTGAGGCTTTTGTAGCACATGGTGTCTAGTTTGTACTGTATGCGCTTTGATACAGGGAGCCAGTGAAGTTGTGCCAGGAGAGGAGATATGTGGTCAGCTTTTTTCTTTTTGAGTACAAGGCGTGCAGCATTGTTTTGAATGCGCTGTAGGATACATACAGACAGACTGACAGAGAGAGAGACAGAGACAGAGAGAGACAGAGAGAGACAGAGAGAGAGAGAGATAGACAGAGACAGAGACAAACAGACAGACAGACAGGCAGACAGACAGAGATAGACACAAAAACGGACAGAGACAAAGAGAAAGAGAGAGAGACAAAGAAACAGAGAGAGATAGAGCGACAGAGAGAGAGAGAGAGAGAGAGAGAGAGAGAGAGAGGCAGAGAGACAGCGAGAGAGAATGAAACGTGAAATCACTATATCATTCAAGGATAATAGCATTAGGTACAACTGGATCCGCCTTACTGTTATTCGATGTTCTTCTACGCGTTTAAGGATAAAAACAAAAAACCAAAAAAAAATTAAACTGAAACGGACTATTCAGAATTAGAATAAACTTCACACGAGCACCAGCAATTTGTCCCAAATTTAGATAGATTCCATTATGGAGCATCTGAATTTTTTAATTTGGTTTTTTTACTGATTTTTTTAAGGACCATAACACTCAGGGAGGTTACCTGTGTGCTCACCTATTTTTTCGTTCCATATTCTGCGCCACCTTAATGGCCACAGAAGCCGGATCAGTTTTTTACAATGCGATGAGGATGATAATCATGATGTTATGGAGTTCCATCTAGGATTGAGACTGCGTGAAAGGGCTGAACTCTACGCTTTCTATCATAACATATCCTGGTGTCAACCAGGCCTGAGAGATACAGACACCTGCAGTGCTGGTCAGAAGATTTGAGCAACAGCTTCAATGACGACGCATCCGTGAAGTAGATTA
>CM060307.1:72902198-72907198 GCA_030674185.1 Monoplex corrugatus
TCACACACACATAATTATATCCACACTTTTATCAGGGTATCCCTTTTTTTGTTCCTTTTCTGCTGTTCGCTTTTTGCTTTTTTTGAGAAAGGTGTAAATATCACCATCGGAGATGATTCATTAGGACATTGATGGACGCGTGAGTTCAATAGACCTGTTATATTATCCTCTCTGTCGCAAGGACCTTCACTACAAATATTTTTAGACACATATAAAAGTTTGTGTTTTTGCTGTTGTTGTTGGGGTTTTTTTCATGGAAAAAGAGATTGCCTGACCGAGTTGGATTAGAAACATACGAAGATAAATTAAGAACACGTGCTTAGTATTACAAAACCAGACAGACATACTTTTTCAGCTATCTGGCCTTTGTTTATTGTACATAAAAAGATAACAAAGAACAAACAAAAATAGTGTGATAAAGTAAAACAGCAGCAAAACTTCCCTGAAGTTCAATTGAGCAGGAAAAACAGTTGATATCAGTTTTGATTGTTTTGTACATATGCTGGTCTGTTTGTTGTTTCAATGGCTTTCAAAATGTTGTTCCATATTTTTTTTTTATTCTATATGCTTTAGTTGCGGTTTTTTTTTTCTGTTTAGTCGATGTTGTCTGAAATTGGTCAACACAGAGTAAAAGGTGAGGTTACGAAGAGGCAAAAAAGAAAAATGGAAGAGGAAAAATGCGTTTCTTTTCTTTAAATTTTTGTTACACACACGCACGCCTACCACACACACACACAACACACACAACACACACACAACACACACACACACACACACAACCACACACACACACACACCACACACACACACACACACACACACACACTCTCCTCTCTCTCACACACACACACACACATACACAATCACACTCACACACACGCACGCACACGCACCACACACACCACACAACACACACACACAAAGACACTCTCTCTCTCACATACACACACACACACTCACACACACACACACACACACACACACACACACACACACGCACGCACGCACGCACACACACACACACACACACACACACACACACACACGGGACACACACAGATACACACTAACAATAAACAACAAACACATACGCACTTATCAAATGATTTCACAGCAAGCCCAACATTAATATGCATGTTCAATATTCTGTCATGTCCGTGGCTGGCTTATGGAACCATGAAACAACCGTATACCCAGCATGCACGCCCACCAAAGACACAAACCATGCAACAATATAGTGGAGTGTGGTCAGCTTTCCTGAATGACAGCTTTAAGTTCTCTGGGCTCCACTATAAAGACTGTGTAGGGAATGCGCAGTAATTCCAAATGAGTGTGGAGACGAATGTCATACAGGAATGGTTTATGACAATAATAATGATAATAATAATAATGATGATAATAATAATAATAACAACAACAACAATAATAGATTTGATTCAGCGCTTAGATTTGATTTCTATCAAGATTTTGCGCTATATAAATGTTGTAATTATTATTATTATTATTAATAAAAATTATAATAATAATAATATAATAATAATGATAATAATGATAGTAATAATTATAGTAGGAATAGCAATAAGAATGATGATGATGATGATGATGATGATGATGATGATGATGAAAGTAATAATAATAATAATAATGATAATAGTAATAATAATAATAATAATAATAATGATAACAATAGTAATAATGATAATAATGATAATGATAATGATAATGATGAGGAGGATCATATCTTCATTGCGAACGTTTAATATAGACATATACCTCCCCATCCCCTTCAAAACAAACAAATGTCCACTATCTTATGTCATGGTTAAAAATTACAAACGAAACAAAAAACAAAAACAATCAAATGCAAATAAATAGATAAAAACCAACCAACCAACCAACCAATCAATTAATCAATCAACCAATCGATCAATCAACCAATCAATAAGTCAATCAATCAACCAATCAATCATCTAATCATTCACTCCATCCTCACTCACTCACTCGCACACTCACTCACTCACCCAACCAACCTAGCAACTAACCAACCAAACAACCAACCAACTACCCACCCTCCCACCCACCAATCAACTACTCACTCACTCACTCACTCACTCACTCACTCACTCGCACACTCACTCACTCACTCACTCACTCAACCAACCAACCAACTAACCAACCAACCAACCAAACAACCAACCAACTACCCACCCTCCCACCCACCAATCAACTACTCACTCACTCACTCACTCAGTCACTCATTCAATCACTCATTCACTGACTCGCTCACTCACTCAACCAATCAATGAACCATACCAATCAGCCAATTATTACTCGCATTCATTCACCCACTTATTCACTCATTCAGTCAATACTATTACTCGCATTCATTCACCCACTTATTCACTCATTCAATCAATCGATCAGTTGATCAATCAATCAATATACCAACTAACCAACCAAAGCAGACAAACATGAGATGAGAGAAGAGAGAAGACAGAGAGAGAAGACAGACAGACAGACAGAGACAGACAGAATGACAGACAGAGAAACAAGCAAAAAGAGAAGAACGAAAGAAGAAGAAGAATGAAGAAAGAAGAAAAAGAAGAAGAAGAAGAGAAGAAGCAGAAGAAGAAGAAGAAGAGAAGAAGAAGAGAATGCGAAGAAGAAGAAGAAGAAGAATGCGAAGAAGAAGAAGAAGAGAAGAAGAAGAATGCGAAGAAGAAGAATGAAGAAGAAGAAGAAGAAGAAGAAAAGAATGCAAGAAGAAGAAGAAGAAGAAGAAGAATGCAAGAAGAAGAAGAAGAAGAAGAAGAAGAAGAAAAGAAGAAGAAAGAGAAGAAAGCGAAGAAGAAGAAAGGAAGAAGAAGAAGAAGAAAGAAGAAGAAGAAGAAGAAAAGAAGAAGAAGAAGAAGAAAGAAGAAGAAGAAAAGAAGAAAGAAGAAAAGAAGAAGAGAAGAAGAAGAAGAAGAAGAAGAAGAAGAAGAAGAAGAAAGAAAAGAAGAAGAAAGAAAGAAGAAGAAGAAGAAGAAGAAGAAGAAGAAGAAAAGAAGAGGAAGAAGAAGAAGAAGAAGAAGAAGAAAAAGAAGAAGAAGAAGAAGAAGAGAAGAAGAAGAAGAAGAAGAAGAAAAAGAAGATGGAAGAAGAAGAAGAAGAAGAAGAAGAAGAAGAAGAAGAAGAAGAATGCGAAGAAGAAGAAGAAGAAGAAGAAGAAGAAGAAGAAGAAGAAGAAGAAGAATGGAAGAAGAAGAAGGAAGAAGAAGAAGAGAAGAAGAAGAAGCGAAGAAGAAGAGTAAGAAGAAGAAGAAGAACAACAACAACAAGAAGACAACAAGATTAACAAGAACAACAAGAAGAAACAGGAGCGGCAGCAAAAACAGCAGCAGAAGCTGCATCTGGTTGTGCCCACATTTTGCCTTCTCCCTTCCATAATGGAGACTAAGGGACTTGCGAAATCCGAGGGCGGTGGACTGGGCTTATCTGAAATGATATAGAGCCACCTTCATATCAGTCATCTTTTAACGACTAACTATTGTTGACAGCTGACTGCTGTTTGCGCGCTTTAAGCATACTGTCAACATGATTGGCCGAAATGTGTTCGGAGTCAGTTTCCTCCGCCCCCTCCGCCTCCTCCGCCCCCTCCGCCTCCTCTGCCCCCTCCGCCCCCTCCGCCTCTTCCTTCTCCTCTTCCTTCTCCTCATATTCGTATGAAAAAAAAAGTGAGATGCTAATTCTTGAAACGTAGCCTCTGTCTTGATGAGGCTAACTTTTTGCTGGCCAAAGCGACCTGGCCACTGATACGTTGGATGTCTTTTTGCAAGCTGTTTTTTTAATTTTTTTTTTACCAAAACAAATTTACCAAATTGTAGAGATTAAAGCTTATAACTTTACTGGGTCTGTTTTGGGGGTGCGAATACGAGTACGTGTGTGTGTGTGTGTGTGTGTGTGTGTGTGTGTGTGTGTGTGTGTGTGTGTGTGTGTGTGTGTGTGTGTGTGTGTGTGTGTGTGTGTGTGTGTGTGATGTGTGTGTGTGTGTGTGTGTGTGTGTGTGTGTGTGTGTGTGTGTGTGTGTGTGTGTGTGTTGTGTGTGCGCGTGCGTGAGAATGTGTGTGTTTGTGTTTGTATTTTGTGTGTGTTTTTGTGTGTGTTTCTCTCTCTCTGTCTTTCTCTCTGTCTCTCTGACTCTTCCTCTCTCTCTCTCTCTCATGTGTGTATGTGTGTGTGTGTGTGTGTGTGTGTGTGTGTGTGTGTGTGTGTGTGTGTGTGTGTGTGTGCGTGCGCGCGCGCGTGTTCATATATTTATGCATGTATCCGTGTGTGTGTTTGTGCTTGTGCGAGAGTGAAATGTTAATGTGTGTGTATGCATGAAAAACATGTATTCATCAACTAATTCATACATTCTTCTTCCTTAAAAAATATACTCTTTGTTGACTTGTGGTGCTATAACATATTTCTGACTTCATGCGATTATCTGCTATTAATCTTGACGAATTATGTTTATACTGCATTAATGTTTGTACCCGACTGACTATGTTTACATTTATACTGCATTAATGCATTACCCGACTGACTTTGCTTATAATGCATATAGCCACCTGACCCACGGAGAAAACATTGGACGGACTTCCGGAGGGGGTAGGATATACACTTGCAGCAACAAAGGATAGATTCGTATGCGACAGTGCACATGATAATGATGATAGTCATCTGATTGTGTTTATACTGATATACATGAAATGTGTGGATTTTGAGAAAAAGAAATGTTAGATTATCATCTGTGACTATGCATAGTGCAACGCACTTGCTTTGATGTGGCCTGTTTGTACTATACAAATACGATTTTACTCTTACGCAGAAATGTATCACCCAGACCTATCAGCCTTGTTACTGTCAACTGCGACGTTTCAGTTCTACTCGCCGTTATCTTTCACTATCATCAGCATGTAAACTTGTGACTTCTCTGATCTTGTCTGGCATCGATTATTGTAACTCTCTGTTTTCTG
>CM060307.1:72924698-72937198 GCA_030674185.1 Monoplex corrugatus
AAAAATATGGGAGTGGGGGTAGACAGTATTATTTGTGGTTTGATATCATTAGGTAATTCATTGGTTTCTTTCTTTTTTTTTTTTTTTTGTCTCTCGTCTTATGTTTGCAGGTATGATTTCCCTGGAGGACGAGAATGGTGTGGTCTTCTAAGCCAAGATGCTGGCACCAAATCTGGAATGAAGACTCAAACCAAGCCATGCACTCCCCATCAGGGAAAGTACTCTTTTGTTGATTACGTACTGAGCTTGATAGTGAATGATCTTTGCTATAAATGGACACTGAACTTCTCTGTCCTAAAATGTTAAGAGAGAGAAAGAAAAAGAAAGAGCGAGAGAGAGAGAGGGGGGATGAGTGAGAGAGAGAGAGAGAGTAAGAGAAAGAATGAGAGAGAAAGAGAGAAAGAGAACGAGAGAGAGAGAGAGAGAGAATGAGTGAGCGAGAGAGAGACAGAGAATGAAAGAGAGAGAGCGTAGAATGAGAGAGAGAGAGAGGAATGAGTGAGAGAGAGAGAGAGAGTAAAAGAGAGAGAGTGAGAGAGAGAGAGAGAAAGAGAGCTAGAGAGAGAGAGAGAATGAGTGAGAGAAGAGAGAGAGAATGAGAGAGAGAGAGAGAGAGAGCTTAAAATGAAAGAGACAGACAGACAGATAGACAGAAAGATAGACAAGTAGACAGACAGACAAACACACACACACACACACACACACACACACACACACACACAAGATGAAATTAAACGAAATGTAAACTTACTTTCCGACAAATATAGATACTTTTTTTAGCAATTAGGGTGACGTGCATGTCTCCCGTTGATATCTACTTGCATTAAAACAAAAACGTAAGTTACCACAGCTAAAAATGAAGAGGGACAAGAGTGAAAAAAAAAGAGAGATTGAAAGAGCGAGCGAGAGTGCGAGCGAGCGAGCGAGACAGAAAGAGAGAGAGAGAGAGATACAGGCAGAGAGAAAGAGAAAGAGAGGGGGTCGCGGAGAGAGAAAGAGAATGAGAGAAAGACAGACAGAGAGACAGAGACAGAGAGACAGAGACAAAGAGACAGAAACAGACACAGACAAATAAACAGACAGAGAAGGGGAAGTGTGAGTGAGTGTGTGTGTGTGGTGTGTGTGTGTGTGTGTGTGTGTGTGTTCGTGTGTGTGTTCGTGAGAGAGAGAGACAGAGAGAGGGAGAGAGAGAGAGAGACAGACAGACAGACGAGACAGACAGACAGAGCAGAGACAGAGACAGAGACAGAGACAGAGACAAAGAGACAGAGAGACAAACAGACAGAGAAGGGGAAGTGTGAGTGAGTGTGGTGGTGGTGGTCTTTGATTTAATGTCTATTCACTAAAGTGATTTTAGACACACACACACACACACACACACACACACACACACACACACACACACACAAAAATCAACTTGGAAATGGTTAATCTTCAGGAAAAAGAAATGAACCAGAAAAACAAGACAAGAAAGAAAAATTCACAAATGACGTTATCATAATTAACGATTGAAACAGTAAAATTAGCTGAACATGAGAGATATTTCGCTATAGGACTTTTTGACAGGCTAACAAAAAATTCATATGTAAGGATGGTGAGGCAAATATGTCAGAAACTGTCTTCGTTGATAACGTAGGTATATGTCGTTTTACCCGAACGCATGAAAGAATATGACTATGTGTTATCTTCTTTCCACACAGGCACACTACATTCCTGGTGTATTTTGTTTTGAATGCATCAAGTTTCCACCTATACATAAGGGATTGTATACTTCTGCTGGCAGGGAACCGCTTAGGTGTTTTGCTAATTTCAAAATTCATGTAACATTTTTCATACTTTTTCTGTTTATCTTGAAACTGCTTCCATACGTAGGCGTCCACTAAGGTATAACACTCATGCAATGAGAGGGAAAGTTGTATATGATTTGAATCTGGTGAGCTCTTTGCCCCCCGTTTGGCAGCCCTATCAACCATATCATTGTAATGAAAAGAACTATGAGATGGTATCCAGAGAAAGTAATATCAGTGCCTCTTAAGGATAAACTATTAATCAAGCGAATAATTTCCAGTATCATTTCAGATCTTATTTGTAATTTTGATAATTCAAGAGCTTGAAATACAGATTTTGAATCAACGCAAAAAAGTATCTGGGGAATTGTCCTAGGAAGATTTATCATACAATTCAAAGCCATTAAGATTGCAAAGAGTTCTGCAGTAAAGATAGATTTATAAAGTCCTATATAGAAAGATTTCTCAATTTTGAGAGCAGGTATTAAAAACGCTGAGCCTGCTTGTCTTTCAATTATTGAACCATCAGTGTAAACTTTCAAGTGATCGGAATAAAAGTCTTCTATATGACATTTAACGTGACTTGCCAGTAAGTTGATATTATCTTCTTTTTTTAAGTCAGTGTGGTGTATGTCAAATCGTGCTCTTTGAAGTTCCCAACTGGGTACTGGTGAAAACGAAGGTCTTAAAGTTACAGGACCTGAGTCTAAATCAATCCCAGAGCCTTTCATAACATCAGCTGTAAATGTTGCAAGCGTGACCTGTGAGGATATTGATTTAGCTCTTTTTGGAAAATCGGTGTCTGATCTTACTTTTGTCTCTGTTTTGATGCTGTTTTCTATGGTAGTGTTTCTTAACAGAAATTTAGGAGAAGCAACTTTCCTTTGTTCATCAAGTGGCAACAATTTGATTGCATTGTATGTACGATGGCAACAGGCATGCATTGGAAGACCCAGCGCAAGTTAGAAACCTTTACAATCTATGCTCTGCAGTTTTGTGAGTAAGCGTTTTGGTGCGCTGAAGAATATTTCTTGGGCATAGGTTAATTTAGATCTAATAAGCGATTTACAGAGATGAACAAGTGTTGATGCATCTTGTCCCCATATCTGTTTGCGAACTATTTTCAAGAAATTTAAACTTTTTTGAGCTTTTGTTAATAAGTATTCAATATGCTGATTCCAAGATAATTTGGCTGTAAGGAAAACTCCTAAGAATTTAATCGACTCATTATACCGAAGAAGAGTATCTCCCAGTTTGAACGTGGGAACATTTGCTGGGTTAGCTCCACTATTAAACAAAACTATCTTCGTTTTTTCCACGGATAGATGCAGTCCATTTTCTACCATGTATCGTGCCATTTTATCGAGTTCTAATTGATAACATTTACGCGTATAATTAAGACAGCGCAAAGGAGTTTTTCTTTTCATATTGACCTGCATCCACATGCATAAATCATCAGCATATTGAGCTAAAGTTACATGTTTAGAAATTTTACTGGGTAAGTCATGCAATAATATCATGAAAAGAAGGGGAGCAATAACGGATCCCTGAGGGATACCCATTTGAAGAAATCGTTTTGAAGAATACACATTTTCGATCCTCGTTTGAATTACACGGTCTTCTAAGAAGCATTTGACATAATCAAAAATGTGACCTGTTAGCCCAATACTTTTCAATTTGAATAATAATCAGGAGTGCCATACTTGGTCGTATGCTTTAATTATATCAAAAAATGTAGCTAAAACACATTGGCGTCTGGCAAATTGTTGTTTGATATTAGTGGTTAGCTTTGTTAGGAGTTCCACTGGTGACCTGCCTTTTCTAAACCCTGCCTGATTCACTGGTAATATGTTGTTCTTTTCACAGTAGTACATCAATTATTTTCTCCATAAGTTTACATACGTGCGATGTTAATGCAATGGCCTATAGTTTTTCAAGTCAATATTGCATTTACCTGCTTTTAGTACAGGAACCACTATTGATTGTTTCCAATAGTCGGCAGTTTGCCGCTATTCCAGCATTTTTTAAACATATTATGTAGCAAGATTAAAAAATTTTCTGGTAAATTTTTCAACATCTCATTGGAAATTGCATCAAATCCTACTGATGTCTTTTTATTTGGAATTGATTTAATGGCATCTATTAATTCTTGGAGCGTGATTGGTGTATTTACATAGTGCGTATTATCTGGGACAGGATCTTTGTATGCGTCGGTCTTTTCTTCCTGTACTCTATAATTTCTACTAGAGGCAGGAAGTCCTTCTACTCGACAGACCTCAGCAAACATGTCTGCAAAAGCTTCTGCTTTCTCCTGTGAGCTAGGTAAAGGGTTGTTTTCTAGCTTTACTGGAATTGATGGCAACTTGATCCCATTTTTCATTGTTTTCAGTTTTTCCCAAATCTTTTGCATATCTTTATGGTCATTTACTTCATATGTACAAAAAGATGTCCAATATTGTTCTTTAGCTTGTTCTATGACTCTGTTACAGTTTATGTTCGCACTTTTCATTGCCGTATGATTTTCAGGTGACCTATTAGCTATATATTGTTTGTATTTTTCTTTCTTTTCGTTGACTGCCTTTTCACAATCTTTATTCCACCAGACTTTTCCATGATGTTTTCCTGTTTTTGATGCTTTAAGTTCTGGAATTGAAATTTTTGCAGCCCTTAAGAGTGACTTACAGAAATTTGCGTACATATCGTTTAAGGTCGTTGTTTCAGATAGATCTGTTCTTGTATTTTGTAGGAAAGCTTTAAAACTGGCCCAATCTGCGTATTTATAGTTAAACTTGGGTATTGCATCAAACTCAGTGATAAGGTTAAGGGTAAGGGTAAGAAGTATGGGGATGTGATCTGATCCCAACAAGTCATCCTCTGTTTGCCATGTGGCATTTGGTGCTAGCGATGGTGAGATTAAGGTAAGGTCGATAGCTGTGGGTCTGTGGGTTGGTATATCAGGGACACGGGTCACGTGTCCATTGTTTAGTAAGTATAAATTGGAATCTATAATATTGTTTAGTAAGTATAAATTGGAATCTATAATATTGTTTAGTAAGGACACGGTCACGTGTCCATTGTTTAGTAAGTAAAATTGGAATCTATAATATTGTTTAGTAAGTATAAATTGGAATCTATAATATTGTTTAGTAAGTATAAATTGGAATCTATAATATTGTTTAGTAAGGGACACGGGTCACGTGTCCATTGTTTAGTAAGTATAAATTGGAATCTATAATATTGTTTAGTAAGTATAAATTGGAATCTATAATATTGTTTAGTAAGTATAAATTGGAATCTATAATATTTTCAATCAACCTGTTGCTAGTTATGTTTTTACAATTCTTGTCCCAAAATGGGGCATGTGCATTAAAATCACCACCAACTATCCACTTGTCACGTTGGTCATGAAAATGTTTCAGCCACTCAGTATTCACAGAATCGGGACCTCTTGGTAGATAAACAGAGGCCAAATTCAGAACTAATGATGATGAACATTTTTATAATGATTGCACATGAAGAAATAGATGAGGACGATTTTGGTACTGGCGATGATCTTTCGCAGTAGTTCAGTCCTTCACGAACATATATAGCTGTTTGTATTCGGCCACCGTCATTGATAGAGTCATATACTGGTGGATAATAAAACCCCGATATTTTAGGTTTATTGGTTTTGGTGGTATTCAGCGATTGTAGAAGCAAGACTTGAGTGTTTCTAGAAGATAGATAGTTACCCAAATAGGAAATATTTTTAACAATGGAACGTGCGTTCCACTGAACAATGTTGATGTCACTAACTACACACTTTTTCATGATGAACGGTTGAATAAACTGGAGTGATATCCTACATTTAGACAATTAGATAATCAATAACTGTAACGTTGAAGTAAAATTTATCATAAGTAAGCAAACAAGTATCTAAGTAAAACAATATAGTTGAGTAACTGAACAGAGAGGAACTGAATATGGGCTGAATCTAAAATGACCAGGGAGGGAAGAAAAACTGAGGGTGAAAGCCGGCTCTTGATTGATGGCGTTGATGGGTTGATCTCCTACTCGGTTTTTCCCAGAAAAGCTGATGGACATGTCTCCCTATGTTTCTGGCCAGAACGCTCGCCCCTCTGGAGGTGGGATGTACGTCGTCCTGGCTGACTTGGGTGAAGCTGCGTGTTTGTAGATTATCGTGGCTGATGTAGTTGACATTTGCTGCGTTGAGGAGTTTCTCTTTGGTCAGGACATTAAGGAGCTCCCTTTTCACGTTTAGGTGCTTGTTCCTCACTGGAGCGACCTGACTTAACACTACCTTGGCTTTTGGAAAGTGGGTGTTAATTGATTTTACACAGACGTCTAGATTGGTAGTACATTCTTTTGGCTCTTTTGTTTTTAGATCAGTTATACCGACGTGTAAAAGAACGCAGTCAGGTTCAGGTGTCAGCTCTTTTTTAGATTTTTCAATAACTCGTTTACAGTCCTCGATGTTACGTATCTTTCTCGTCGCCACCTGGAAACCGTAGGACGATCCTAATCTCTGTCCCTCCACTTTGTTCAAGACGGAGTCATGAATAATGAGGACACGTGGGAGATCACTGGACTTAGGGCCTAGATCTGGGACGAGTTGATACAGCAGTTTTGACGTCACGTTTTGGTTTGGTAAAGACGTCATGCTTTCGCTTGATGGTAATTCTTCGTCCAAGATCAACGTTTGCCTGATCTTCTACTTTGGGCGGTTGAGCTGCGCATTCCGCGTATGTTGAAAATTTGTCCATCGGTGATGTGGTGAAAAAGTCACCGTGGACTGCGGAATCAGTCTGGCACGCTGTGGTGGTAGTTTTCGTGCACTTTTTGACTTCGCGCAGCTCTTGTATGATTTTGATATTCTCTAGATGTTTTCTGTCAGATAGAAGCGTGTCTGTGACACTGTGTGAAGCGGCTGATTTGTTCTGACATTTTGTGAATAGCATTTTTCAGAATTTCTATTTCTCTGACCGCCTCCTGACACGCCTCTTGACACTGACAACCACATGATGTTATGGCCTACTGACCGTGGTTGTGGAGCCGATGGCCGACTTGGTGATGGCAAACCTGTCGGAGCGGAGCTCTGATTTTCTGGACGATTGTCGTCATCTGGAGTGTTCGTTGGTGATGGTGTCTCTGTCTTGTTGTTGCCTTTCCTGGTGGTGGTCGTCTTGGTTTTCTCTTTTGTGAGACAACGTTTTGAGCGTGTCATTTTTCAGCCCACTTGATCCCTCTCCGAAAATGTTCAGTTAGTAAGCCGCCATCTTGGCGTAGGAATCTCAGAGAATGTGTGTTCGTTCGTTCTTTAATTTAACGTCTTTTCACTATAAGTGATATTAGACGGGGGAGGGGGGGGAGGGGAAATTATTAAAAAAAAAAAAAAAAAAAAAAGTGAACAAAATAAAATGTAGAACGATAGTTGGACGGGTTGGATTTGGGCAGAGGAAGACAGAGGAAAAAGACATTAGCAGGTGGGGGAACAGTAAAATGGAACGAGAACTTAACACTAACAATACAATTAACTTCAATAACGTGAAGGGAAATTGTAACACTAAAATACAAACCGAATAAAGTTAAAGTAATGCATTAACAGGACTGTGAACTAATGATTCTGAAATTCTAAACTAACAACGTTTGATCTGATGTAATTTTCTGGAAATGATTTTCAGAATACTTTTCTTGAGTAAACATTTTCGGTAAAAAAGAACGTAGCATTTTGCAGTAGAATAAACAGTGAAACAGTGTGAACTGTTCGCCGCAAATACACTTGACATTTTTACAATATTTTGTTCTCAATGCGTTTAGCTGAATACGAAAACAAACAGCAACAATCGATCTCAAATGATACATAGAAGAATACTGCAATTTTTTACATACATTTTGAACGGTAAGTTTTATCATTTGTTGTGACACAAACTGTTCATCTGAATGTTCAAGAAATCGAGTCCATGAGGCTGATTCGAGCAAGTTGCAAGCTTCTTTTAACGGAGGTATGAACATGTAATTCTATAGCATTATCAGCATTCTGGGCGCCTTGCTTAGCTGCTCTGTCAACTACTTCGTTGCCGTGAAGACCAACATGAGAAGGCACCCAGCATAAACTGATATCTGTACCTTTGACCCTTAAACGATGTATAAGATGATTTGCCTCAGTAATTAAATCAGGTCTTGTGTCGGCATTAAAAGACCGTAAGGCATATAATACAGATTTTGAGTCAACAAAGAGAACTACTTTGAAAGACATGGTTTTAAGATTTACTAGATAATGCAATGCTTGATTAATAGCGACTAATTCCGCTGTAAAGATCGATAAGTTTGCCCCAACGAAAAATGACTTTTTTATCTTAAATTTTGGAACATAAAAAGCTGCTCCAGCACATTTATTTTCTAAGACTGATCCATCGGTAAAAATGTGAAGATGGGTACGGTATTTTTCATCGATGTGTTCTCTTGCTGTGGATATCGAAATGTTGACGTTTTCAGATTTCTTAGCGTCTGTATAATCAATATCAAAAGAGGCTTTTTGCATTTCACATGTAGGGATAGGCGTTGTTGATGGTGTCTCAGCTATTTCATCCATATTTATGTTAGACTGTTTGACCAAGTCAGATATGTAAGTTGAAACAGTCATTTGTGATGAAATGCTTTTTGCTCGCTTTGGAAAGTCAACATCAGACCTGATTTTAATTTCCTTACTCACAAAATTGTCCGTTTGTGAAGTAGTTCTAACTGCAAATTTTGCTGTCGCTAGCTCACGATAGTTGTTCAGAGGCAGAATTCCAGCAACTTTGTACGTTTCCAGATTAGAGGCATGAGTAGGGACACCTAGAGCAATTTTAATACTTTTGCAGTCTAAGCTTTGTATCTTCTTTAATAAATATTTGGTGCACTGAAAAACACTTCTTGCGCATAGGATAATTTAGATCGTACAAGTGCTGTTGACAGATGAATTAGTATGTTCGTATCCATTCCCCAAGGTAATCGGCTTATTATCTTTAGAAAATTTAGGGCTTTTCTTGCTTTTGTTGAAATATAATCAAAATGGACATTCCAGTTTAATTTCGATGTCATAAAGACTCCCAGAAATTTTACAACCTGTTTGTAATGTAACACTTCACCAAGCAATCTGAAAGTAGGCAAGTTACTTAAAGTACCACCAGAATTAAATAGCATCATGTTAGTTTTTTCCGCTGACAACGACAGACCATTTTCTAACATATAGTTTCCAAGATTATCAAGATCAGATTGATACAATTTCCTAATGTAATTCTGTGCTCTCTGTGGAGTTGTCTTTTTTAAAGTAATATTCATCCAAATACATATATCATCAGCATACTGTGCCAAAACAACACGATTTGAGAGTGCTTTAGGAAGATCCTGTATAAGGATATTAAATAAAAGCGGTGCTATCACTGAACCTTGTGGAATTCCCATATCAAGATGTCGTGAAGTAGAATAACTAGTTCCCACTCTTGCCTGAATAGTTCTATTGGCTAAAAAAGACTTAATGTAATCATACATATTGCCAGATAAACCAATAGATTTCAGCTTGTACAATAAACGCGTATGCCAAACTTGATCGTAAGCTTTTTTCACATCAAAAAATGTAGCTAAAAGACTTTTTCTGCGGGCAAACTCTTTCTTGATGTGAGTGGTAAGTTTAACCAGGTGCTCAACTGTAGATCTCCCTTTTCTAAAACCAGCCTGATTTACTGGAATAACGTTATTTTTATCACAGTAATGTACAAGTCTGTTTAATACCAATTTTTCCAATAGTTTGCTCGTATGGGACGTTAAAGCAATAGGTCTGTAACTGTTTTTATTGTTTTTAGGCTTTCCTGCTTTTAATACTGGTATAACAACAGACGTTTGCCATAATTGTGGTATAGTTTCCACCAGCCCAGCATTTCTGAAAAATTTTGTGTAAAAAAATAATATAGTTTTCTGGAAGATGTTTAATCATTTCAGTTGAAACTGCATCAACACCTACCGAACTCCTTTTGTTGCGCAGAGACAAGATAGTGTTTTTTAACTCTTCTAAGGTGATTGGAGAATTAAACCAGAGATCATTTTGAGGTATTGGATCAGTGTAGATAGGGTTGTTAGCTGCCATTTCCCTGTAGTGTTTGCAGGTAGGAGTCAAACCATCTACTTTACTATTTTGGGCAAAAAGTTCCACAAAAGTTTCAGCTTTGTCCATTTCGGAAAGAAATTTGTGACTTGTATCAATCATTATTGGACACCTAGGTAAGTTGGCTCCATTTTTCATTTGATTCATTTTTGTCCATACTTTATGGAAATCCTTGAAATCTGAAATTTCTTTTGTGCAGTATGATGCCCAGTAATTTTTCTTTGCTTCAGCGATGATTTTATTACACTGGGTGTTAGCTTTTTTCATTTCCATATGATCTTCAGGTTTCCTGCTTTTGATGTAGATTTTGTATTTCTCTTTTTTATACTGAACTGCTTGCTCACATACCTCCGTCCACCAAACATTACCCAAACGGTTATTAGACTTAAAAGTTTTGAGTTTCGGGATGGAAAGGTCTGCAGCAGCTAGAACTGACTCCTGGAATTTAGAAAACATAACGTCTACATTTTCACTTTCATAATGTGTGAAATCTCGAATAGAAAGAACAGTCTGAAACAAGGACCAATCAGCGCGTGTATAATTATATTTTGGTATAATATCAGGAATGCTGTCTTTCATCCTGATGTTTTCGTTAGTTAGTGTTATGAGGATAGGTAAGTGATCACTTCCTAAAGTATCTCTGTGAGTGTCCCAGGTACAGCAGGGTACTAATTCTGGTGAGATTAAAGACAGATCGATGGCTGTTGCCCGATGTTTGGAAATATCAGGAATTCTAGTGACACTCCCATCATTCAAAAGGTAAAGCGAACTGTCAACTATATTTTCTACTAAACGATTGCTTGTCACAGTAACAGCAATCTTTTTCCCAAAACGGGGAGTGGGAATTAAAGTCTCCACCTATTAGCCATTTACCGTGCAGCAGATCCGGAATCGTGCGCAGCCATTCTGTGTTGTGGTCATTTGGACCTGTTGGCAGGTAGACTGACAAAACGTTCAGGATAAAAGAATTACTGAATTGTACTGTAGCGGCACAAGCGTGTAAGTCTTCAGTTGATGTTAAAACTGGGGAAGTAAATATGTGATATTGTAACTCTTTAAGTATGTATATCGCAGTGGCTACTTTCTTCCCGGGATTCCCATAGGCATACACTGGTGGATAATAGTAATTTTGGAAATTGGGAAGTTTGGTTGGTATAACATTAAGCGACTGCAGAATCAAGACTTCACACTGATTTGAGGCAAGGAAATGTTCCAGGTATGCTGAATTGGTGGAAATAGACCTACAATTCCACTGTAAAAAATTGATTTTCATAGTCGGCTAATCCCTTATTTTCAATTAACGGTGATTTGTTTGAAAATCACGTATATTTGGTTTTCCGTGTACGAGGAAAATGGGGAGGGGGGGGGGGAATGATTACTTTTACTACAAAGTAAAGGTAGAAACAAAAAATGAGTAAAACTATGGAGAAAAGAAGTCCTACTAATCAAGATAAGACTTTTGATCTAGAACAGAAATAAATTATAAATAAATTAAATAATAGTATACACGCCTTCAAATGTACAGAGATTATAGTCTGAGTCCTGACTGACTAATTCCTAGCGTTTATACACTTTCACCAAGAGAACTGTCAGAGATGACGAGGAAAAAGTCCTGTGACATGAAACGTTGGTCACTGTAGATCTACTACTATTCATTCAAAACATGTTGTATGACAGCCACCACGGTTCATAGCTGTCAAAATAGGGGAACGGTCCTCGGGAGAATCTAGAGGCGTGTGGCCGTGAAGGTCGTGATCCTCCTGGTCTTCTAGGCGTCTCCCAAAATAGATCCCGAATGTGTCTTCCCAGGTTCCCCGCTATCACGCTGCTTCCTCTGGCGGTGGGGTGAATATTGTCCTGTAGAAACTGCTGGTTAGTTCGAAGGTTATCATGGGAGACAAATGAAAGATTTTTTATGTTAACAAGTTCAGCAGATAAAAAGGCGTTAAACAAATTCCGCCGAACTTCCATACGTGACTGTCGTACAGGGGCGACCTTGCTGATGACTATCTTTGTGTTTGGATATTTTTGTGTTATATGTTTGATGGAAGAAGCTAAATTTTGTGTTGTTGCTTTGAGATCTTTGCTATTCAGTTCGTGGACACCACAGTGTAAAACAATACAGTCTGCAGGACTGTCAAAGTTGGAAAGTGACTTGTCTAAAGACTTTTGTATGTCATGAATGTTATTCACAGTACTTGAGTCTCCTTCAAAACCATAAGATCGTCCCAGTCGTCTCGAGTGGACACCTTTCAACACTGAATCATGGATAGTCAGAACATAGGGAAGGTCGTGGTTTGTTTTACGTTGTTCTGAAATCTTTTTGGTGTGTGACGTTGCGTCCTTGAGCTGTGATGTGACGTCTTTAGCTTTTTTGATGTCATGGTGTTCTTTCCCGTCTTTGGTTTTCTTTTCAAGCTCTGTTTTCGCTCGAGTATTGCTGCTAGTTTTTGTTGTGTTTGATCGTTGTGCCTGTTGGACGTCCTGCCTGCGTGTGTGCTTTTGTTTTAGAACGTCTGCGTACGTGGGAGTTGTTGTGGAATTATCTGTCTGTGTATGACTGTTCCTGG
>CM060307.1:72942198-72952198 GCA_030674185.1 Monoplex corrugatus
ATTTTTTCTTTGATAGCATGTTTGGCAGTGCAGGATGTTGTTCAACAGCGTGAGGGAGTCAAAGGGTTAAGTCAGCTTTTCGAAGGCGGGTCCTAATCCTCTCCTAATTGCTTTACATCGCCAGCCCTCAACAGGCGTTTTTTTTTCTGTTTTTTTTTCTTCTTTTTTTTTCTTTCGTTCTTTCCCCTACTGTCTGCCCCGCCCCTGTGTCACTAAATCCCACGCTGCTCAATTCAGCTTTCCAATACACATCAAAACCCAAAGACACTGAGGTTTCGTGATAATATATCCTGGCGTCAACCAGGCCCGAGAGATACAAACACCAGAAAATTTTGAGCAACGCGCTCAATGAAAATTCCATGAAGTGAATGAAGCTCGGCTGTGTGGTCCCCATCTTGTGTGGCCGTTCCTGTGTTATTGCTCCCACCCTGGTTATGTAGCCTCTTCAACACACCGCTAAACACTCCAAAACTGAGATCATCGTGACAGCAAAGCATGGAGGGCAACAGAATATGCGAGAATGTTGTGGTTTTTTTTCAAACACAATGCCCTTATGACGAAAATAGGAATGATAATGATGTTGATAAGGACTCCCATTACGACTCAAGACTGCGATGAAGGGCTGTGTTTGAGGCTTACTGTCAGGGAGAGCAGGTCTGATTTCACATGGTTAAATCCACTGTGACAACAGAACTGAATATGAATGATATGAAATATGAATATGAATATAATAACCTGGCGTCAAGCAGGACCGAGAAATACAGGCACCTGCGGTGTTGATCAGGAAATGTGAGCAAGACCCTCCATGACACATCCGTTAAGTGGATGAGTCATGGCTGAGATGTTCCCAGTGTTACAAACCCATAGAGCACGTCCAACTCGGGGTAGGAGCTAGTGGGGTAGGGTGAGTTGGGAGATATCACATAATAATTGTTTGAACTGATAGATTAGAACCCAGGAGCTCCTATTCAGTAGTCCTTTGTGCTATTCATTTACTTTAAAGAGGCATAGGTACCCATTCACAGCAGGGTGGACTCGAGGTCGCACGCTCATTTTTTCTTCTTTTTTTTTTTGGGGGGGGGGAAGAGGGGGGGAGTTCCATACTCAAAACCTGTGCCTTCATATCGGAAGGCGATATGAAGATAACACACTAGTTCTTAGCCATTTTTATTTTTAAATGAGGAGAAAAACGGATTCATTTTCAAATGGAAAAAAAGCATTCATCTTTAAATGGAGAAAAAAAGTATTCATTTTAAATGGGGAGAAAAGCATTCACATTTAAATGGAGATAAATAAGAGCTTTCATTTTTAAATGGGGAAAAAAGCAATCCAAAAAGGGGTAGGTGGGTGGGAGTGGAGTGGGTGGGGGAATGGAAACAAAATGAAATAACATCGAACAAAGCGTGATGAAATAATTCTTCTTTTGGAAGAAATATAGCTTATAAATTGTAGAGGGGGTGTTTTTAATGATTTACAACATCGACCTTCTGCTTGAGAGATGAGTTGGAAAGTGACTTGTGGGTTGATTATTTGTTATTAAATTTTTCTCTGTGTGTGTGTGTGTGTGTGGTGTGTGTGTGTGTGTGTGTGTGTGTGTGTGTGTGTGTGTGTGTGTGTGTGTGTGTGTGTGTGTGTGTGTGTGTGTGTGTATGTATGTATGTATACGCTTAGATTTATGTATGTATGTATGTATGCATGTATACGCTCAGCTTAGATTTGCGCTATATAAATATTGTAATTATTATGTATGCATGTGCGTACGTATGATATGTATGTATGTATGTATGTATGTATGTATGTATGTATGTATACGCTTAGATTTATGTATGTATGCATGTATACGCTCAGCTTAGATTTATGTATGTAAGTATGTAAGCATGTATGTATGCATGTATACGCTCATATGTATGTAGGTATGTATGCATGTATACGCTCAGCGCTTAGATTTGATTTTATCAAGATTTTGCGCTATAAAAATAAAATATATTATTATTATTATTATGCGTGCGTGCGTGTGTGTGTGTGTGTGTGTGTGTGTGTGTGTGTGTGTGTGTGTGTGTGTGTGTGTGTGTGTGTGTGTGTGTGTGTGTTGTTGTTGTTGTTTTTTTTTCCTGTTTTACAGTCGATTCATTTTGATAGAAAAAAAGTGCAGTGTTGTCGTTGTTGTTTATTGTTGTAATCATTATCATTACGAACATTAACATCACCGTCATAATCGCTGTCGTCGTAATCTTCGTCAACATCGTTATCGTCGTTACATATCATCGCTACCACCCTCGTAACAGCAGCAGTATTAGTTAGTAGTCATAGAAGTAGTGGAGGTGGTAAGGACAGTACTGCTGTTGGTAATGGCATTAGTATTAGTCTCAGTGTTAGCAATCCTCTCTGTCAAAATTTCATCATCCGCCCCAGCACACTATGACGCTCACGCCACCCATGTCGACTCTCCAACGTAATGTCAAAGGCTTAAGTACTTTTCTCCGTCGCAGTTCCATTTATTAGTGCTATTGTCATCGATTATTTGTACAAAGAGGCAGCAAACCGTCCCCCGTTCACAATGATTTCCCTAAAAAAAAAAAGCCAAGCAAATTCGCTGTTCTGCTCCTTCTACTTCACTCCTACGATTCAATTGTTTTTATCCATTTTCATGCAATCTCTGGGATTGATTGACAATCTGCAGAGGCCGAAAACTCCCTCCCTCTCTCTCTCTTTCTCTCTCTTTCTTTCTCTCTCTCTCTCTTTCTCTCTATGTCTGTCTGTCTGTCTCTATCTCTGGCTGGCTGTCTGTTTGTCTCTATCTCTGTCTGTCTGTCTGTCTGTTTGTCTCTATGTCTGTCTGTCTGTCTCTATCTCTCTCTCTCTCTCTCTCTGTCTCTCTCTCTTTCTCAGTCTCTCTCTTTCTCTGTCTGTCTGTCTGTCTGTCTCTCACTCTCATTCTCTCCAACAGACCGCCAAACACGCCGAAACTGTGATCAACGTGACAGCAGAGCATGGAGGACAACAGAATAGGTGATAATTCTTTTTAACACAATGCCATGATGGTGGAAATAGGAGTGGTAATGATGTTAATAAGGACACCCATTTCGATTTAGGATTGCGGTGAAGGGCTGTGTTTGAGGTTTACTATCAAAGAGATCAGGCCCTAGTTTCACATGGTTAAATCCACTGTGGCAGTGCAGTAGAACTGAATATGAAATATGAATATGAATATAACCTGGTGTCAAGCAGGCCCGAGAGATACAGATACCTGCGGTCTTGGTCAGGAAATGTGAGCAAAACCCTCCATGGCACATCCATTAAGTGGATGATTGATAACTGAGATGTTCCCAGTCTTAAAAACCCGTAGCACGTTCAATTCTGGGTAGGATCTAGTGGAGTCCAGAACATCGCATGATAATTGTTGAACTGATAGAGACTCGAACCCACGAGCTCCCATTCAGTAGACGTAGTCCTTTGCGGTATTCATTTACTTTAAACAGGCATAGGTACCCATTCACAGCTGGGTGGACTGGAGTTACCATGCTCATTTTTTTTTTTTTTGGCTCCAGATTCAAAACCTGTGCCTTCATATCGGAAGACAAGACTCTGCTTCTTAGCCATGTTCATTTTTAAAAGAGGGGGAAAAACGCATTCATTTTTAAATGAAAAAAAAAGTATTCATTTTTAAATAGGGAAAAAAAATCATTTTAAATGGGGGGAAAAAAGCAACCGTTTAAGGGTGGGTGGGTGGGAGTGGAGTGGGTGGGGGAATGGAAACAAAACGAAATAAGGTCAAAGTATGATGAAATGAATTCTCCTTTTGGAAAAAAATGTAGCTTACAAATTGTAGAGGGGGTGTTTTTAATGATTTATGGCATCGATCTTCTGCTTGGCTGATGAGTTGGCAAGTAATTTGCGGAATGGTTATTTGTTATTCAAAATTATTTTTCTGTTTTACAGTCGATTCATTTTGGTGAAAAAAAGTGCAGTGTTGTTGTTGTTATTATTGTTATCATTATCATTACGAACATTCACATCACCACCATAATCGCTGTCGTCGCAATCTTCGTCAACATCGTTATCATCGTTGTATATCGTCCTCCTCATCACTATCATCCTCGTAACAGCAGCAATAGTAGTTAGGCTAGTAGTCATAGAAGTAGCGGAGGTGGTAAGGACAGTATTGCTGTTGGTAATGGTATTAGTATTAGTCTCAGTGTTAGCAATCCTCTCTGTCAAAATTTCATCATCTGCCCCAGCACACTATGACGCTCACGCCACCCATGTCAACTCTCCAACACAACGTCAAAGGCTTAGGTTCTTTTTCCCGTCGCAGTTCCATTTTATTAGTGCTATTGTCATCGATTATTTGTACAAAGAGGCAGCAAACCGTCCCCCGTTCACAATGATTTCACTCAAGAAAGCCAAGCAAATTCGCTGTTCTGCTCCTTCTATTCCACTCCTACGATTCAATTGTTTTTATCCATTTTCATGCAATCTCTGGGATTGATTGACAACCTGCAGAGGCTGAGATCTCTCTCTCTCTCTCTCTCTCTCTCTGTTTCTCTCTCTCTCTCTCTTTTTCTCTGTCTGTCTCTCTCTATTTCTTTCTCTCTTTTTTTGTCTCAATCTCTCTCTTTCTCAATCTCTCTCTTTCTCACTCTCTCTGTCTGTCTGTGTCTCACTCGCACTCTCTCTCTCTCACTCTCGCTCCAACTCTCTCTCTCTCACTCTCGCTCCAACTCTCTCTCTCTTTTTCTCTCTTTCTCTCTGTCTTTCTCTCCCTCTCTCTCTCTCTCCTTTTTTCTCTCTCACTCTCTCACTCATTCACTCACTATCTCTCTCTTTCTCTCTCTCCCTCACTCTTACTCTCTCTCCATCTCTCTCTCTATATATATCTCTCTCAATCTCTCTCTCTTTCTCCTCTCTCTGTCTCTCTGTCTCTGTCTCTGTCTCTCTCTCTCTCTCTGTCACCCACTCACTCTGTGTGTGTGTATGTGTGTGTATGTGTGTGTGTGTGTGTGTGCGTAAGGGAGAGAGAGAGAGAGAGATAGACAGACATATTGAGAGAAAGAGAGAGAGAGACAGAGACAGAAAGAGGAAGAGACAGTGTGTGGTGTTGTGCATGTGTGGGTGTGTGTATTTGTGTGCTTAAGAGAGATTCATCGCACTCGGGTAAGTCCATATACGCGCTACCCAAACGACGTATGATAAAATAAATTCTCTTCATGAAACAAATATAGCTTATAAATTGTAGGGGGTGGGGGTGGGGGTGGGGCGTTTTTAATGATTCATGGCACTGATCTTCTGCTTGACTGATGAGTTGGAAAGCAACTGGTGGATTTGCTATTTAATGTTCAATGTTTCTGTGTGTGTGTTTCTTCCCCCCCCCCCCCACCCTTTTAAATTTTTTTTACAGAAAACCCATTTTGATAAAAAAAAAAGTGCGGTGTTGTTGCTGTTATTCTCGTTATCATTATCATCACAAACATTAACATCACTGCCATCATCATCGCTGTCATAGTAATCATCGTCACCATCGTTATCATCGTTGTATATCGTCTTCCTCATCACTACCATCCTCGTAACAGCAACAGCAGTAGTTAGGCTAGTAGTCATAGAAGTAGCGGAGGTGGTAAGGACAGTATTGCTGTTGGTAATGGTATTAGTATTAGTATTAGTCTCAGTGTTAGCAATCCTCTCTGTCAAAATTTCATCATCTGCCCCAGCACACTATGACGCTCACGCCACCCATGTCAACTCTCCAACACAACGTCAAAGGCTTGGGTACTTTTTCCCGTCGCAGTTCCATTTTATTAATGCTATTGTCATCGATTATTTGTACAAAGAGGCAGCAAACCGTCCCCCGTTCACAATGATTTCACTCAAGAAAGCCAAGCAAATTCGCTGTTCTGCTCCTTCTATTCCACTCCTACGATTCAATTGTTTTTATCCATTTTCATGCAATCTCTGGGATTGATTGACAACCTGCAGAGGCTGAGAACTCTCTCTCTCTCTCTCTCTCTCTCTCTCTCTCTCTCTCTCTCTCTCTGTTTCTCTCTCTCTCTCTCTGTTTCTCTCTCTCTTTTTCTCTGTCTGTCTGTCTCTCTCTATTTCTTTCTCTCTTTTTTTTTCTCAATCTCTCTCTTTCTCAATCTCTCTCTTTCTCACTCTCTCTGTCTGTCTGTGTCTCACTCGCACTCTCTCTCTCTCACTCTTGCTCCAACTCTCTCTCTCTTTTTCTCTCTCTCTCTCTTTTCTCTCTGTCTTTCTCTCCCTCTCTCTCTCTCTCCTTCTTTCTCTCTCACTCTCTCACTCATTCACTCACTATCTCTCTCTTTCTCTCTCTCCCTCACTCTTACTCTCTCTCCATCTCTCCCTATGACAGTGTCTGACAAAAGCACCACATCATCAGCAAATAGCAGTAAAAAAAACTTCAACAGCACCAAGCAATAGCTGTACACCATGTCTCCCTTTTTTGGCTATTTCTAACGCTAACTCATTAATAAAAAATGAAAATAGTAAGGGGCTGAGGAGACATCCTTGTTTCACTCCTCGTGGACATTCGAAAAAGTTGGTGTACATATCTTTGTCACGAACACATGCTAACACAGAATTATATATACTTTTAAGAGACATATATACTAGTCACAACAAGTTAAGCACAGGTCCTTGGACACAGGGGGCTGATCCATTCCTTCAGAAAACATTATTTTCTTTTTGTTATGCGGCAACCAGTGATGGAATCTCAAACAGCAGTGTTTGGGCGAGCCTGTGGCAACTTGTAGTGCGCATGGGGGTCTTGGTGACCTCGTTGCCGCGCGGGATAAAAAGTGCAAAGTTGCGGTAAATGTGCCTGTTTTGCAGTGAGCTTGCTGGCGACACAAGATGTGTAAAATGAAAAATTCGTTATACCCGTGCAAGAGCAGTCTTTCGAGTGAGTTTTATGCCCCTTCCTTATGCTTTATAAGCGCGGGCTTGGTTACTGTCAGCCCGTTTCTCACCATGCCACCAAGAAGAAAACTTAGCACCTTTGACAAAACCAGGGCGATTGCGTGGATGCAAGATGGCATTGCCAAGGCTGAAGTGGCGCGACGACTTGATGTGCATCATTCAATTATTGTTAGACTGAACCAGCGTTTTAGGGCGACCAACAGCGTTGAAGAGAGGCCACGGTCAGGTCGGCCTAGGCAGACGACTCCAAGAGAAGATCGGTTCATCGAGAGGCAGGTCCTACTGCAGCGGGATGCCACCTCAACCAGCATCCAACGGCAGCTTCGTAGGGCAACTAACACCATCCTCAGCCGTCAAGCCATACGAAACCGTCTTCACCACTTTGGCCTCAGATCACGTCGTCCAGCTGTGCGACCAGGACTGCTAGCAGCCCATAAGCTGGCTCGCCGAGCTTTCTGCCAACGTCATGCGAGATGGAACCAACAACAGTGGTCTCAGGTCCTCTTTTCGGATGAGTCGCGGTTTTGTCTTGAACACAATGATGGCCGAACTAAAGTTTGGAGGCGTGTTGGTGAACGTTACATTGATGCAGCTGTTCGTGAGACCCGGGCCTTCAGGGGAGGATCTGTTATGGTATGGGGTGCCATCAGCCTCCACCACAAGACACCACTCTACCACATTGACGGAAACCTCACAGGCCTCCGCTATCGGGATGAAATACTGGCGCCTTTCGTTGTTCCGACCATGCAACGAATCGGACCCATGGCAGTCTTCCAAGACGACAATGCTCGGCCACATAGAGCCCGGGTGGCCTTAGAATTCCTTGTGCAGGCCGGTATCAACAGGATGATCTTCCCGGCGTATAGTCCCAACCTCGATCCCATCGAGCATCTTTGGGATGAGTTGGGGAGACGTGTAAAGGAGAACCATCCACCTCCCAGGGACCGTCAGGATCTCTTCCGAATGCTGCAACTGGAATGGCAGGGAATCCCACAGAGGGTCATCAGAACACTGGTCTACTCGATGAGGAGACGCTGCATGGAAACACCCATTATTGAAATGATTTGGTGAACTGGACAGATTTGGCAAACTTTGATTTCGACCCCTCCTCTGTTTAATTGTCTGTATATCCCAAACCGTTTGTGCGATCACAATGAAATTCAATGTACGTTTGAACAAGATTATGAAATAAATCTGTTCCCAATTGGAAAGTCATGGCTTTGATATTTGTTGAAAATATGCGGGTACATGTAAACTGTGCTAAACTTGTTGTGACTAGTATATAATTTACCATTTACTCCATTCTTTCGCAGAATACCCCAAAGTACATTTCTATTAACTGAGTCAAATGCTTTGCGAAAATCTACAAATGCTACGTATAGTTTAGTGTGATTAAGAAGGTATTTTTGGACTAAAGCATACAGCGTGAAAATGTGATCTATTGTACTGTATCCAGATCGAAATCCTGCTTGTTCTTCTATTATTTTTTCTTCCCTCTCTGCCCATTTCGTAAGTCGTTTATTTAATATATTTGTATAAACTTTGCCACAAAATCAACTAACATGAATCTGATAGGTTATTACTGTCTGTGAACCTAGAAAAGACGAATGTGATGATTTTCCGTAAGGGAGGACATCTTTCGGCTCGAGAAAAATGGGTTTATGGTGAGTCTGAAGTTAAAGTAACAAATTCATATAAATATCTAGGTATTATTTTTACAACAAAACTGAGTCTCCAAAGCGCCATGGGTGGAAAGCAGCAAAAAAGGGAAAAGAGGAACGATGGAAATTTTAAGATCTTTAAGAAAATTGAACTGCACTGACTTCTCGATTTTTTGGAAACTTTTCGACTCACAAATTGAACCAATCTTAACGTATGGCTCAGAAATATGGGGTTTTTCGAGCAATCATAAAATGGAAAAGGTACATACATTTGCCATCAAACGCTTCCTTTCGGTACCATTGCATTCATCTAATAAAATGTTATATGGAGAAACTGGCCGTTATCCTTTGTTTTTGAAAACTCAAATGAAGTGTATTAAATACTGGTTGAAATTAACCAAGCTCCCAATGTCAAGATTGTGCAAGCAGGCATATGAGATGTTACTGAATCAATTAGACTCGGGTAAACAAAACTGGGCATATTTCGTTAAGAAAATGTTAACCGCACATGGATCTGGTATTGTGTGGATGTGCCAGGGAGTTGGTTATGAACAAGGATTTATTTCAGAATTTAGGGATAGACTAGTTGATTCGTACAAACAAAACTGGCACGCTCAAATGGAAGAATCTGAGAAATATGATTGGTTCCTTTCCTTTAAAAGTATATTTCAAACCGAAAAAATATATAAAGGCCGTAACAAATAAATGGCACAGAAGCAATCTTGCTCGTTTTAGACTAAGAGCCCTAGGGCTAAATGCAACAACAAGATGGTTTTACTCAAATTCATCGGCACACTCTATTTGTCCCATGTGTAATGTAGAGACAGAAGATGAAATGCATTTTTTGTTTGTTTGCAAGTCGTATGAAAGTATACGACAAAAATGCATAATCTTTGATGAGGACATTTCGAGTCAAAGGGTCATTACCAGAATACTCATGACTGAAGACGAAAACTATCAAAAATCCCTCGCGAAATTTATCGCCCTTGCTTGGGAAAGTCGGAGAAAGAAAACAACACAGTAAAATATTAATGTAAGTTTATCTCCAGTGAAGATATCACTTTATACTGTTCTTATGTTTATTTGCCGGATTTAGGTCTTCCTCTTACTTATATGACTAATTACGTCGGGTGGTCAACTGTTTCTTCAACTTTTTGTTCAACTTTTTAAATTAATGTACGTTTATTTCCAGTGAAGATGTTACGTTATATTTTTTTGTTGATGTTTGTTTTCTGGATTTGGGTCTTCCTCTTATATGACTAATTATGTCAGGTGGTTAACTATTTAACTTTTTGTTCAACTTTTTAAATTAATGTAAGTTTATATTCAGTGAAGATATCACTTTATACTGTTCTTATGTTTATTTGGCGGATTTGGGTCTTCCTCTTACCTATATGACTAATTAC
>CM060307.1:72962198-72992198 GCA_030674185.1 Monoplex corrugatus
CGCGACAGATCCTGGGACATTCAGACGAGTCCACGTCGGGTCTACAGGCGTCTAGACAGGCAGCCGTGATGTCGGCCTTCTTCTCTTAGCCATTTCTCTCACCAGACGCAGCTTGTCCATCACACCTTTCTTGGACAAGACTCTCTCCATCCCTGTGATGCAGCACACAGCACAACACCGAGATGTTCATGTGGGTCCATTCAAAGTTGGACAAACTTAGTAATCCATCATCACCATCAGTATGTTTTATCAACAACCATACTACATTAAAAATACATCGGTTTTCGTCAATAGTGGATAAACTTCATAATGATCTATCACCCATTCTTACCTTCTGTCCCAGAAAGCAACATGAAAATGGGGTACACACTGCCCATGTTAATGTGCCAGTCATTTTGTATTTTATACAGAATCTATGGCAGATACCTTCCTCCTTCCTAATTTTAAAGACCTAACGAGCATATTCTGTTTTTAGCAAGCAGACTGGGTGAAGCACTTCATGGATTTTTCCGAAACACGAACAGTTCCTCTTAAACCATTTTCCAATTCGAGTTCCATTACCAATCTCTCTACAGTAGCATGATGTCTTCATGGTCTTCGAGTGATTGTCATTACTAAAGATTGTTCAGATCGTCTGAAATCAAAGAACACGTTCGCACGAGGACCAGATCAACAGTTACCCCATCTTCAAAATAAAGAAATCTCTTAAAGAGGCAACGTGATAGAACTATTGCTACAGCTGTCTAATCTTTGAAGAAAAACTAAAATGTTGAAATTCAGACTAAATTAGAGACCGTATGAAAATCATTTAAGCAATCAGAGATTGAAACAAAAACCAGCCTCAGACAAGCAAAGATTCAGAGACCATTGTAAAATAGAGAAGAATTATTTTAATAAAAACAGGCAACAAAGTTATAGACCCTGTAAAACGAAACACGGAATTAGAATGCACATGCTTGGAACAGTATGACGTTTGCAATGCTGAGACGACTCAGTGACACGTCAGTATAGTATCGACAAAAAAAGTTTTGATAAACATTTGGTGTAGGAATACATTTTTAAAAATGTCTACACGTCAAGCGTATTGTGTCCATACTTTATCAGCTGTAATTGATATTTATACAAGTTGCCACAACTTCAGTATGACATTTATTGATTTACAAGAAATGTTTGACTTTAAGGGAGCTTTCTCCTTGGTTCAGTCGTCATTGCAGGTTTCTCAATACATTGAAATGTTTACATACCATCATGCTCTGTTGCACCTAAATGAGCACGTCACAGACATGTCTTGAGTTGTTCTATTAGTATAAAACTGGGAACAATATTCAGTCCTATTGTCTTGACATAGGTGAATTCGAACGAGGATAAGGAAAGATGTATGGCCGTAAAACAAAATATTCAACATGTCAATGTTTAACAAAGCGTAGAGATGAAACACATTTCTAAAACAACCCAAAACTTGTAAATGTTTCTGTTTGCATGCTCACAAGTAGGAGTAAGTTCACAAATACATTCCAGACCTTAGTGCATTTGTAAATTGACTCAAGATCTACAGTGTGAGCGGCCTCAGTAGTTCAGTTGGTTGAGCGTCGGATTCACATGTTAATGGTTGTGGGTTCGAATCTTGGGGTGCGCTACATTAAAACTGCCATCTCATGTCCCATCTTAACATCATCTGGTAGTGTCAATATAGGTTTAGATAAGTCCCCTTCCCGCACTTCTCTGGGGTTTATCCCCATCGGCCATATCACCTGAGGTTGCGTGTCGATATAAAAACTGAGCCAAATCAATCAATCAAACTATACTGTGAGTAGTCACATCACTCGTGCTTCTACTACTTACATACGAATCACTCACCATCAACAAGATCCGTAGAAGAATTAGCAGACACAACCAGAGGCAGCAAAAGACACAGCAGAAAGCCAGCTGACATCATCTTCAGGACCATTTGTGATCTTTAATACAAGCTGAGACAGAGAGAAACAAAAGTTACATAAATGAAAATAGAAAAAAACAAAACAACAGAGCAGAAAAATACAGAATAGAATTAATAAGACCTTGGTATACTAAAGCCTGCCTTATCGAATGGAGTTAGATATGTGTATTTGTCATGATGCTAAAACACAATTGTCCCCCTTTAACAGATTTAACCATAGGTCAAGGTCAACTTTCAAAAAGAAGTCCATGAATAAAGGAGAATGGTTTGACTGACTTGTCCAGAACTATCCCAGGAAAGTATTGCTCTGTCTGTCCGTTTGTCTGTGTCAGTCTCTTATTGTGTTAAGAATTTTTATTTGTTTTCTAATTAATCAGGAAAAAAGAAGATTACATCGCAACAAGCTACTAATAAGCTGTGTTAGAAGAAATGTGCTGGTCTTGTAGATCTTTTTGTAACAAGTTACTTTGACAGATTGAAGACAACACATTTTTTTTTATTTTAATTTTCATGACATTTCATAAGCACGCTTGTGAATGTATCCTATAGACTATTCAATAGCCATTTTCTGCAATTTCAGGTTTATGACTTTTTGAAATAAGATTCAGGTCGAAATATTGAAGTCCCTCTCTCGCTGTTTTCTCTGTCTCCGTCTCTGTCTGTCTGTCTGTCTGTCTGTCTGTCTCTATCTCTGTCTGGCTGTCTCCCTCTGTCTTTCTCGCCTCTCTCTCTCTCTCTCTTTCTCTCCTTCTCTCTCTGTCTCGCCGTCTCTCTCTCTCTTCTCTCTCTCTCTCTCTCCTTTCTCGCCTTCTCTCTTCTCTCTCTCTCTCTCTCTTTTCGCCTTCTCTCTCTCTCTCTCGCCTTTCTCTCTGTCTCTTCGTCTCTATCTCTGTCTCTGTCTCTCTTCTCTCTCTCTCTCTCAAACGTGCATAATACTCACAGTGCACGCTGCAGGTCTGTGTGCTTACCGCTGTTTAACGAAATAACGTTTTTTCAAAGCCAGCAGCCCAGCATTTATAAGCAGACTAGGTCCTGATCAAGGAACATCACTCTTGTTTCAGTTCCGGGATGTAGATGAGGTAATAGTTGCCTTTGCCATCTGTTATTATGTGTTTTCCTCGGTCAAATTGGTGCACATAAAACGAATAAACTTTTGATTTTGATTCCGCTGAAAAAGCATCTATTTTTTATTATCACCCATGCCAAAGGGATCTTATTCAGTAAGAGACGCACGCACGAACGTGCATATCAAGGCACATGAAGTTTGCACGCGTTCACACGTACACCCACAGACAATAAAACACAGACACAGACAGACAGACAGACACACACACACACACACACACACACACACACACACACACACACACACACACACACACACACACACACAACACACAACACACGAGAGAGCAGAGAAGAAGAGACAGAGAGAAGAGAGAAGAAAGAGAGAAGAAAGAGGAGAGAAGAGAGAAAAGAAGAGAAAGAAGAAGAGAAGAAGAAGAGAAGAAGAAGGAGAAGGAAGGAGGAGAAGAAGAAGAAGAAGAAGAAGAAGAAGAAGAAGAAGAGAGAAGAAGAAGAAGAAGAAGAAGAAGAAGAAGAAGAAGAAGAAGAAGAAGAAGAAGAAGAAGAAGAAGAAGAAGAGAAGAGAAGAAGAAGAAGAAGAAGAAGAAGAAGAAGAAGAAGAAGAAGAAGAAGAAGAAGAAGAAGAAGAAGAAGAAGAAGCAAAGTCAAACTACTTCCTTTCATAGCATAGTAAACGCTCCTCATGTCCAGAAAAAAAGTGCGTATATGTACACAGCCTTTTGAACGAAATATTATCCAATCATTACAACAGAACAGGCGTGTTGTGTGTTTCAAACAGCTGAAGATGGAGTTTATCGACTTGCGTTGGCACATAGATGAACTTTTGATAACGATCAATGATGGCCTCATTAAATATTTGTTTAATATGTGCAGCGAGTGAAAAGCGATGGGTAAAGTTTTCATATTGCTAGCCTTACAAAAAAAATTGCTGTCCATATTTTGCAGCATCTCTGTGTCATTAACTTCAGGCCGTTCATTTCGGCTCCCCATCCTCCCCCCCCCCCCTCAAAGCCACTGAAGCTTTGGTCATCATGTGAACAAAGCGTGAAGGGCCACAGAATCTGGGAATATTATTCACAATACTACGATAACGAGAGTGGGAATACTGGTAATGATGTTAAGGTGGTTCGTTTTTTGTATTGAGATTGCATGACAGATTCGTACTCTACGCGTATGTTCATGATACATCCTGGCTGTCAACCAGGTTTGAGAGATACAGACGTCTCCTGCGGTGTTGGTCAGAACGTTTGAGTAACATCCTCAATGATCATCCCGCCATGGCCACAAAACGTCTCTCAGCCCTTCTCCTCCATCCCATTAAAAGACGAATGTGTAGGCCTACCTCACACATGCTAGCCACATACCATGAATAAAGAACAATAAAATAAGATGAAGTAATATTCCCTACACATACATACTACCTCTCCCTCATTTGTACAATCGACTCTTTTTCTCTTTGAATTTATGTACGGCTGTCTCCCCGTCTCTATCCTTTAAGGTGGGTCACATGTTACTTTTGTTGTTATCTTTAGTGGGAGGGGGGGGGGGTAGGACATGTTTCGAGTTACGTCCCTGCATGTATATGCAACAACACTCTGGTGGTGTCAGCCTAGTGTTTCATAGTATTGTTTTTCCATTAGACCTTGCCTGTGCATAGGGATTTTTGCAGGCTCAAAAAGCATTCCACAAAATTACTGTCAGATTTTAGTGAAGCATACATGGAATGTCCGAGTGTAACCACTACCTCATGAACAAATTCTGAACTCCAAACTTTCTCTTCATCTCTCTCTCTCTCTCCTTTTCTATCATTCTTCTCCATCCTCCAATATGCCAGCAAGAATCAATTATGCCCATTTTGCGATGGTTTAGAAAATGAAATATACTTGCTGTTTCTCTGTAAAAATATAGATATGTCAAGGGCAAATACATTTAAAAATATCTAAAAGAGAAATGGTCGAGGTTGTATTATGTGTAAAGATTTATTGTATAATCAAACGATTAGAATTATGAGAGATGTTGTCATGTGTCTATTTCATTCACTTACAGCCAAGACAAAACCAGTTACGAACTACACAGCTGACAGTCATTATTTCCATAAAGCATTCAGTCAGTATTCCTATGCCATTTGTTTGCCCAACATCAGGCACTCTCTCTCCCTCTCCCTTCCTCCCTCTCTCTGTGTCCCTCTCTCCCTTTCTTTCTCTCTCGGTTATTTCCATGTCATTATCATTCTGTGATGTCTGTTCATAACAACCCAAAACGTTACTTTATTTCAGGCTGCAGGATTCTGCGCAGTGTTGCCTTAGAGACAGCCCCAGTGTTTTTGTGATTGATGCTCGCGTTTTTTCTTTCATAGTGGATTTTTAGTCAAGTTTGTTGGTAAAGGTATGCTTTTAAGTTCCCGGGGTCTTTAAGTGCTTATTGTAGTACTGTTGTGCCGTTCTTTTCCCCATTTATAGCCATTTGTATGTGTGTGTGTGCGTGTGTGTGCATACGTGCGTATGTGTATGTTCAGCGCTTAGATTTGATTTATATCAAGATTTTGCGCTATATAGATATTGTAATTATCATTATAATTATTATTATAAAGTGGACGACACTCATCTGTGCATATTCCCAATTTTCCCAATCGGCTCATTGCACGCTAAACTCTCAGCGGGATCTGGACAGGACCAAAGAATACTACAGTATTTTTCATTTTTTTCTTTTGTTTTTTCTTTTTTTCTTTTCTTGGTTTTTTGCTTTTTTCTCTTTATTTTTGTTCTTTCTTATTTTGTTTGTTTGTTTATTTTTTTGTTTTTTTGAATAATAGGTATTCAAACCCATGGTCTCCCAGTCCGTTGTCCCTTTCGTTTATAACTACTGCGCTACGTCGACTGGTGGCCCCAAGAAATTTTCGTTTCTACCGTTTCACTCTCATACAATTTCAGAGTTGTGTAAAAAGATTATCTTTTACCTTACAATGATAAGAATGATTGTGATGACAATAGTAATGACTTGTATTGATATAGTGTCTCACCTATGGACCTAGGTGTTTGCACATATAGTCTCACACTCCAACACTCTCACTCACAGACCTATTCATAATCATACAATGAACACAGAAACAGAATACAAAACATTCGGAAGATTCTGGACATGGAAATATTGTCTGAAAAGGTATGTTTGGAGGTAGGATTTGACAGGTGGAACGAGAGCAGAATGTTTATATATCATTCTGAGCCTCTTCCTTCTTTCCTGAGTAGAGTGAGAACAATCCTAATCCCTTTTTGAGTTCTTATGGTAAATAAATGGTCAGTAAGTTACTTTCACTAGCGTGTTTATGAAACAACATGAAAACAAAAATAAAGGCATCTTCTCTTCCATCAGTGACCTTAAAAAGCAGTCTTATGTTAGAGCTTTTTGTGGATGTTTATTTACCATACACCCCCAGTATAACGATTCCAAATGGCTTTTATTTGGAAGCATTTTGATGTCTCTGTGTCGTTGTCTGAAGAGAGAGAGAGAGAGAGAGAGAGAGAGAGGTGTGTGTGTGTGTGTGTGTGTGTGTGTGTGTGTGTGTGTGGTGTGTTGTTGTTTGTGTGTGTGTGTTATTCAATATTTTTGTAACGTCTATTCATATATATATATATATATATATATATATATATATATTATGTATATAGATACATATATATAATACATATACATATATATACAAATGTATATGTATGTATATATATGTATATAATTACATATATGTATATATATGTATATCTATCTATCCATATATATATCTGTCTGTATGCGTGTGTGTGTGAGTGCGAGCGCGTGTGCGTGCATGTATATGCGCGTGTTTCTCTCTCTCTCTCTTCTCTCTCTCCTCTCTCTCCTCTCTCTCTCTCTCGTCTCTCTGTCTCTCTGTCTCTCTGGCTCTCTGTCTCTCTGTGTCTGTCTCTCTGTGTCTGTCTCTCTCTCATTGTCTCTCTGTCTCTCTGTGTCTGTCTGTGTCTCTGTCTGTCTGTCTGTCTGTCGTCTCTGTCTCGATTGTGTGTATGTATGTGTGTGTGTGTGTATGCGTGTTTGTGTTTTTGTGTGCGCGTGTGTGTATGTGCGTGTGTGTTTATGGTTGTCTTGAGCAAATGTATATTCGTGTGCTTGTGTGTTTGTGTGTTTGTTTATGCATGTTTGTTCATGCGTGTGTGCATACATGTGTTCGTACGCGTCAATGTGTTCGTGTGTTTGTTTGTTTGTTTCTTTATATATGTCTGTGCGAGTGTGCATGTGTATGTAGGATGTTTTTGTATGTGTGTATGTGTACAGTTGTCCTAGACGCGTGTGTGTGTAGTGTTGTGTGTTGTGTGTGTGTGTGTGTGTGTGTTGTGTGTGTGTGTTGTGTGTAAGCCCGCGCGGGCGGTTATGCGCGCTAGCGTGCCTATTTATTCGTATCTATGTATACATACACACACACACACACACACACACACACACACACACACACACACACACACAAACACACACACACACACACACACACACACACATATATATATATATATATATATATATATATATATATATGTACATACATACATATACATGTATGTATATATATATATATATAGTTTATTCAGATAGTTTATTCATATTCAGATAATATTCAGATATATGTATATATATATATGTATATATATGTATGTATATAGATGTAGATATAGATATACATGCGTGCGTGTGTGTGTGGGTGATTGTGTGTGTGTGTGTGTGTGTGAATGTGTATGTGGGTAAGTGTGTGTGGGTTCGCGGGCGTGCGCTTTCGTGTGTGTATAAATTTTGCATGTGTGTGCCCGTCTGCCCGTTCTATGTGTGTTTAGGCAGACACTTGCGGACATATGTGTGCATATGTGTACAGTACAGCCTGCGCAAGTGGTTCAGCGGATCAGTGACTGGCTACAATCCCTTTTGACATGGGTCAGATGGGCACAAAAGAGTACGCTTTGTCAAGGAAACCGAAGCAAGAATTTTAATTTTGTTTTGTTTAAAATGCACTAGTTAGAACGAGGAAAACAAATGACAATAGTTGATGACAGCAATAACGATTAACTAAGCATCATCCCGGAACTGAAATAACGCAAAAAATGAGTGAAGTTCTAGAGATAAGGACACAGTCTGCTTATATGTACTGGGCTGTTTCGACTGAAAAATAGCATTGTATATGTTCAACTGCAATACAAACAGATTTGCTTTGCAAGTATATGTACGTTTTATGTATCATCATCATCATCAGGTGCCCTGCCGCATGGCGTTGGCGACCATGGACTTCCAACCATCTCTATCTCTCGTTGCCCCCAGCATCTCCCCCACCCTCTTCATCCCCAGCCACCCTGCAAGTCCGTCCAGCATTCTTTCCCTGGGTCTACCTGGTGCTCTCTTTCCCTCCAGCTTTCCCGTTGTGACCAGGTGCTCCAAATCCCCCTTCCTCATAAAATGGCCTATAAATGTTGCTTTCTTTTCCTAATCTTCCTTATGAGTGATCTACTTGTGTCTGCCTCCATCAAGACTGTCTCGTTTGTTTTCTTTGCTGTCCATGGAACTCTCAACATTCTTCTGAGAAACCACATCTCGGCTGCCTCGATTCTGCTCTGGCTTTGCTTGCTGACTGTCCACGCCTCGCATCCGTACAACAGTATTGGTTCTATATAACATTCAAGGACTCTCTTTCTGATGTTAATTGATAGGCATTTGTTGGTAAGAATGCTTGTCATCTTCTTGAATGCTGTTTTGGCTTAGCCGATTCTGCCAGCTATTTCCGATGTGCATCTGCCGTCTGATGAAATGACCGTTCCCAGGTATTTGAACTTACCTGTGTCAAGGTTGTGCCATTTGCTGTTATTTTGCAGGAGGGGATTTCATGTTTTTTACTGATCACCATGACTTCAGTCTTCCTGCTGTTTAGTTCCAACCCCTTACCTTTGCTTTCTGTTTCTAGTATATTCACAAGGTTTTGTAGGTCCCTTTCATTTTCTGCAATTAGCACGGTGTCGTCTGCGTACCGAATGTTGTTTATCATTTTCCCTCCAACCTTTAATCCAGGGTCTTCTTCTAGGTTTCTCATGATGTTTTCGCTATATAGTGAAAACAGATCTGGTGACAAAACACAACCCTGTCTGACTCCTCTTTTGATGTTTTGAAAAGAGCTTATATTGTTTTCTATTCTCATTGCAGTTGTTTGTTCCCAGTACATATTCCTGACCATTCGCAGATCTTTTCCATCGACATTGAGTCTCTCCAGTTGGTTGATCAATTCTTCATGTCGTACCCGATCGAAAGCCTTGGTATAGTCAACAAAGCTTAAATACAAATCCTTATTCGTCTCAATTGACTCTCTATGATAGTTCTTAGGATGTATATGGTATTAATAGTTCCTTTCCCCTCCACAAATCCACACTGTTCTTCTGCTATTTCTCTTTTGATTCTATTCCTTGTCCTCATCATGATTATTCTTAATAGGATTTTTGTTACATGACTCATCAAACTGATTGTGCGACGGAGTTCGCATTCTATAGCCCCTGTCTTCTTTGGAAGTGCAATGTAAATTGATTTTGACATATCTTTGGGATTTTTCCAGTGTCATAAATTTCATTTAGGAGGACTGTTATTTTTTCTATGCCAAATTCCTCCAGGGCTTCAATCATCTCTGTAGTAATGCTGTCTGGTCCTGGGGCTTTTCCTGGTTTCATCTTTTTCAGTGCTGCTCTAACTTCATCTTTCATTATGGGTGGTTCTTCAAAGTTCTTTTTTATAATGTGTTCTTCGTTTCTGTCATCCTCAAAAAGGTCTTTAATGTACTCTCCCCATCTGTCTAATATTTTGTCTTTTTCCATGATAAGCGTGCTAATCTTTCGATTTTAAGCAACCAGTTGATGTGCATGTATTTTTCCTGTGGACAATTTCTTCAATTCGTCTGTACATACCCTGAGGATCCATTTTGTGTCGTTCTTCTATCTCTTTGCATTTTGTGTTCAGCCAAGCTTCCTTAGCTTCATTGCACCTATACCTGATTTCTTTGTGTTTATCTTCCTGTATATCTCCTCGTTTCTCTTTGCCTTCCTCCTTTCCTCCATCAGGCTCAAAATTTCATTAGTCATCCAACTCTTTTTTGCTTTTCTATTTGCCTTAGGGATTTCTTCACAAGCTTCATTTATAGAACTTCTTAACTTTGTCCATTGTTCCTCACTGTCACCAACGTCTTTCAGAGCACTGAATTTGTTTTGAACATGTACATTAAATTTTTGACGTATCATTTCATCTGACTTTAAGAGTCCAAGGTTTAGTTTGATGTTACTTTTGGTCTGTTTTCTTTTCCTCAATTTCAGCCTAAACCTTCCCACTACTGGATTGTGGTCACTGTTGCAGTCTGCGCCTGGTAGTGTTTTTGCTCACAGTAAAGAATTTCTAAATTTTTGTTGATCAGGATGTAGTCAATTTGATTTTTGGTATGATCTCCTGGACTCATCCAAGTCCATTTTCTTCTGTTAGGCTGCTCAAACCAGCTGTTTCCTACTATGAACTCATTCATCTGTGCCCATTCTAGAAGCTTCCCCCCTCTTTCATTTTGTGTACCAAGGCCATGAGGTCCAACTATATCCTCCACCTTATCCTGTCCCACTTTAGCATTAAAATCTCCCATTATGACTGTAACTTCTTGTGATTTACATTGGACCTTGGCCATCTCTAAAACTTCGTAGAAGTTGTCGATGTCTTCCTGAGTACTTGCGGATGTTGGTGCATATACCTGTATGATGTTGATATCAAAAGGTTTGCCTCCGAATTTGACCAGTAAAACTCTGTCGGACACTGCCCAGTATCCCTTAACTGCTTTTGATTTGTCTTTGTCCATTATGATGCCTACTCCTCTTTCATGTGAATTACCACCAGAGTATATCACTGTAAATTCCCCTGATGTTATCATGCCTTCCCCTTCCATCTCACTTCCCCCAGTCCTAAAATACTAATGTTAAGCCTTTCCATCTCCATTTTGATGTTGTCTAATTTACTTTTCTGCAGCATTGTTCTTATATTCCATGTTGCTATTTTGGTGTTGAATTTAATTTTGGTCGCAGTAGCTGGCTGACGGTTTGGTGTCACCTGCGCCACATGACAGTCCCTACCGGACAAGGTGCTCCGCAGGAGCACCTATTGACGTCGTTAACTTTCTTCTTTCTCTTTCTCCTGTCCATTGTTTTCCTGGGGAAAAACTACGATGGTGGTTTCCCCTGCCTTCCATCGGTTTTTTTTGGGGTTAACTCCCTTAGCCTTACTCTCTCCCGAGATGTCCTCAAGGCAGCGGAGCTATTTACCCATAGCTTGGGGATCTGGTTCGTGGGCACCAGGGCATTTCCACACGCCGGTGGGCCTGCATGCCTCACGTCTGGGGGCCAGACCTCCCCCGAGTCTTACGAGAGTCAGCCTGAGTCCGTGAGGTGCTCAGTTACCGCCTGTCGCCACGAGGAGGCACAGCGTAGGGCTTGCTGATGGAGAGGCTATGTACTGACATGAAGAGACTTACGCCTTGCTCTTCTTTTCGCACAGCAGTGCTAGCCAGCGGTGCAGGCCGAAGCCGACACACTAGACGCATCACATCTGCCAATATGACATATATGTATATGTATAAACTGAGTGAGTAGTCAGTGAATAAAATCCCCTTCAGTAGGACGGGTGTACCGCCGAAAATTTGGGAAATATTTACGTCGTTCTGTTGTCTTTTCTGTGCACATGCTGCTTCGTAATATATATATATATATATATATATATATATATATATATATATATATATATATATATATATATATATATATAATATAGATGTAGAAAGAGAGAGAGTGTGTGTGTGTGTGTGTGTGAGTGAGAGAGAGAGAGAGAGAGAGTGAGTGACAGAGTGAGAGCGTGAGTGAGTTAGTGAGTGAATGACAGAGTGACAGAGTGAGTGAATGACAGAGTGACAGAGTGAGTGAGTGAATGAGTGAGTGAGTGAGTTAGTGAATGAATAAGTGAGCATGGAAGCAAGCAAGCAAGTAAGTAGCAAATAAGCAAGCAAGCAAGCAATCCTGTCGTGGTGCGCGATCCTGTCGTGGTGGACGTCTCCACCGACTTTGGCACAATCTGCCTCCTGCTGTGCCAGTCCGACACCACTTTTCGTCTTCTGCTTCTTCGTCTCCTCAACTGCCCCTGCACTCGACCTTGCTGCTGCAAACTTCGTCTCCTCCTCTGCCGTCTTCGCCTTCGCCTTCTGTCCCGCCGGTGCCGCCTTCGCCTTCTGTCCCGCCGGTGTCGCTTTCGTCTTCTGTCCCGCCGGCGCTGCCCTCGTCTTCTGTCCCGCTGGTGCTGCCTTTGTCTTCTGTCCCGCTGGTGCCGCCTTCGTCTACTGTCCTGCGGGTGCCTCCTTCGTTTTCTGTCCCGTCGTTGCTGCCTTCGTCTTCTGCCCCGCTGGTGTCGCCTTCGTCTTCTGTCCCGTCGGTGCTGCCTTCGTCTCCACCTCGGCCGCCGCATTGTGATAAACTAAAACTATGCCGTTTTAACGCTCAGTCAACATGCACTGATGGCAAAGCCGATGTCATTGCTGACTTTATCGCAGATGAGCATGTTGACATTGCTTTTATCACCGAAACATGGCTGAACCCCCTTGGTCATGAACCTATACATGCGAGTCTCACTCCGAGTGGTTACAGGCTTGCTTCTTTCCATCGCTCATCCCGAGGTGGTGGTATCGCCATCCTCTACAACGACTCACTCCATTCCCGCCTGTCTTTCTCGCAGTCTCTGCCTTTCTCCCATCCTTCTTTCGAGCACGTTGAAGTATCCTTCCAATCCACCCCTCACCCCATCACCTTCTCCTGTGTCTATCGACCTCCATCTAGATCTGCCAACAAGCTCACCACATCCATGTTTCTCTCTGACTTTGACCAACTACTTGACTACTACTGCCTCTTACCTGGAAATCTCATCATTCTAGGTGACATCAATGTCCACTATGACAACACACCGTTATGACACAAGACATATCATCAACTCTCTGTCCAATCACAATATGACTCAACACATTTCTGAACCTACCCATCTCGTGATCACCACAATTCAGCTACTGACAACTGCTTAGTTCTTTCTACCCATCTAACTTCAGCCCTTCCATCTGACCACTCTGCAATTATGTTCTCTTGACATTCCTCCTCCTTCCCGTATCATGCGCACAGTGACTCGACGCAATCTCAAATCTATCGACCTCTCCACATTTTCATCTGATGCCTTCCGTCTCCTTTCTGAAAAGTCACATAACCTTGTCGATGAATTCTATACTACTCTCCGCCATCTTCTGGACACTCATGCTCCAGCCACAACCCGTCTTTTACCTGACCGCCCCCCTACTCCCTGGCTCACTCATGAGATTGCCTGTGCAAAACGTGCCCGCCGCAGAGCAGAGCGCCGCTGGCGCAAATCCAAACTCACTGTACACAGGCAACTTTTCCAAGCCTCTAAAACAAAAGTATCCACCCTCATTGCATCAGCAAAAACAAGCTATTTCCAAACCAAAATCCTGAATGCCTCTTCTTCAAAAGAACTCTTTACAACCATGAATCATCTCCTTGGCACACGAAAAGATTTACCTCTCGCAACAAAACACACAAATGAAGAACTCCCATCTGTATTCTCCAAGTATTTCACCACCAAAATACAAACTCTTCGTGACAGGCTTGACAGGACACCCTGTCAACCATGTCCACCTGACCCTTCCTTCTCTGGCACACCTCTTACTACTTTTACCCCAGTCTCACAAGAAGAAATTCTCAACACAATCAGATCCATGTCGTTCAAAACCTGCGAACTGGATCCTCTTCCAGGTTCTCTCTACTCTGACTGTCTCCCTACGCTCCTCCCATTCATCACTGTCATCATCAACACTTCTCTCCAAACTGGAACTGTCCCAGATTCTTTCAAGTCTGCTATTGTTCACCCTCTTCTCAAGAAATACAATTTAGACCCAAATGAACTGAAAAATTACCGGCCTATCTCTAATCTCTCTTTCTTGTCAAACTGCTTGAAAAAGTTGTCCTCAACCAACTAAACTCTCACCTGTCTGCCAACAATCTCCTCAATCCTTTCCAGTCAGCCTACCGCCAGTGCCATAGCACTGAAACTGCCCTACTACACATTCTCAACAATCTCCTCCTTGCAACTGATACTGGCAAAGTCTCTCTCCTCACACTCCTTGATCTGTCTGCAGCCTTTGATACCATTCATCATGGTATTCTCCTTTCTAGACTTCATCATACTTTTGGCATCTCTGACATTGCTCTCTCCTGGTTCACTTCATATCTATCAAACAGAAAACAAACTGTTCTCATCAATGGCACTTACTCTCAACCTGCATACCTGACCTGTGGTGTTCCACAAAGATCTGTCCTTGGCCCTGTTCTTTTCACTCTTTACACCCCCCCCCCCTGTCCACCATCATCAACTCCCACTCTATAAAACACCACTTCTATGCTGATGACACCCAACTTCAAGACAGTGACTCACCTGACAATATACAGCGCCTCCTGACTCGCACCACTGAGTGTTACTCGGACATTAAAAATTGGATGACATACAACAAAGTTCAGCTAAATGATGACAAGACAGAAGCTATCCTCATTGGCACCCGTCAGAAACTTTCTCAGCTGCATCCTCTTTCTCTCCCATTATGTAACACATCAGTCCCAATTTCTGATTCAGCTAAAAACCTTGGTGTCTGCATTGACTCTACCCTCTCCATGAACAACTTTGTTTCTCAAACTGCCAGATCTTGCTACTATCACCTCCATCGTATAAGCCTGATCAGGAAGTATCTCTCTGTCGAAACAACTGCAAAACTCGTTCTCTCCTTCATAATGTCTCGCATTGACTATTGCAATTCACTCCTGTCCGGTCTTCCTGCCTCCACCATTCACATCCTACAGCGCATTCAAAACAATGCTGCACGCCTTGTACTCAAAAAGAAAAAAGCTGACCACATATCTCCTCTCCTGGCACAACTTCAATGGCTCCCTGTATCAAAGCGCATACAGTACAAACTAGACACCATGTGCTACAAAAGCCTCAATAACGCAGCCCCCGATTACCTGTCAAGCCTACTTGAGATCTATGTTCCCTCACGTACCCTCCGCTCTGCCTCCGATCCTCTGACTTTTCGCTTTCCACGCACTAAGCTCAATACCTATGGTCCACGAGCCTTCTCTGTTTCTGGTCCGCTCTCCTGGAACAAACTTCCTCTCTCAGTCCGTCAGCAACCTACTTTTGTCTCCTTCAAGTCCGCTCTCAAAACTCACCTTTTCTCCTCTGCATAAAATCCTGACCTCACTCAATCCCCTCTGCAGCCTGTATCCACTCGGAGGGGAATCACAAACAATGCCTTCAGGTGGGCACAAGTGTTGTTCACCTATTCTCTATTGGGCAAACCCATGTATTTCATGTCACAAGAAACGTGAAGCATCGAGTTTCCCTGGATGATCAAATATGGTAAAACCCAACTACAACGAGCCAGCCAGCGAACGGAAAGAGAGAGAGAGAGAGAGAGAGAGAGAGAGAGAGAGAGAGGAGAGAGACAGACAGACACACAGACACACAGACACACAGACACACACAGACACCGATAATGAGACAGAGACAGAGACGGTGAGAGAGAGAATGTGTAAGAGAGGGATTGAGAGAGAGAGGGGAGAGAGAGAGATTAGAGAGAAGATGAGAAACAGACAGACAGACAGACAGAGACAGCGACAATGAGATAGAGAGACAGACAGACAGACAGAGCGAAAGAGAGCGAGAGAGACAAACAGACAGACGGAGACAGAGGAAGAGAGACAGAGAGAGAGAGAGACAGACAGGCAGACAGACAGACAGAGATGAGAAAGAGACACACAGAGAGTCAGAGACAGAGAGAGAGACAGAGAGAGAGAGCGACAGAGAGAGAGAGAAAGAGAGAAAGAGAGAGAGACAGACAGACAGAAACAGAAACAGAGTGAGACAGACAGGGACAGAGAGACAGAGAGACAGACAGAGAGAAAGAGACAGAGACAGAAAGACAGAGACAGAGACAGAGAGACAGACAGACAGACAGAGAGAGAGAGAGAGAGAGAGAGAGAGAGAGAGAGAGAGAGAGAGAGAGAGAGAGAGAGAGAGAGAGAGAGAGAGAGAGAAAAGAGAACGTGGGAGACGAACTGTAAAAATCATATTTGAAACCTACGCCAATCAATAATTTTGACGTTTAGATTGTCACACAATCACACCTTCAATGAGACACGCGGATGAAGCCATGCTTTTGCTTTTTTTATGCTTTGTAAGTGCGCGGATGCGGACAACAAACAGATGACACACGTATCTGTTTTCTTGTTGGCTTGCGTGTTTGCTTGCTTGTTCGCTTGCTTGTTTGTTTGCTATTCGTGGGCAGACAATCGTCGTTTATAATTCAAAGCCGATGTTTTTGCTGCAGTTAAGTGTCTGTCAAGAACTGGTACACATGCAGTTGGATTCACACACACACACACACACACACACACACACACACACACACACACACACACACACACACCCACACACACACACACACACACACACATACACATACATACAAACATACACACATACACAAACTCACACACACACACACACTCATAAATCACACACACACACTCATATACTCACACACACACCACACACACACACACAGCACACGCACACATACACAAACACACACATCAAGGTCAAACAAACAAACAAACACACACATACACACATACATACGCACACGTACACACACATACACACATACACGACCATGTTTAAACACACATACGTGTACGTACACTAATACTTACACACTCACACACACATACACAAACACACAAACAAACAAACACACGCACACACACACACACACACGCACACGCACACGCACACGCACACGCACATGCACATGCACATGCACACGCACTTCACACACACGCATCCATACACATACACACGTGCATAGGCGCTCGCGCACTCACGAACACACACACACACACACACACGCGCGCGCGTAACAATACACAAACAGATATACACATGCATAAATATCCACATGCACATATAAACACACAAACACACACACACACACACACACACACACATTCTTTTTCTTTTTCTCCCATTCCCTCTCCTCTCTTTCTCTCTCTGTGTCTCTCTTTCTCTCTCTGTCTCTTTTTATTTCTCTCTCTCTCTCTCTTTTTGTCTCTTTACTGTCTCTCTTTTCTTTCTTTTTCGCTGTCTTTCTTTTTTTCTTACACACACACCCCACCACACAACACACCACACACAACACACACAGCACACACAGACCCCACGCACCAGCCGCACACGCACACGCACCAAACCTATGTGGAGTCGATTTCATTTCACGTTAATTTTATCTCATAATTCCACGTTGATCGTTACAACTGATTAATTAATTTTGTGTGCATTGGCCAGCAGATGTTCTAATACTCCATCATGATCTCCTCTGTGTGTGAGTGTATTGTGTGTGTATGTGTTGTGTGTGTGTGTGTGTGTGTGTGTTGTTTGTTTTGTGTGTGTGTGTGTGTGTGTGTGTGTGACAGAAACAGAGACAGACTGACACACAGACAGATAGGCAGGCAGGCAGGCAGACAGACAGAGAGACAGACAGGGTTTTTCAATAATTGATCGTCCTACTCATACATCTTGATCTGTTTGAAATAAACAATAAATAAAATGGGCAAGCCATACTTGTAAAGTTTTGTTATGTCTTCTTTAGACATGCTTCTCTCTGTTTCTCTCTCTCTGTCCCTCCTCTCTCTCTCATTGTCCCTCCTCTCTCTCTCTGTCTTTCTCTATTTCCCTTTCTCTCTCTCTCTCTCTCATTGTCCCTCCTCTCTCTCTGTCTGTCTTTCTCTCTTTCTCTTTCTCTCTCTCTCTCTCTCCCTCCCTCTTTCCGTCTCTCACTCTCTCTGTGTCTCTCTCACTTTCTATCTGTTTGTCTGTGTGTCTGTCTAGCGCTCTCTCTCTGTCTCTGTCTCTCTCTCTTTCTTTCTTTCTATCTGTCTGTCTGTCTGCGTGTCTGCATGTATGCGTGTCTCTCTGTCTGTCTGTTTATCTGTCTCTGTCTCTGTCTCCTAGTCTCTCTCTTTCTCTCTCTCTTTCTCTCTCTCTCCCCCACTGTCCTCTCTTTCTTACACACACACACACACACAAACACACACAAACACACACACACACACACACACACACACACACACACACACACACACACACACACACAAGCACACACGCCCTCACAAGCACCCACACTTATGTGGAATCGTTTTCATTTCAGTTAACTTTATCTCACAATTCCACCTGGATCGTTACAACTGATAAAATAACTGTGTGTGCATTGGCCAGCAGATGCCTCTGATACTCTATCCCGCTCTCCTCTGCGTGTATGTGTGTGTGTGTGTGTGTGTGTGTGTGTGTGTGTGTGTGTGTGTGTACGTTTTGTGTGTGTGTGTGTGTGCGTGTATGTGTGTGTGTGTTGTTTGAGTATGTATGTATGTATGTATGTATGTACATGTATGTATGTATGTATGTATGTATAGTAGTATGTATGTATGTATGTATGTATATGTATGTACCCCACGCACTGAAATGCACTTTGAGACACGGCTAGATTTGCAATCGCATCACGTTTGTTATTACAATCGAGTCAACTGGGAGGCAGCCATTTTACGCTGTATGGGAATGGAAATGAACTGTCTGCTTCATTGATACCTACTGCATCACAACCTTCACTTCCATCCATATCACGGATATCAACAACTTTGGGTTTTTTTTGTTTTTTTTCAATATATAATGTACAAGAGGGGGAAATTGTTTCGTATCGACCGCGGGTGTGTGTGTGTGTGTGTGTGTGTGTGTGTTGTGTGTGTTTTGTGTGTGTGTGTGTGTTCGTGTATGTGTGAGTGTGTGTGTGTGTGTGTGTGTGTGTGTGTGTGGTGGTGGGTGAGTGTGTGTGTGTGTGTGTGTGGGGTGTGTGTGTGTTCGTGTATGTGTGTGTGTGTGTGTGTGTGTGTGTGTGTGTGTGTGTGTGTGTGTGTGTGTGTGTGTGTGTGTGTACAGATATCAACATCATTTTTTTGCAGTCTATGTTATACGAAAGAGGAAAATTGTTTCGTATCGACCAGAAGGGTGTATGTGTGGTGTGTGTGTGTGGTGTGTGTATGTGTGTATTGTGTGTGTGTGTGTGTGTGTGTGTGTGTGTGTGCGTGCGTGTGTGTGTGTTGTTTGTATGTGAATGTTTATGTGTGTGTATGTGTGTTTGTGCTTGTATGTGTGTGTTGTGTGTGTGTGTGTATGTGTGTGTGTATGTGTGTGTGTTTGTATGTGTGTGTTTGTATGTGTGTGTATGTGTGTGTGTATGTGTGTATGTATGTGTGTGTGTATGTGTGTGTGTTTGTGTGTGTGTGCGTGCGTCTGTCTGTATGTGTGTGTGCGTGCGTCTGTCTGTATGTCTGTGAAAAAATAGTTGGCAAGATTTTCTCAGCTGCAGCTGCATGGATCTTTACCATAGCTGCATGGACAGAGAGACAGACAGAAAGACAGAGAGAGACAGACAGAGAGATAGAGATAGAGAGAGTGAGAGAGAGACAGAGAGAGACAGAGAGAGCCGGGATATGCCAGGAAGCCTGTTTATTAACCTCTCAAACAAAAGGGTATTCCGTCCTACAGAGCCGCTTTTTGACCCTATTGACCGTTATTAGCATGGATCGCTCTTACTGACCCCCCCGACCCCACCCCACCCCACCTTCTTTATCCCTGCACGGGCTCTTGACACTGTTTTTCCCCAGCCGTCAATGAAAGGCATTCTTACATTACGCCACAAACTCCTTTCTATGATGCGCAGTATCCGGCCCACGTACGAGCTAGAGCTATGACAGGGCATTAACACGTTCTGGGCTGATTCATTGCTGCAGGTTGAATTCAAAAGAGCGACGACTGCTTCGTACACTGAACGAAATGCTCGGTAATCAATCTCTTGCCCCAACTGCACTTGGGCAGATCTGTGGTCTAAGGCCTGATTCACTTTTTTTTTTTTTAGACGAGAAATACGAGCCCTTTGTGCACTGGCGAAATGAAAGAAGAACGTAGAACTAAACGTTATACTAGTATATATATATTGAACTTAATGTTGCCATTTTGCTGCCCGCCTACATCCCACCCCCAACCCATCCACACACCCCACCCCCAAAAATGAAATGGTACATCTAAAGGATATATCAGTTATATCTTCAGGATACCTGTGAACTATGATACTGTTATCACTGATTTCATCATCAATGCTATAATATCAGTGTCATCGTGCATCAATTACTTCACCTCATCCCATCTCGCGATCTGTGTGAACGTTTTGGAGACTGATCAAATGCAGCAGCAGACAGGATCCCCTATCTCCGTCTCCGTCTCTGGAGTCATCATCATCATCATGTGCCCTGCCGCATGGCGTTGGCGATCATGGCCCTCCATATGTATCTACCGCTTGTTGCCGCAAGTACATCTTCCACCTTTCTGTCCTCAGCCACCCTGCAAGTCCGTCTCTGGAGTATAGCAGTATGTAGGTCAAGCAGGCTAAAGTGGGTTCCGTTCTTCGATATTTGCTATCCAGCTCTTACTTACTCTGTCAACCTCAGTGATGATATCCCTGTGGGGATGCTCTGATGGGTGTGTCTTAGACGGTGCCTCATGGCGTCCCGTTAAACCACAGCGAATTTGCAGCGTTTCCTTGTTAACAACATCGATGTTCCTGAAGGCCCACCAAGGTGTTATTCCGTAAATACTCTTCTTCTTCTTTTTTCTTTTTTTTCTTTTATTTGTTCTTTTTTTTTTTTCGTTTTCGCAAATCAGGAGGCAGTGCCCATCTGACACTTACGTAAGAGGCAATCCATACTTGGGAAGGAAGCTGATGGTACTGATTCTCATGATCCTGTGTAGCATGGCTGTTTGTGCCATTGTTCTTGCGATGCTAACATTTATTTCCTGCTGTGCAGCTGCCATGAAATTATCAAACGTTTTCAAGTTCATGGTCATTCATATATGTGACCCGTTTTCACGAAATGAGTCCAAACTCGCAGGCAGCGAAAACCGTAGAGGCCCGGAAAAGGTGTGATGGGTCGATTTTGTCAATTTTTACTTTTCGTCAAAAATGGAATATTTGATCATTAGATTACATGTACATGCACTCAACACTTTATAATTCAATCGGAAAATGTATTTAAAATGCGTTTTAACCAGATAACGGAATCCTTTTTGTGTCAGAAAAAGGGATATATAAACTTAAATAACAAGACAATTACAATAGATTTTCACACCAATTTTTGTGTGCTATTGTGGCATGATGTGCTTTACTATGGTACAAAATTTGGTAAAGATTGAAGTATAAATACCTATTGCTAAGGTAAACTTCACTGAAGTGGTAAAAATTTTAAAACTTGATTTTCTCAAAATGGCTGTTTGCTATGTTACACACTTCAAACACCCATAACTTCCTTATTTTTAGGAGTAGAATAATAACTTTCATATGAAAAGAAAGTTAATAATCTGGACATTTTGAAAATCATAATATCCTAAAATCTGTTATTTTCACCTTAGGACTCATTTTGTTAAAACGGGTCACATATATATATAGTTCTGTACTGCTGTTTGGCTGTTTCTTGTTCTGCTGTTTGGCTGTTTTCTATACTGCTGTTTGGCTGTTTTGATGACCATGACTTTACCCTCCTCGTTCCTGACTTCTGCTTATACGATCCACCACTGTCAATGAGTCTAATGGTGAGACTTGGGAGTTCGTTGCTCATGCCCACCATGCGAATGATGTCACTGACAAACTGCAGTTTGCAAACGTGCATGCCACTAGTGAAGATGAAAATACGATGACTTTGAAGTGTTTTCTCATGATTCTCCAGGAATTTGTTGAGCAAGACTGGTGACCTCGTAGTAGACATCCTTGGTGTATTCTTATTGTGGTCTACCAAACTCTCCTAATTAAGTGTTCAAAAGCACGGCGCTGTTTGAGTTCCTATGTTCCATGTGAATGAATGAATGACTTTGATGATACCCTTTTCTGTAATGAAGCCTCTTGAGACTTGCTACAGGCCACCATGCCTAACCCTGTTTTAATGAAGTCGCTAAAGTTGTGACAGAGATCATGTTGATGTTTTAAGTGTTTTCTATCAACTGTTCAATGTCAAATATTCATGAAATTTGAACATTTTTGTATCAAGGGTAGGGCAAGGGAACAGAAAGAATTTTGCAAAACCTTAAAGCCCGCGAGCGTGTTGACTGTGACGATACTTCTGACATCTTCAATGGAATAAATTGCGATTCAGATATCGGGTCCAGAAACAGATTGTTCGTCTCAGCCCTGCTATGCGCTCTGTAATGAACATAGATCCACAGACGCGCACGCCGTCTCTGCTTGGGACTGCTTGCTCGACATATTGCCGCTGGCTTGCTCTCTTTAACGGAAAGCAAGTTGGCAGACAAACAGGCAGCCAGTCAGGCAAGCATGTGAAATCTGTGTCAAATCGATACTGCTAGGGCATTGCGCAACGAACGACACAAAACACAGTGCAATGATGTAGGAAGGAGAAAAATGGATTGTTGCGAGTGGAGCAGTTTAACTCTTTCACTCATAAAGCCTAGCCTACGCACAGCAGGCAAAACTGAACATTATAAATGAATGTACATATGATATTCCCGTAAAACTGAAAGCTGTTTACTCTGTTCCAAAAGGAGCATGGTTATACTACGAAATAGTTACAACAGACGATGCACTTTCAAAATCATGTTCTGTGTGGTGGGAGAAAATGAGACCATCCATGGAAAATTGTGTATATGAAAATTCACAAAAGACGACAAGCTAAATTGGAATGGCTACAGATACGTATTATACCTAGAACTATTGAAACTAACGTCATATTGATAAAAATGGGACGTGTAAACAACTTTTGCGGTGAATTTAGTTAGGAAACAAACGACAGAGCTGATTATATATTTTCGAAATTTTACATACGAAGCGGTTATGTCTAATTACCGAAACATTTTTGAAATCATAATGTATGTATGACCTGTGCAGATATAAGATTGACTGCAAACACGGTGGTACTGGGTACTGATGAAAGTAGCTGACGAATTCAATATTTGATCTGATTATTCTTCTTGGGGGAAAAAACACATTCTTAGATGAAAAGTTGAAAAGACTCTACCAACCATAACTTCTTTTAAAAGATATCATGCCCCAAAATATCACATAGAAAAATACTATGTTAACCTGACATGGTATTTGCACATCTAAAATTCCAAATGACTAACATATTTACTAATAATGACAAGGGGAACTTCATACAGTTTATTCAATTTTTAATACATACATTTTTCATTGCCAATGTGCATACTGAATTTTGATAGGGAATCTGACTTCTTAACAGTCTATCTATGTACGCATACATAGTTATCAATTGCTGATCATGCTTCATGTAGATGTGTGTACATATACTTGTACTTAAACCGTTTGGATATGTTGTGTGCATTGGAATTATGTCTTAAGAAGTGATTGCAACTAAGCTGTGTTGTTTGGTTTCGTATTTATCTGTATCGCTTGAATAAAAAAAGTTTGAAGAAAAAAATATTTTACATCTTCACCCTGACTGCCAGCTTCCATCACCTTCGGGGAAACTAGTGGACAGAATGAGATAGTGAAAGGGTTAAGGTTAACACACTGAGCAGTTGGGGGGGGGGGAGAGAGAGAGAGAAGAGGAGAGAGAGAGAGAGAGAGAGAGAGAGAGAGAGAGAGAGAGAGAGAGAGAGAGAGAGAGAGAGAGAGAAAACTGCCGCCTACAACAAACAAGCTCAGGTTGCGGGCAGGGAGTGTGCGATGAAAGCCATTCTCTCTCTCTCCCCTCTCTCTCTCTCTCTCTCTCTCTCTCTCTCTCTCTCTCTCTCTCTCTCTCTTCTTCTCTTTCTTCTCTCTCTCTCTCTCTCTCTCTCTCTCTCTCTCTCTTTCTCTGACTCTGTCTCTGTCTCTGTTTCTGTCTCTGGTTCTCTCTGTCTCTGTCTCTGTCTCTGTCTCTGTCTCTTCTCTCTCTCTCTCTCTCTCTCTCTCTCTCTCTTATTTTACAAAGCAGTGAGGCAAAGATCTATCTCTCATAAAAACAAAACAGCCGGAAACTATTTCTATTGATATCGTGATTTTCATAATGTCAAATGATCACGCTAATAATGTACTCCTCCGTGAGGAGGCAATGGCCTATCTACACCTAGAGCATGATCTCTACCTCTCTTTTCTCTCCCTTTCTCTCTCTCTCTCTCTCTCTCTCTCTCTCTCTCTCCCTCTCTCCCTTTCTCTCTCTCTCCTCTCTCTACCCCGTCAAAACACATACACATGCACACCCACACATATGAACACATGTACACACATACATACACGCACATAATCATATAAAACATTTAAATACTCATTCACACTCGAGTACGTTGGTATTTCAGCTCATTTACACACGTACACATTGAACGACAGTAAGAAATAAAAACGCACTACGCACTGTGTACACATCAAAATGAACCCAAAGAAAACAAACACGAGCGTTCATGTTAACCCTTCGACTCCTGCACCCTGTCCATCAGCATCCTGCATAAATCAAGCATGCCAGCAAACAAGAATAGTTGGTGGATAGGGTGAGGGAATCAAAGGGTTGAGTTTTTGCAGTTGGTGGATAGGGTGAGGGAGTCAAAGGGTTGAGTTTTTGCAGTTGGTGGATAGGGTGAGGGAGTCAAAGGGTTGAGTTTTTGCAGTTGGCGGATAGGGTGAGGGAGTCAAAGGGTTGAGTTTTTGCAGTTGGTGAATAGGGTGAAGGAGTCAAAGGAGTTGAGTTTTTGCAGTTGGTGGATAGGGTGAGGGAGTCAAAGGGTTGAGTTTTTGCAGTTGGTGGAAAGGGTGAGGGAGTCAAAGGGTTGAGTTTTTGTAATTGGTGAATAGGGTGAAGGAGTCAAAGGGTTGAGTTTTTGTAATTGGTGGATAGGGTGAGGGAATCAAAGGGTTGAGTTTTTGTAATTGGTGGATAGGGTGAGGGAATCAAAGGGTTGAGTTTTTGTAATTGGTGGATAGGGTGAGGGAATCAAAGGGTTGAGTTTTTGTAATTGGTGAATAGGGTGAGGGAGTCAAAGGGTTGAGTTTTTGCAGTTTGTGAAGAGGTGAAGGAGTCAAAGGGTTAAGTTTTTGCAGATTGGTGAATAGGGTGAGGGAGTCAAAGGGTTGAGTTTTTGCAGTTGGTGGACAGGGTGAGGGAGTCAAAGGGTTGAGTTTTTGCAGTTGGTGAATAGGGTGAAGGAGTCAAAGGGTTGAGTTTTTGCAGTTGGTGGATAGGGTGAAGGAGTCAAAGGGTTGAGCTTTTGCAGTTGGTGAATAGGGTGAGGGAGTCAAAGGGTTGAGTTTTTGCAGTTGGTGGATAGGGTGAGAGAGTCAAAGGGTTGAGTTTTTGCAGTTGGTGGATAGGGTGAGGGAGTCAAAGGGTTGAATTTTTGTAATTGGTGAATAGGGTGAGGGAGTCAAAGGGTTGAGTTTTTGCAGTTGGTGAATAGGGTGAAGGAGTCAAAGGGTTAAGTTTTTGCAGTTGGTGAATAGGGTGAGGGAGTCAAAGGGTTGAGTTTTTGCAGTTGGTGGACAGGGTGAGGGAGTCAAAGGGTTGAGTTTTTGCAGTTGGTGGATAGGGTGAGGGAGTCAAAGGGTTGAGTTTTTGCAGTTGGTGGATAGGGTGAGGGAGTCAAAGGGTTGAGTTTTTGCAGTTAGTGAATAGGGTGAAGGAGTCAAAGGGTTGAGTTTTTGCAGTTGGTGGATAGGGTGAGGGAGTCAAAGGGTTGAGTTTTTGCCGTTAGTGAATAGGGTGAGGGAGTCAAAGGGTTGAGTTTTTGCAGTTGGTGGATAGGGTGAGGGAGTCAAAGGGTTGAGTTTTGCAGTTGGTGGATAGGGTGAGGGAGTCAAAGGGTTGAGTTTTTGCAGTTGGTGGATAGGGTGAGGGAGTCAAAGGGTTGAGTTTTTGCAGTTGGTGAATAGGGTGAAGGAGTCAAAGGATTAAGTTTTTGCAGTTGGTGAATAGGGTGAGGGAGTCAAAGGGTTGAGTTTTTGCAGTTGGTGGACAGGGTGAGGGAGTCAAAGGGTTGACTTTTTGCAGTTAGTGAATAGGGTGAAGGAGTCAAAGGGTTGAGTTTTTGCAGTTGGTGGATAGGGTGAGGGAGTCAAAGGGTTGAGTTTTTGCAGTTGGTGAATAGGGTGAGGGAGTCAAAGGGTTGAGTTTTTGCAGTTGGTGGATAGGGTGAGGGAGTCAAATGGTTGAGTTTTTGCAGTTGGTGGATAGGGTGAGGGAGTCAAAGGGTTGAGCTTTTGCAGTTGGTGGATAGGGTGAGGGAGTCAAAGGGTTGAGTTTTTGCAGTTGGTGAATAGGGTGAGGGAGTCAAAGGGTTGAGTTTTTGCAGTTGGTGAATAGGGTGAAGGAGTCAAAGGGTTGAGTTTTTGCAGTTGGTAGATAGGGTGAGGGAGTAAAAAAAAATTTCCTCTAATTTCTACCACAGGATTATCAGAAGATGAAGGTACAATTTATACTGAAAGAGCCCGCAGTATCTTCATGAGGGATGGATATGAATTAGCTATCATACACGGGGACAAACCTTGTGATTGTCCTTTACTGATTATTCTGAAGGTGGTCGACCTGTCTCCCCGTGGAGATCAGCATTTATTATTTTACTTTTTAAAGCCCAACTGATAGGCAGAGCCATATCAGGGTACAGCCATCTCAGAAACACATATAACATCTCGTTGACTTCGAAAAAGGAAACACACAAACATGAACATACAAAGACACTCTCACACACACATACACACTCGCATACACACACGCGCGCGCGCGTACCAGCACATACACAGACACACATATTCACATTCACACACGCACACACACTCACACACGCACACACACACACACACACACGCACACGCACACACACACACGCGCGCGCGCGCACACACACAAACACACACACACACACTCATACACACTCTCTCGTCTAAAAGCACTTATGTGAATAGACGTTAGAAGTAATAACGAATGAACGAACATTCCACACACACACACACACACACACACACACACACACACACACACACACACACACACACACACACACACACACACACACACACACAACACACACACACACACATACTCAGACACACACTTGCACACACATACTTGCACATACACACACACACACACACACACACACACACACACACACACACACACACACACACACACCACACAAACACATACACACCAGGAAAAAATTAAGCACACATAGCAATGCATTCGCACGTACAGGGGGATGCAAAAGTAGGTATACAGTAAGTATCACATCATTATTATAATGCTTAATTCCGCTCTCGATTAGAGGAGTGTGTGAATACCGACGGCAAGCAGTTTCAGTATCTGAGGGATTAAGGCTGTGCTTGTTATTACATGTATATGCAATATTCATTTGTTTGTATAATAAATGCAATGAGCATTGTACGTGATTTCTTTTTTCATAACTGTATACCTACTTTTGCACCCCCCTGTATAATCTAAGGATATCCCCTGGTGTTGATTATTCCGTCCAAATATCACCAAGGGGGGTAAGGTTGGGGTAAGAAAATAAACCTGAATACAAACACATAAACATAGCTATGTACACTGAAACATATACAAAAACTGACCTAAATGACCTAGAATTGCACCTGCACGTAATATTTCTCTAGACCCAAAATAGAGTAAATTCTTGTACACGGTTATTATCCTAATCGGAAGTACGTCAGGTTTTATACATGTAGAACACAGACCGGTGAATGGACCATCGAGAGAAAATGATGAAAAGAGATGACAAAAGACAAAAGGAACAAGGCAGAAACAAAGAGTGACAGAAAAGAGAAATTTTCTACCACAGAATTACCAGAAGGAGGGGTACAATTTATACCGAACCCCCCCCCCCCCCAGCATCCCCATGAGGGATGGAGATCAATTAGCGATCATTCGCGGGGACAAACCCGTTTTAATAATAATGATAATAATAATGATAATGATAATAATAACAGCAATGATGATGATGATGATGATGATGATGATGATAATGATAAAAACAGTGATGATACTGATGATGATACTACTATTACTGCCACGACTACTACTACTACTACCACCGCCACTACTACTACTACTATTACTACTATTACTACTACTACCATCACCACCACCACCACCACAACTACAACTACTACTACTACCACCACCACTACTACCACCACTACTACTACCACTACTACTACTACTACTAGTGTATCTTTTTTTTTCTTGTACACGTTGTTCTCCAAACTATTTGCACTGACAGGCTTGGGAATCAAGAGGATAAGACGTCAGATTTTTATTCAGAAGGTCTGGGGTTCGATCCAGCCAGGGCACTTTCCGCCTGGTGGGTTAAAGATGGAAACTTTTGTCCGATCTCTCACGTCAACTCATATACAGAGCACAAAACCTGACATGCTGATTGACAAATGCTGAGGAGATGGAGGGTGGAGGGAATCTAGCAAAACTCTGGCACTAGCAGAATGATCGATGGAAGGGGGGTGGGGGGGTAGCGAAGAAGCCAGCTTTTATGTTGCTGGTTGGGACTGAATTCAAGATATGAAAATCTTTCGGGGTCCGTGTTTCATTTCAATTGAACCAACCAGCCCGGGAAAAATTGTTGCCAGACCGATCGAAGGTCCGATTCCACGATCCCTGCGTTATTCATATTCATTATATTCATATTCTATCATATTCATATTCATATTCATATTCATTCATTTCAAACTGTATTATATTCATATTCATATCTTTATTCATATCATATCTTCATTTCATTTTCAATTCTGTACTATCATATTCATATATACATACTCATATTCATACTCATACTCGTTACATTCATTCATATTCATGTTCATTTTCATATTCATATCATATCATATTCATGATCATAGTCAATCTTCCCCATTTCATATTCATGTTCATGTTCATATTCATATTCATATTCATATTCATTTCATGTTCATTTCATATTCATATTCATATTCATACTCGTTTCTTTTGTCACCGTGGATTTACCATGTGAAACTCAGGCTGCTCTCTCCTTTGAGAGCGTGTCGCCGCAGTGCAGCGCCACCCATTTTTTTAACCGAGACTTTAGAAAGGCAGGAGGACGAATAAGTCTTCAAGGGAAGGAACCCGGGAAACCAACTTAACTCTCCAATGTTTTATACCAAGGCAAGCCGGCCGAAAGCCCTGCTCCTCGCGATTGTCAACTGCCGTGGGTTTTTAGCATGCTTAGACCAGAAGGCACACAGCTCTGACTCGTTTTTGCATCACTTTCCGAAGGATGAGACGTTCAGTTCGATTTTCTGGTCAAACTGAGGAGAAAAGTCGAGGCCTCTACAGGGAGCGAACCCTGGAACCTCGAGTTCAGTTACTGACAGGCGAATGTCTGAACCACTCTGTCACTCTTCTTTCTTCTCTATAAGCATGGTACTCGAACTTGTTCAGTTTCAGTTTCAGTTTCTCAAGATGACGTCTCCGCGCTCGGAACGAATTCCACATGCACTAATGTCACAGATACCATGTGTATGGTGATCATGGCACAAGCCTTAAGCCTGCACATAAACCCCTGAGCTGGCCAGGTTCTGACGCCTCACCTAGACTGTGTTTTACCTAGTCTATATTTTATACTGGTATTTTATCAGCCTACCGCTCGAATAATCTTGGTTACTTGTAAATGACATGTGCTCTAACTAGTTCAGCTAAAGGCCACTTAAAAATGCAGGG
>CM060307.1:72997198-73007198 GCA_030674185.1 Monoplex corrugatus
CTCCTGTCTGGTCTTCCTGCCTCCACCATTCACATCCTACAGCGCATTCAAAACAATGCTGTACGCCTTGTACTCAAAAAGAAAAAAGCTGACCACATATCTCCTCTCCTGGCACAACTTCACTGGCTCCCTGTATCAAAGCGCATACAGTACAAACTAGACACCATGTGCTACAAAAGCCTCAATAACGCAGCCCCTGATTACCTGTCAAGCCTACTTGAGATCTATGTTCCCTCACGTACCCTCCGCTCTGCCTCCGATCCTCTGACTTTTCGCTTTCCACGCACTAAGCTCAATACCTATGGTCCACGAGCCTTCTCTGTTTCTGGTCCACTCTCCTGGAACAAACTTCCTCTCTCAGTCCGTCAGCAACCTACTTTTGTCTCTTTCAAGTCCGCTCTCAAAACTCACCTTTTCTCCTCTGCATAAAATCCTAACCTCACTCAACCCCCCTCTGCAGCCTGTCTCCGCTCGGAGGGGAATCACATTGTTATAATATATAATTGTATATGATATGCTCTCTATAATTTTCCATTGCTTTTATTCTTGCTTTTATTGCTTTTATTCTTTCTCCCCATTTATAGCCATGCGTGTGTGTGTGTGTGTGTATGTGTGTGTGTGCGTGCGTGTGTGTGCGTGCGTACGTGCGTGCGTGCGTGCGTGCGTGTGTGTCTGTTTCAGCGCTTATATTTGATTTTATCAAGATTTTGCGCTATATAAATATTGTAATTATTATTATTAGTATTATTATTAATTAACACCAGGAAGAGAGTTCTTGAATGTTATATAGAACCAATACTGTTGTACGGTTGCGAGGCGTGGACAGTCAAAAGCAAAGCCAGAACAAGATTGAGGCAGCCGAGATGTGGTTTCTAAGAAGAATGTTGAGAGTTCCATGGACAGCAAAGAAAACAAACGAGACAGTCTTGATGGAGGCAGACACAAGTAGATCATTCATAAGGAAGATTAGGAAAAGGCAGGCAACATTCATAGGCCATTTTATGAGGAAAGGGGAATTGGAACACCTGGTCACAACGGGAAAGCTGGAGGGAAGGAGAGCACCGGGTAAACCCAGGGAGAAGATGTTGGACGGACTTGCAGAGTGGCTGAAGACAGGGAAGGTGGAGGAGATGCTTGGGGCAACAAGAGATATAGAGACAGATGGAAGTCCATAATCGCCAACGCCATGCGGTAAGGCACCTGATGATGATGATGATGATGATCCAGTCAGTCAGTTCCATCAATTTCACTGTGGGATTTCTCAGCCCCCAACCGGCTTCTATCCGGAGTTGAGCACCCACTGGGAAGCATGGGACCACATGCCATAGTGAACGATGCTAATGAACTACATGAATGTAAAATGCGTTTCTCCATCCTTTACGAACAGTTCTTGTGCGGAGATTCTGGTTGATGATAGGTTTATGGGCATTCCACGATGTTGGTGGAGACATAAAAGGATTATAACGATCATACTCTTTGTTGTTGTTTTTTTCCCCAATTGTTACCGTTCATATTTTTGACAGAAGTAGCGTTAGAGTTCGTGTTGGTGTTAGTATGACTGTGTGTGTGTGTGTGTGAGTGCATGGTGGTGGTCTTTGATTTAATGTCTGTTCACTAAAGAGATTTTAGACAAAAACAGCAACAAAAACAAAAAGAAAAAAAAAGAAAAAAAAAGTGGGGATAGAGGAGAGTGAAGAGCATATTTGAAAATATTCAGTCTTGAGAAGAGATGATCCAGAAAACAACTATTTCGAGGAGAGAAAAGAAAAACTAACAAACGACGTGACCATATGTGTGTGTGTGTGTGTTGTGTGTGTGTGTGAGTGTGTGTGTGTGTGTATGTTTGTGTGTGTGCATGTTTTGTGTGTTTTTGTGTGTGTGTTGTGTGTGGTGTAGTGTGTTGTGTGGGTTGTAGTATGTAGTGTGTGTTGTGTATGTTGTGTGTGTGTGTGTGCGCGGCGCGCGTGTGTTGTGTGTGTGTGTGTGTGCACGCGCGTGTACGTTGTGTGTGTGTGTTCATTGGCGTTTATGGGATTCTTTCCTAGTAACATTTTCCTACCACTTTCCTAGTAACATTTTCCAACCACTTTCCTAGTAACATTTTCTCGACCACTTTCCTAGTAACATTTTCCTACCACTTTCCTAGTAAATACATTTTCCAACCACTTTCCTAGTAACATTTTCCGACCACTTTCCTAGTAACATTTTCCTACCACTTTCCTAGTAACATTTTCCGACCACTTTCCTAGTAACATTTCCGACCACTCTTTTTTTCTTTTTACGTGACGTTTTTTTTTTTTTTCTAAAATCTAACCATTCAGTATACTGTTTGTGGGGGCTGATGACATTGGATACTACTGATATCGACCGATGCATGATAAATTACGTAGTTTGTTATCGATGCTTTATGCGTATGCGGCTTTGCAAGCTTCGGTTATTTTTACTCGGTTTCTGTACGCTGGAAGCAAATTGTCGGATCGGCGGATGTAGCGTGCCTTTGTCAAAATGGACTCCCATCTTAGTTTCTAAACCGCTTTCGTTCTAATTTTGAACCAGGAGGTCTTCTGCTGCCGCATCCGTTTGCGTCATCGCGTGACGTCATGGTGTCGTCGTGACGTCAGCGTGTCCCTGATTGGGTACAAAGCGGGGCCGAAAAGAGTTGTCGCTCTTGCACGCGCGTGCGGTGTGTGAGTGAGCCTTTCTTATTCTTGTGCCGCAGCTGTCGCAGGAGAGACTTCACTACGTTGGGCCTAGGGGAATTTAGAACGTGTGGAGAGGAAAAGATGAGGAACCGGACGCCGCGGGGAAGAGGGAGAAAGGCGAACGAAGAGAGAGAGAGAGAGAGAAGAGAGAGAGAGAGAGGGAGAGAGAGAGAGAGAGGGAGAGAGAGGGAGAGCAAAGAAAAAACTGTGAAGTACGTTCCGCTGTCGATCACTAGTATTGATCGGCCTCTCTCTCTCTCTCTCTCTCTCTCTCTCTCTCTCTCTCTCTCTCTCTCTCTTCTCTTGTCTGTCTGTCTTCTGTCCTGTCTGTCTTTGTCCGTCTGTCTTTTCCTTTCTCTCTCTCCTTCCTCTCTCTCTCTCTCTCTCTCGTTCATTTTGCATTACTTTAATTTAATGCTTGCTGTAGACCTTCAATGGGTGAGGAATATACTAAAGTATTTTTCACGCTTATGACCTTTACTTGTAAATAAAAAATGTTATCTCTCTCTCTCTCTCTCTCTCTCTCTCTCTCTCTCTCAATCTATCTAGTCTCTGTTTCTCATCTCTGTCTCTCTTTCTCTGTGTCTCTGTCTCTATCTGTCTCTGTCTCTCTCTGTCTTTCTGTCTTTCTCTGTCTCTCCCTCTCTGTCTCTGTCTGTCTGTCTGTTTCTGTCTCTCTATCTCTCTGTCTCTTTGTCTCTGTCTGTCTCTGTCTCTCTGTCTCTGTCTCTGTCTGTCTGTCTTCTGTCTGTCTCTCTCTCTCTCTCTCTCTCTTCTCTCTCTCTCTCTCTCTCGTACGGTCATGTAAGTGCCAAAACTAAGCCGGAATCCATGTTTCCGGAAACATCGAATCAACTCTGTGTGGTGGTCTTTGATTTAATGTCTATTCACTCTGTGTGTGTGTGTGTGTGTGTGTGTGTGTGTGTGTCTGGTGTGTGTGTGGTGTGTGTCTGTGTGTGTATGTGTGTGTGTGTCTGTGTGTGTTTGTATATGTGTGTGTTGTCTGTATGTGTGCGCGCTTGCTTATGCGCGCTCTCGAGCAAGCGTGGATGTGTGGGGGAGTTTTTAAAGTAAGAGAGTTTATGTGACGCACCTGTTCGTGTACGCACGTGTGTGTAACGCCTGTATGTCCACGTGTTTGAATAAGGAAGCCTACGTCAATATGTTGTAAATCTGCGCTGGTGGTCATATATTGGATTGGAAAGAAAACGGTGTGTGTGTGTGCATATGTGTGAACGGGGGGGGGGGTTTAGTTGTGTCTTTTTTTGTTTTTTTGTTCGTTTGTTTTCAGTTCTTTTGTATGAGAAAAGGGGAATAAATCTTAGCTGTGGGGGCGGTAGGGATTATATGTCTCGTTTTCATTCACAAACGCCAGAAAGCTGAGCAGTTTCTATGGCTGAGATCGATAGGTGAGTTTGTGACAGTATAGGTCTGCATTGTATATATTCTTGGGTGTTCCTTTTTGGTTCTTTTCCTTCCCTTTTTTTTTTCCTTTGGAAGATGGGGGTGGATGTGGGATGTGCAGATTTACGACAGGGTCGAGCTATACTAACACTCCTTCTTTTCTATTTTTGTGTGTTTGTGTGTTTGTGTGTGTGTGTGTGTGTGTGTTGCGTGCATGTTGTGTGTGTGTGTTGTGTGATTGTGTGTGTGTGTGTGTGTGTGTGTATGTGTGTGTGTGTATGTGTGTGTGTGTGTTGTGTGTGTGTGTGTGTGTGTGTGTGTGTGTGTGTGTGTATGTGTGTGGTGTGTTGTGTGTGTGTGTGTTGTGCTGTGTGTGTGTGTGCAGTCTGTAGTTGGAAGGTGATGTGTGTATGATAGTGATGATGATGGGGGTGATAATCAACACATATCAATGCATTCGCGCACACAATCCAAGGACAGCCCCTGGCGTTGACCACTCCGTCCAATTTATCGCACAGGGGATAAACACACACACACCACAAAAACACACACACACACACACACACACACACACACACACACACACACACACACACACACAACACACACACACACACAAAAGAAACTGAATACAAATCTAAACATAATTAAGGACACTAAAACATACATAAGAACAGCCTAAATTACTTAAAATTACTTCAGCATTATCTCACCTACCTAGAGCCAAAAATGCATTTAATACATGTGCCCAATTATCTATCCTAAGAAAAAATACTAAAGACTTTATCGCAGACATACAGGTGAATAGACAAGCAAGGCAGAAAATGATTGGAAGAAAGGACAGAAAACAAAGGAACAGGGCAGAAACAAAGAGAGTGACAGAAAAGAGGACATTTCTGGCACAGATTTTGCAGAAGGTGGGGATACTATTTATACTGAAAGAGCCCCCAGCATCCCCACGGGGTGTGTCCGTTACATTAACCACTGCACCAAAAGGTGTTTAGTCATACTAACAATTTTTTTTTTTTTTTTTCAAAATACCCGACAGGTCGTATTAGTTTAAAGCGCGAAAAATACGGTAGGACTTCAGGACCTGGCCAGCTCATAGGTTTTTGCGCAGGCTTAAGGCTTGTGCTATGATCACCATACACATGCCAATGTTATGTTAGTGCATATGGAATTCATTCCGACCACGGAGACGTCGTCTTGAGAAACTGAAAAATGAAACTGAAGCTGGAATTACACTAGATGAATATTCTCTCGAGGCCATAATTATACAACATTTGCAAAATGCTGACTGGGGATAATGCTCATTGTCTTTCAAACCGACGTGGCATGAAATTGTGTAATTGTTGAATAAAAGGGACCCTAACTTGCTTTCGAATCCCTTGATAAGCAGGCTAAAAATCATCAACGTTTGTTGCAGTTGGTGATGTAGCTCGCATAACGTCATCAACCGCGTACTGCTTAGTCGTCTTGAGCAGGTTGAACTGTCAGTTTCAGTTTCAATAATTGTTGTCTTAACCCTTTGACTCCCGCACTCTGTCCACCAGCACCCTCGCATTGTCAACCATGCTTGCAAAGCAAAAACTTAACCCATTGACTCCCTCACTCTATCCACCAGATTCCAGCAGGGAACTGGTGGGTAAGTTGAGAGAGTCAAAGGGTTAAGTTTTTGCAGTTGGTGGATAGAGTGCGAGAGTCAAAGGGTTAAGATGGTTTCACAGGCACACCGGTGATTTCAAATGCGCTTAACACCAATAATGCCATGTTATGGGAGAGTCCAAATTGACCACTGTATTTACTACAAGCTTTCGCATAAACTGTATCCGTTGGCAGTGTTACCTAGTTTAAGGACAACATGTTTCGTTTGTTCGTTTTTTCAATTTTCCTTCAACCCTACCCTCACCTCAACGTTTATTGTGTAAAATCCAGGCTGCTTTCTTTGCTTTTCTTGTTATTGTTGTTGTTTTTTCTTTATCATTATTATGATTGTTATCATCATCATCATCATCATCATCATCATCATCATCATCATCATCATCATTATTAGTAATAGCAATAGTAGTAGTAGTAGCAGTAGTAGTAGTAGTAGTAGTAGTATTGTTGTTGTTATTATTATTGTTGTTGTTATTATTATATTATTATTATTATTATTATTTTTATTATTATTATTATGTTGTTGTTGTTGTTGTTGTTGTTCGTGATGTTGTTGTCATAAGTCTGCGTGTGTTCTCGTTTACCTATTAAAATGCGTATTCGTTACAGATCTTTGCCAGGGACAAGTCCTTCGTTACCGTGGTATCTTTAACATGCGTTGAATGCCTGCTGCTGCACAAAGGAACTCGGTGTGTCGTCTCATCTGAAAGACCATAGCACACGTGACGTGACGCGTATTGAAAGTAAGTGGTTTCCATGTCATCAGCACTTGAATGAACTGACTGACATCGCTCGCAGAAACCCACACAAGCTGTGGTGAGATAGCAACTGCACGATAGTAGATGTTTGAACAACAACACTCTCTCTTTCAACTCTCATCTAGGTATATATGACTTGCGTCGTGTCACCTTTGGCAGAAGTTGCGAGTTTAGCCCGACATTGTTTCAAAACCATAATAACCAAAAAACAATAAAACAACAAAAAACAACAAAAAACAAACAAACAAACAAAAAAAACAAAATTTTTCTTCTTGGAACCTGTATGCGTACGGGTACACACTGGCAAAGAAATACACATGCGCCCGCACACACACACTCACGCACACTCATGCACGCACATACACACACGTGCGCGCGTGCGCACACACGCACACACATATACTTACACACACGCACATTCACACACGCACACACACGCGCGAGCGCACACACGCACACACACATACACGCGGACATATGCATGTGTATGCGCACATATCAATATATACATCGCGCACGCGCGCACACACACACACGCACACACACACAAACACACAAACACACAAAAACACACGAATACACACACACACGAACACACACACACACACACACACACACACACACACACACACACACACACACACACACACACACACACACACACACACACACACACACCCTCGCCGGCGGGTACATGTAAATGTATGTGCACATAACAATATGTACATCGCGAATACTCACACCATCACCATCATCGTCATTATAAATCAATTTGTCGTCAAGTTAACATTAAAGTTGTAGTGACATTTGAATGAACGTTCCAACTCTATCTCATAAAAAATCATCACAAACATTGTCACTTGGTACAGGATCAACACTAAACTGGGCCTTTACCGGAGCTGCGATATTTTTTTCATCAAACTTTAACGGGACAGAATGCTGGAGAATAACAAAGAGTGACCTTACTACTATTAATATGATTTTTTTAAACAAAGCGTAGAAACGTTATATATCATATGATCATCATTTACATACTATTGTTCATATTATTGATCGACAAACTGACTCAGTAGTTAAGTAGAGTCCTTGTTATATGTTTAATATTTTTCATTTGTAAACAGCCATATAGTTTGGTCTTATATAAATCTGAACATACCCTCGACTCAGAAAAATGTGTGAGTGTGTGTGTGTGTGTGTGTGTGTGTGTGTGTGTGTGTGTGTGTGTGTGTGTGTGTGTGTGTGTGTGTGTGTGTGTGTGTGTTGTGTGTGTGTGTGTGTGTGTGTGTGTGTGTGTGATTTAACGTCTATTCACTAAAGTGATTTTAGACCAAACAAAAAACAAACCAAAAAAGTGAGGATACATGAGAAGTGAAGAGGATACTTGAAAAAATTCAATCTTCAGAAAATAGAAATGAACCAGAAAACAACTATGCAGAAGACGGGAAGGAAAAACTCACAAATGACGTTACCATAATTCACGATTTAAACAGTAAAATTGGCTAACCATAACAGTGAACGTGTGAAATAACGGTGTGTTAAAGATAATTTGCTATAGGACTTTTTGACAGGCTAACAAAAAAATTCATATGTTAAGGATGGTGAGGCAAATATGTCAGAAACTGTCTTTCTAGATAGCGTGGGTGTATGTCGTTTTACCCGAACGCAGGAAAGAGTATGACTATGTATCTTCTTTCCGCACAGACACACTATATTCCTGGTGTATTTTGTTCTGAATGCATACAGTTTCCACCTATACATAAGGGATTGTATAATTCTGCTGGCAGGAAACTGCTTAAGTGTTTTGCTAATGTCAAATTTCATGCAACATTTTTCATACTTTTTCTGTTTATCTTGGAACTGCTTCCATACGTGGGTGTCCACTAAGGTATAACACTCATGCAATGAGAGAGAAAGCTGTATATTATTTGAATCTGGTGAGCTCTTTGCCCCCCATTTGGCAACCCTATCAACTATATCATTGTAATGAAAAGAACTATGAGATGGTATCCAGCAGAAAGTATTATCAATGCCTCTTAAGGAGAAACTATGAATCTAATAATAATAATAATTAATAATAATTACAATATTTATATAGCGCAAAATCTTGATAAAATCAAATCTAAGCGCTGAAGCAGACACACACGCACGCACGCACGCACGCACGCACGCACGCACACACACGCACGCACGCACACACACACACACACACACACACACACACGCATGGCTATAAATGGGGAGAAAGAATAAAAGCAATAAAAGCAAGAATAAAAGCAATGGAAAATTATAGAGAGCATAGCATATACAATTATATATTATAACCATGTGATTCCCCTCCGAGCGGAGACAGGCTGCAGAGGAGGGGGGGGGAGGGTTGAGTGAGGTTAGGATTTTATGCGGAGGAGAAAAGGTGAGTTTTGAGAGCGGACTTGAAGGAGACAAAAGTAGGTTGCTGACGGACTGAGAGAGGAAGTTTGTTCCAGGAGAGTGGACCAGAAACAGAGAAGGCTCGTGGACCATAGGTATTGAGCTTAGTGCGTGGAAAGCGAAAAGTCAGAGGATCGGAGGCAGAGCGGAGGGTACGTGAGGGAAGATAGATCTCAAGTAGGCTTGACAGGTAATCGGGGGCTGCGTTATTGAGGCTTTTGTAGCACATGGTGTCTAGTTTGTACTGTATGCGCTTTGATACAGGGAGCCAGTGAAGTTGTGCCAGGAGAGGAGATATGTGGTCAGCTTTTTTCTTTTTGAGTACAAGGCGTACAGCATTGTTTTGAATGCGCTGTAGGATGTGAATGGTGGAGGCAGGAAGACCAGACAGGAGTGAATTGCAATAGTCAATGCGAGACATTATGAAGGAGAGAACGAGTTTTGCAGTTGTTTCGACAGAGAGATACTTCCTGATCAGCCTTATACGATGGAGATGATAGTAGCAAGATCTGGCAGTTTGAGAAACAAAGTTGTTCATGGAGAGGGTAGAGTCAATGCAGACACCAAGGTTTTTAGCTGAATCAGAAATTGGGACTGATGTGTTACATAATGGGAGAGAAAGAGGAGGCAGCTGAGAAAGTTTCTGACGGGTGCCAATGAGGATAGCTTCTGTCTTGTCGTCATTAAGCTGAAGTTTGTTGAACGTCATCCAGGTCTTAATGTCCGAGTAACACTCAGTGGTGCGAGTCAACAGGCGCTGTATATTATCAGGTGAGTCACTGTCTTGAAGTTGGGTGTCATCAGCATAGAAGTGGTGTTTTATAGAGTGGGAGTTGATGATGGTGGACAGGGGGGAGGTGTAAAGAGTGAAAAGAACAGGGCCAAGGACAGATCCTTGTGGAAACACCACAGGTCAGGTATGCAGGTTGAGAGTAAGTGCCATTGATGAGAACAGTTTGTTTTCTGTTTGATAAATACGAAGTGAAAAAGGAGAGAGCAATGTCAGAGATGCCAAAAGTATGATGAAGTCTAGAAAGGAGAATACCATGG
>CM060307.1:73019698-73049698 GCA_030674185.1 Monoplex corrugatus
AGTTGTGTCTACTGGACTGCTGAAAAAGGCCCAGTGTGAAAGCAAAGAACAGGAAATACATCGGTTGCTGTGAATTTTTTGCACTACATTATTGTACTGATTACCAGTAATGACTTTATTTTTGTAGCGGTCTGTTGCCGTCTCTGTTGATAAAAGTCGTGGACCCAAAATCTGATATTTGGAGTTCACTCCCACCTGTCAGCATAAAAACTGGCCAGTTTGCTGTTTACCTTTATTGTTTCAATAAGTGTTTATGGTGTAAGCTTAGTGTTTTACAAGTACTTCCCCACTCCAACACTGCCATGGCATATTTTAATGCAAACTGAGAGTCTGATTAGAAGTAATTCTTTGCAGATTTGATGGCACGCATATGGAATTTTCAGAATGTAATGAGAATTTTTTTTTTTCATTTTTGAACAATATCCGATCTCCAATCTTCAAACTCTATATCACTGAGTGGAGGGTATATGGAATTTTCGGAGTGGATGACTTCCTTTCTTTTCCTCTCTCTCTCCTACAATTGTTGTTCCACCTAGTGGCAAGCGTGGCTAGGTATTCGCTAGGTAAGGCTAGGTAGCATCCAGAGAATCTGGCTGGCGAGGTAAACATGGTGGTCGTGCAAGTCGCCTTTGTGTTTGACGACTCCGTCTTTTGTTGTTAAATAAACGCCGAACATTGGCTAAAATCCACTTCACCTCAAGTACCGTTTCACAACTTTTTTTCCTCGCCCTCGCCACTCGCTATCTCGCCACTTGGGCCCGAGCATGCATTGCAACATGACTTCGGCTTCTTGTAGACAGACCTTCAGTTTCTGCTACTTGCGGCCAGGGTATTGAATCTAAATGTGGGACGAGTTACCATAAAAACGTAAAGAATGCAAGTCATACTCAACTGTGGGTATGCTAGAGCCCCTTTTGGTATAAATAGTATCTCCACTTTCAGGAAATTATGTGCAAAGAATTTCCTGTTTCGTCACTGTTTCTTCTTTCCTGTTTTGCTTTATTATTACATTTTCTGCCTTTCTGGTCCATGCTGTGTATGTGTTCTATAAAGCCTTACATTCTCTTAGGACTGATAATTGGGTATCTGTATTAAGTGCATTTTGGTTCAAAAGAAATGTAGTGCGCAGAAGCAATTTTAGGTAAGTTAGGCCAGTTTTATACGTTTTAATATTTTTACATTGCATTCAGGTTCTTCGGTATTGAGGGCCCACAATCAAACTTGATTATTCTGGCACCTATAACTGGGGGGTTTGCAGCAGATAAATCTGGGCAGTGGACATGTCTTTAGAGTTCAGTTTTAATCATGATGATGGGGGGTGGGGTGAGGAGGCAGGAGGGGGAAGGGGGGTGAAGAGGGGTGGGGTGGGTGAAGAGGGCAGCAGAGGGGTGGAGCAGGGGCTCTGAGAGGAAGTGGGGGGGAGGGAAGGGGGGTCGGTCTAGTCTGGGATTTTGGAGGCCCTTGACACGAATGTGTCAAGTGTTGAGGCCTCAACTGTTCCTTGTTGGAGATTGTTCCAGTTCTTTACAGTTCTAGGCAGAAAAGAAGCAGCTCTATACTGGGTCCTTGATGCGATCAAGTGGAACTGTCTGTCATGGCCACGTCGCTTACGGTCAGGTAGAGGGACTAGTTTTGCTTTTAGGCTGGGACAGTGAACAAGGCCTTGGTGCACTTTGAACAGCATAGTCTTGCTACTTGCCGTCGTTTCTCCAATGAGGGCCAGCCCAATATGACCAGCATGCTGCTAACACTAGAAGTGTTCCTATATCTGTTAAGGACGAAGCGTGCAGCTCGTCTTTGAACCTCTTCTATTTTGGTTATGTTTTTGTCTGTATGAGGGTCCCAGACGGAAGACGCGTACTCCAGATGGGGGCGAACTAGCGCTTTGTAGACTCGTTCCTTGATCTCTGAGGAGCTGATTTTCAGGTTCCGTCGGAGGAATATGAGCCTTCTATTTCCTTTGAAACACAGGTTGTTTATGTATTCGTCCCAACTCATGTCTTTGGCCACGGTGACACCAAGGTATTTTGTAGATGTTACGGTGTCGAGGGTATGTCCGTGAAGGGAATAGTCATAGTGAAGTGGGGACCTACTCCTTGTGACACGAAGGGTTTGGCATTTCGCAGGATGAAACTCTATATCCCAGCTCTGGAGATCTTCTTGGAGCTGTTCTTGGTCTTGACTGTTGGCTATCATCCTGGATACTGCTGTGTCATCGGCGAACATCCGTGCCTTTGCTAAGAGCTTCTCAGGGAGGTCGTTAATATATACTAGGAACAAGCATGGACATAGCACAGACTCCTGAGGTACACCAGATTTGACGTTCACTGCAGAGGAGGACGCTCCACCCACTAATACTGCTTGCTGCCGATCCTTGAGAAAGTTGGAGATCCATGCTCCTGTAGTTCCTCTGATGCCATATCTCTGGAGTTTATGCATTAGCAAAGAGTGATTGAACCGGTCAAATGCCTTTGAAAAGTCCATATGAGGACATCGGTACGTTTGCCTCTTTCCAGGTTTGCAGTCAGCTCTTCAGTGAACTCAAGGAGTTTGGTTTGGTTTTCTTAAACCCTTAACGATAAACCGGAAGAAATACACGCCAGGGACAGAATTATCCTTGGATTATGTGTGCAAGTGCATTGATATGTGTACTTAATTTTCATTTTTTAGATTTTTTTCATTGAGATATTACATACGTTATGAAATGATCCTGATATGGCTTGCGCAGTCGGTTGTACTTTAAAAATATGACTGAATAATGGGGAAAAATGCAAAACAGAACGACAAGACCAGGTCAGGTAGGGCGGTGTTATACATTAACGCTTAACGTGTAACTTCGAAAGACACTGTATCTGTGACCACCAACAATACCAACAACAACAAACTAGTCTGACTCAGTTCAGTTTGTCGGGCATAGCAATATGCAGAACAATTTATCTTTTTAAATTCCAGGCACAACAAACTCATGACCAGATTATATCAACTATAATTAGTATGTTGCACGTTCAGCGACAGCGACTGTGATCCTTTTGCACCGTGTCATCAGTGAACAAGAAGCCCTGCACGTCCATGACCTGTGTCAATATCCCAAGACGCTACATGGTGTCGTTTACACGTTCACTTACCGTCTGATCCATCTACCCGACCTTCAGAGTGTCCTGGTGAGTAATCGGATCAACCGAAATTAAACAAAATCACATTACTTTCTAGACGAGACAAACAAAAACATGTCACTGAAAAATGTTTTGTCCTTTACATTTTTTATGTTTTCTTGGAAATGCCGTGCAGTGATTTCTACCACAAGCGGAACCTACACTGAGCACTTATCGAGTTAAGCACTGGAAATAAAGTTAATATTTTGGTGTGCACCTTTATAATATGTGTCTATTTGTTCTTGCTACAAATTATCATTTGTCTCTCTGATTTGCATTTTCTTTGCGTTTTGTTTATTTCATGAATTCTACAGATGTTTGCCTTACAAAAAGATGAAAATGAACAATGGTGCGAGCGGACAGTTAAATGAAAAAAAAAAAAAGAAAAAGCCGCCACGCCCATCCAACCTTTCTGTGTATCTTTTGCTAAATGTATGGTTGGTTAGCTCCACGCACCCACCCCCCCTTCCGAAAAAAAAATCCTCTTTCAAGACAGTTCTTTTATCGAAAAAGAGATCGTACGGATGTTGACAGGTACAACACAGGTCCTACATATTTTTCAAAGAGATAATGTGAACAACATAAGATTTAAAAGTTAATCGAACTGATATCGGACTAATAAACGAAGAACTGATATCAGACTAATAGAGTACAGCAATTGTAGTGCAAGCGCGTTTTTAGTTGTGGATCCCATTTACACTATGCTGTATCCACTGTTTTCCAAACAGGCACAAGAAACGTTGTCAATACAGACAAGTGTCGTGGACCTGGTGTCACAGGAATGTCAACTGATTGCCACCATAGGACACGGTCAGCTGTTTGAGACACAATATCACAGGTAAGTCAACATGTGCACATGGCTGCAAACAACAGTAACAACCAAAACTACAGAAAGTTAGTTGAGGATCTGGTTTTATTTATCAAGGTTATTGTCCCCACGCTTGGAAGGGATTCTGTATGTACTGACGCCACAAAAGCCATGTGATGAAAAAGGATCCAAAAAATCTGCATAAGCGATCAGCTGCGTGTGTGCGCGCGCACTCATACACACACACACATACACACTCATACACACACACACATACACATATACACACATACACACACGCGCGCGCGCACCCTCGTGTGGAAGCCAATGGCTATTTCTGTACGTATAGTATCCCTCACCCTCTGAAAAATTTATGCTAGAAATGTCTTCTTTTGTTATTTTCTTTGTCTGCCTCGTTCCTTTGCTTTCTGCCATCTTTTCCTTTATCCGCTTTGCTGGCCCATTTACCTGTATGTATCCATAAAGCCTCACATTCTTTCTATTAGGGCGGATAGTTGGGTACATGTATTAAATACATTTTTGCTCTAAGGAAACATGATGTGCAGAGGCAATACCGCTGTGGGGATACCGGGGACTCTTTCAGTATGAATAGTATCCCCACCTTCTGCAAATTATGTGATAGAAATTTTCTCTTTTCTGTCACTCTCTTTGTTGCTTCCATTTTTGCGTTTTGTCATTTCTACCTATCATTTTCTGCATTCCAGTCCATTCACCTGTATGTGTTCTATAAAGTCTTACGTGCGTTCTCTTAGGATTGATAATTGGGTGCCTGTATTAAGTGCAATTTTGGCTTTATGGAAACGAGTATGCGGAAGCAATTTTAGGTAATTTAGGCCCGATTTTATGCATGTTTTTCTGTCCATAGTTATGTTTAAATTTGTATTCAGGCTTTTTTTTAAATCTACTGTGCGATAAATTGGACAGAGTGGTCAACGCCAGGGGCATCTCCTTAGATTATGTACACGAATGCATTGATATGTGTACTTAATTTTCTTTCCTTTTTTTTTTTTTTTGTCCTGTCAAAGTATTGTATATGTTTTGAAACACTTATAGCCGTGATATGGCTGTATGCAGTCGGCTAGGCTTTAAAAACAAAAACAAAAAATAATACTGCAGAAGCAATTTTAGTTATTTTAGATTAGCCTTTATGCGTTTTATGTACGTAGGATTTAAACATTTGTGTTCAGGTTTGTTTTTTCACACCTTGGTGATAAATTGGACAGAATGATCAATGCCAGTGGTACATCCTTAGATCATGTGCGTGACTGCATTGGTATGTGTACTTGGTTTTCTTTTCCATGTTTCCCCCCCCCCCAGTATCAACGAGGTGTGTGTTAAAGAGATGCTTATAGCCCTGACGATGGACTTTAAATAATAATAATGATGATAACAGCAATAATAATTACACTAATAACAATAATAATAATAATAATAGTCATGTAATGTTAATGATGGTAATGATAATGATGATGACCTTTATTTTATCATTGTTCCATTGAGCCTCAGTTTCTACCATCGGGATAAATTGCGTACATGTATTAACTGCGTTTTCAGATCTAAGAAGATGTAATTGCTTTGTGGCAGTTATAGTCTTCTAGGTCAGTTTGTATAGAGGCCTATGTTTTTGTGTACTTAAGGTCTGTTTATGCATTTGTATTCAAGTTTTTGTCTAACCCCCTGGGTGTTAACTTAAGCAGAATATAACAGCAGGGAAATTTCCTTAGATTAATTAAGTGAATGCAGTGATATTTGTCTTGACTGGTCTCAAAAAGGCATTAGAATAGACGGAGAATACCTGTCACCTCAGGTTTACTGACGACATTACCATCTTTGCGGAGAGTCTCAAGCAACTGCAAAATATGCTGAACAAAATAAATGCGGCAAAAAGTAGGACTAACAATAAACTTGAAGAAAACAAAAATTGTGGTCAACAACTACATCGAAGACCTAGACGGAAAAGTAACAATCGAAAATGAAGAGCTAAAAATGGTCGACCACAACATATACTTAGGCCAACGCATCTCAGCAGATTCCTCCTCCAAAGAGGAAGAAATCAAACGTAGGATAACCTTTGGCTGGCGAACGTTTCGAAGAGCAACTAGTGTTTTCAAGAATGACAAAATTGTGTGCGTATTGAAATGGTTCTAGCCTTCATATGGCTGTACGCAGTTGGCTGGGCTTTAAACAAAAATAACAGTAACACTAACTTTTCATTGAGACGTACTGATTTCTCAATTTCCTAATGTATGTAGTTTTAGTCTGTGCACTTACAATTTGGGTTCAATTTGTTTCAGTGTGTCTGCAAAAACGTTACGCTACGTATTGCACCTGAAAAGATGAGCAGCAGCAGCAGCAACGACAGCAGCAGCAGCAGTAAAAACAGAACAAGAAGAACAAGAACAAGTAAGCCTCCTTTGGAATATGTTATAGACAACAGGGAAAAAAATTAGAAAAAAAAAACAAATAAAAAAGGAATAAATACAACTGAAAACAAAAAAACAAATAAAAACATAGCAAAGACATTCACAATAAGAAGAAGAACGATAAGAAGACGAAACGAAGAAGAAAGACAAGAAGACGAAACGAAGAAGAAAGACAAGAACACGAAACGAAGAAGAAAGACAAAAGGAAACGAAGATGAAAGATCAGAATAGGAAACAGAGAAAATGTAAGGCAACATAAACTAAAACAGCAAGATTCGGGACAACAAAAACGTAGGAGGAGACCAAAAAAAAAAAGAAATAAACAAAAGAAAGTCAAGAAAAACAAGAACGACAAGAACAACCAAAAACAATGGAGAAAAAAACTAATATTCATCACCAAAAAGTCAACAACAACAACAACAAAGTAAAGAAAAAAAAAGAAAAAACAGCAGCAACAAAAATAACACAAAACAGAAACCCAGAGCAAATAAAGCATGACAAAACAGGAACAAGAAAGTTAAAACAAAACGAATAGAAAACGGAACAATACACAATGCACGGCAAATCCAAAACTGTGCTTGTTACGCAATCAACAAGATCATCAACATGGATACACAGGAGAAATGAGGAGCAAAAGGAACAAGAAGCAATGCGACAGGCAACAGAAAAAGAACATCTATGATGAAAACCGCAAAAACGTCACCAGCAAATCGCCAACAAAAGCACAAAGAACGGTGAAAGGGGAAAATATCAAGAATAATAAACACGTCGAAAAGAACAGCAACACCAACAGGATCAAGAATGAAAATCAATGGAACGAGCATATCTAGGGGACAAAATCAAAAACAACGGAAAATGGCTAAAACCACATAAAGAAGGCAAGCAACAAAACAAAAGGGAAAAGAAAATGGGAAAAGTGACACAAACAAAAACAACAGAAAAAAAGGAAAGTTGAGCAATACTGACAAAACAACAAAAACAAAGAGAAAAAATATGAACATAAACAGAGACGACAAGAAGTCAAAGAAAGGAACAAAAGAAAAAAAACAAAGTGAACAAGAACAAGAGGAGGAACAAGTACAGGAAGAACCAAGTGTAGAACAGCAAAACGTACACCAGGAAGTATACAATAACAATATTAACACATGGCAGAACCAGAACACCAAAGGCACCTAAGAACAGAACAAACAAAACGTTTCAGAAAGGACAAAAATAACACAGAAAAAACACGAGAAAAAAAAAGACCGAGCACTAAGAACCAAAAAAGCGGCAAGAACAAGAAAAACAAAAACAACAAAATCATTCTGAAGAGAAACAAAGAGCAAGATAGAAACAGCAATAGGACAAGCAACAGAAAAAGAACATCTGTGATGACAACAACGGCAACAACGTCACCAGCAAACTGCCAAGAAAAGCACAAAGAACGGTGAAAGGGGAAAAAAACATCAAAAACAATAAACGCGTCAAAAAGAACAGCAACACCAACAGGATCAAGAATGAAAAACAATGGAACGAGCATAAGTAGGGGACAAAATCAAAAACAACGGAAAACGGCGAAAACCATATGAAGAAGGCAAACAAGAAAGAAAAACGGGGAAAAGTGACACAAAAAAAACAAAAGAAAAGAAGAAAGAGAACTTGAGCAATAATGACAAAAACAAAGAGAAAATTACGAACATAAACAAAGGCGGCAAGAAATCAAAGAAACAAACGAAAGAAAAACAATCAACAAGAACAAGAGGAGGAACAAGTACAGGAAGAACCAAGTATAGAAAAGCAAAAACGTACACCAGCAAGTATACAGTAACAATATCAACACATGGCAGAACCAGAACACCAAAGGCACCAAGGAACAGAACAAACCTTTACAGAAAGAACAAACATAACACAGAAAAACACGAGAAAAAAGACCGAGCACTAAGAACCAAAAAAACAGCAAGAACAAGAAAACCAAAAACAAAAACAACAAAATTATTCTGAAGAGAAACGAGTACACAAAGAACAAGATAGAAACAGCAATAGGACAAGCAACAGAAAAAGAACATCTGTAATGACAACAACGGCAAAAACTTCACCAGCAAACTGCCAAGAAAAGCACAAAGAACGGTGAAAGGGGAAAAAATCAAGAACAATAAACAAGTGGAAAAGAACAGCAGCACAAACATGATCAAGAATGAAAATCAATGGAACGAGCATAACTAGGGGACAAAATCAAAAACAACGGAAAACGGCTAAAACCACACGAAGAAGACAAGCAACAAAATAAAACGGAAAAGAAAATGGGGGAAAAGTGACACAAACAAAAACATAAGAAAAAAGGAAAGAGAAATTTGAGCATTAACAAAAACAACAAAAAGAAAGAGAAAAAAATTATGAACATAAACAAAGACAAGAAATCAAAGAAACAAAAGAACAACAGTCATCAAGAACAAGAGGAAAAAGTACAGGAAGAACCAAGTGTAGAAAAGCAAAACTTTCACCAGCATGAATACAGAAACAATATCAACACATGGCAGAACCAGAACACCTAAGGCAGCTAGAAACAGAACAAACAAAACTTTACAGAGAGAACAAACAAAACACAGAAAAACACGAGAAAAAAGTTCAAGAGCACTAAGAACTGAAAAAGCAGCAAGAACAAGAAAATCAAAAACAACAAAATTATTCTGAAGAGAAACAAGTACAGAAAGAGCAAGATAGAAACAGCAAAAGCGACAACACCAAAATAATAAAAACATCAACAAATGGCAAAAAAAAAAAAAAAAACACTCAAGATAACATGAATTACAAAATCTGAGCAGAGTAAAAGAAAGAAGACATTAACAAATGGTGAACAGGAGAATTAAAATGCTACATCACAGCTACAGCAATACGGAAAAGAAACCCTTAAAAAAAAAAATACACAAATAAATCACAGATGAAGAGAAAAAAACAAACAATACACAATATATAGCAAATCCTTTACTATTATCATTGCACAACCAAACGGCACCAACAGCAAGAGATCGGGAGAAATAGAAGAGTAAAAGGGCAAGATGCAGAACAACAAGAAGCAGAAAAAGAAATCTATGATAACAATAACGGAAGATATCAACAAGTCATCACTAAAATCACAAAGAAGTGAGGAAGGGGAAAAAATCAAGAACAAAAGGTAAATCAAAAACAAAATAACAAGACCAGGAATAAAAAAAATACTGAACAAACATAACTAATGGACGAAATCAAAAGCAACAACAACAAAACCAACAACAAAAACCGTGAAACGATATGAAGAAAACGAGCAACAATTTAAAACAGAAGAAAACAAAGCAAACAGAAAGCAAGATAAAAGGGAAACGGAAGAAACAAAAAAGTAGAACATTCATGACAAGAACAACAGGAATAAGAAAAAAAAAAACACGAACATAAACAAATACCGCAAGATGTCGGATAAACAGAAGAACAGTCAGCAGGAACAAGTGGAGGAACAAGTGGAGGAAGAAGTACAGGACGAATAAGTGTAGAAGAGCAAAATACATCAGCAAGAATACGATCACAATATCAACACATGACAGAACCAGAACACCAAAGGCACCAAGGAACGGGAACAAACAAAAACAATCTTCAGAAAGAACAAATACAAGACAGAAAAACACGAGAAAAAAGCAAAAAAAGCACTAAGAACTACACGAGCGGCAAAAACATGAAAAACTAAAACAAAAACAAAACAAAATTATTCGGAAGAGAAAATACAGAAAAGCGACAACAGCACGAACATAATAATAATACCAGCAAATAGACAAACCACAACACCAAGGTCACTAACAATAACATGAGTTACAAAGTCCAGTAGACAGAGCAAAAACAACACAAAGAAAGAGATGCACAACGACAGAAAGAAATAACTTCAACTATTATGACAACAGCACGAAAGAGAACCCCCCCCAGAAAAAAAAAACAACAACACATAAACAAAAAATCAGAAACGAAAAAATAGAAAAGAAAACAAGAACAGTACACGGTAAATGGCAAACCCATGATTTGTATTGCACTGTCTCTAACAACGGTATCAACATGGATAAACGGATATGAAAAGAAATCTACAACAGCAAAAAACCAGGAGAACCTGAAGAGTAAAATGGACAAGAGGCAACAAGAAGAAAAAATCTATGACAATAATAAAGGCAAAAACATAACAAATCGCCAAGAAAAGCACGACGAAGAAGACTGGAACAGAAAAAAAATCAACATAAAAAAAAAAAAATGAAAAGACGAATAGCAACTGAACAAAGAACAAGAATGGGAAAAAAGACTAAAGAAACATAACTACGGGAACAAATCAAAAGCAAAGGCAAAAGAAAAAGAAAAATAGCTGACACAATACGAAGGAAGCGAGCAACAAAAAACAGAAAAGAAAAACAAATAAAAAACAACAGAAAAACAAAAGGGAAAGACAGCAGGAAACAAGAAGTTAAAGCATAAATGACAAGAACAATGAAAACAAATGGAAAAAATACATAACCAAAGACATCAAGAAGTTAAAGAAACAAACAAAACAAAAAAGAGAAAAACACCAACAACAAGAGCAATAAAAAGAAAGAAAAAAAAAGCAAATACAAGAAGAGAACAAGTCAAAGGAAGAAACAAAGCGAACAGTAACAACACAGAAGATACAAAAACAAGAAAAGAAACGGGCACTGGAAAAAAAGATGACAACCGACAACAAAGAGTATAAGAACATAAAACAGCAAATGGCAGAACCACAACATCAGGAGCACAAGTAATATCAGGAATAAGAAAAAATATAACGCAAAACAAAACAAAACAAAACAAAAACAAAATCCGTAGGAAAAAAACAATAAAACATATCGCAAGAGCAATAGGACAACAACAACAAAAGAAAGAAAAAAAAGGAAATAGAAAAAAAAATCAACAACAGACAGAAAAACAACCACAACTCAAACCTGAGCACAGCTATGTCAAAAGCAACATAAACAACGACAAATCAACAAAATTGAAAATAAAAAATCACGAATGGAAACTAAATTCAACTAGAAGTCAATCATACAACCAAACAATAGTAACAAAAAAGTCAACGAGAACCAGAAAAGAAACAGACGACAGAAAGAACGAGATGAAGAGGAAAAACAACAAGAACATAAGAATATCAACAGATATACCACAACCACCAAGAGCGTCAACAAGAACACGAATAAGAAACTACCGAGCAGAACAGAAACATCACAGCAAAAACAAAGAAATGAAACGCAAAACAGGAGATTAAAAAAACAAAAACTATTACAACTACACACGAATCAGAAACCCAAAATAGAGCAAACAAAACGATACAGAAGCAAAAAACAAAAAACAAAAAAAACCAGTTTACGAGGGTTCGCTGAACCGATCAAGCCTAACAAAAAGTAAGTGAAATTCCTTGATGGATAATATTCGTTTAGGCGTGATATGTGTAAATTATAATAAGATTGTGCCTATATAATTTCTCAAAAACAATGGTCATAAAAAAAAAAAAATTTTTTATAAAAACAAACAAAAAAACAAAAAAAGCAAAAAACAAAATGAATACAAACATAAACAAGCAGTATATGGCAAATCCATAACTATTATTATTGCACAATCAAGAACGGCAGCGTCAGCACGGATACACGGATACCGATACAAAAATAACATACGAAAAGGAGAAAAGAAAGAGCAAAAGAGACAAGAAGCAAAAACGACAGAAGCGAAAAAACAACATTTGTGATAACATTAGCAACAAAAACACCACTGGCAAATCACCAAGAAAAGCACAAAGAAGAACAGTGAAAGAAGAAAAAGTACCCCAAAAGGAAGACAAACATCACAAAGAACAAAATCAAAAATGAAAAAAATGAACGAAACGAACATAACTAGGGGCAAAGTCAAAACCAACAGAAATTAAACTGCATTTAGAAAGCAACAAAATAAAACAGTATGAAAACAAAAGCAAAAAATGCACAGAAACACACAAAAAATTCAAAGCCCCACAAAACCAAAACAATTAGAAGGGAAATAAAGAAAAAGAGGATCAATGGCGCGAATAACAAAAACGATGCGAAGAAAACAAAGTAAACAAATACAGCGAAATCTCAAAGAAACGAACAAAAGAACAACAACTAAGTCAAGAAGAAGAAAAAAAGGAACAAGCACATGACAGAACTAGAATACCAAAGGCACCAAGGAACATCAACAAACCAAAAAAAAATCAGAACTAACTCAACAAAATAAGACAAAGAGAACAAAAACAAAAACAGCAAGAACAAGAAAAAGAAATGAAAACAAATAAAATTTAGAACAGCACCAAAACCAGCAAGACTATAAAAACATACAAACAAGAAAACAGAGCAAAAAGAAGAAAGCAGAACAAAAAGAACAACAAAATCAACATACTCGTGAAAAAACGCACAAGATAAAAAATGCACAGAAAACTAGAGTAAAAATGAAAACCCACAACAGCAAGAGTATAAGAACAATACACAAACAGCAGAAGTACTTATCAGGATCACCAGTAATATCGGGAATAAAGAAAACTCAACAATGCAGAACAAAAAAACAAGGAAAATGACGAGCAACGCAAGAAGAAGAAGAAAAAAACGAAAACAGAAGAAACGTCCAAAGAGAGCAAAATCGAGAACAAAAGCGAAGAAAAATACAATTCAAAACACAGGAGCATCAAGAGCACCAGTGAAACAAATCCACAAAAAAGCAAATAACAAAACGAAAAACAGAAATCACAGTCAATTGAAAATCAAAAAAGCACACAAGTATAAAAACAGCAAAGTCAACAAGAACCGGAAGAAACCAGGAGAGAAATAACTAGATAAAAAGAGCAAAAACAACAGCGAGAACATAAGAATGATGTCAACTAATAGCAGAACCACAACACTAAAAGCATAAAAAGCGCAAATAAGAAAAAACTACTGAGCAGAACAGAAACAAGACCAAAAACAACCGCAAAACACGAGAATAAAACAACAAAAACTACCACTACAACACAAAACGAAAACCCAAGGCAAGGCGAAAAAGAAAAGTTAACTGCAAGTCACCAAGACTATCAACAAATAGTGGAACCACAACATCACGAACACCAGCAGTATCATTAATAAGTGAAATTACAATGCAGAACAAAAAAACAAGAAAAAAAAACAACAAAAAACCCCACACGAGCAAACGGAACAAGAGACAACAAAAACAGAAAAATACCCCAAAAGAACAAAACCAAGAACAAAGAAAGACAAACCAGCCCAGGACAAAACACAACCACGTCAGCAAAAACAACTACAACAAATCTACAAAAATGAAAGCAAACTGAAGAAGAAAGACCGAAGTCAACTTGAAGTCAAAGAAGCGAACGAGAACAGCAACAACAAGTCAACAAGAACCCGTAGAGAAGAAAGTCCAGATAAGAGCAAGAACAACAAAGAGCAAAAACGACAACAGCAAGAAGAGAAGACAAATGTTAACAAATACCGGAACCACACCACCAAGAGAACCAAAAGAACACAAATAAGATACTAATGACAGAACAAAAACATGAGAAAAGAAACACACAACAGTAGAATAAATCGACGACACAACAAATGCTACAACTAACAGGAACCAAAAACACAACAAGCACAGGAACAAGAAATTGAAGATTAAAAACAAAACAGACTAGAATAACAAACAAATTTAAGAACAAAGTATATGACAACCAGAAGTAAACATACATACAGTCAAAAACACAATTTCATCATCATCATCATCATATCATCATCATCATCATCATCATCATCATCATCATCAAGTGCCTTGCCACATGGCGTTGGCGATCATGGCCATCCATATGCATCTGTCCCTTGTTGCCGCAAACACATCTTCCACCCTCTCTGATCTCAGCCACTCTGCAAGTCCGTCCAATATTTTTTCCCTGGATCTACCTGGTGCTCTTTCCCTCCAGCTTTCCTGTTGTGACCAGATGCTCCAATTCCCCTTTCACCATAAAGTGGCCTATAAATGTTGCCTGTCTTTTCCTAATCTTCCTTATGAATGATTTTCTTGTCTTTATCCATCAAGACTGTCTCGTTTGTTTTCTTTGCTGTCCATAGAACTATCAACATTCTTCTTATAAACCACATCTCGGCTGCCTCAGTCTTGTTCTGGCTTTGCTTGACTGTCCACGCCTCACAACCGTAAAACATTATCGGGTTCTATATAACATTCAAGAACTCTCTTCCTGGTGTTGGGATGGTTAGAATGCTTTTCATCTTCTTGAACGCTATTTTGGCTTGGCCGATTCTGCTGGCTATTTCTGATGTGCATGTGCCATCTGGTAAAATGACAAGACGAACAAGAAGAGGAACACGGCAAGAAAAAAAAAAAAAAAAATTTTAAATCAGCGCACTTTTGAAGTCCTCGATCGTGCCTCCATGTGAACCTTCCTTAGGTTGGTGTTACTTTGCATGAGTATGTCCTGGTAGAGCGGGCACGCAAGGTCATCTGATTTTCCCCCATTTCATCAGATTCGAGGGCAAGAGTTAAACAAAACTGAGAATGAAACTGATTCTGAGAGTGGCCACCATTTCAGCTTAGATATCTTTGGAGTGCACTTCATGTCGAGATTCCTGTTATCTTTTTATCTTTTTGGATTGCTTCCCAAATCGTTGTAGCATGCTCTCCATATCCAGACACTTCCGGAAAACCTCTTCTGTGGACTTACAAAGCCAGGGGTATTCATTGTCCGTAAGGTGTTTATTCAGTCTTGCAGCCTTGACAGAGGACATTTTCCATTTGATTCAGAAGTGATGGTTGTCTGAACTAGTTGATATCACTGGAATTCTGTTCTTTTGGAGTGTATACTCCATCTGCTACAATCCACTGGTTGCTAATCTTCAGATTCCTGCAGTTTGATCATAAGTTTCTGGAGTCACTTGAGGACGGCGGGCGTTTCCTCATGCAGCAGGTAAGCTATTTCATTACACCCAGATGACGATTTCAAGTAATGCTTCGCCCTGAGGATTGGAATGCTTTCCTGTGATACTGTTTGTTCCAAGGCAGTTTTATCCATTGTGATGGTCCCTGATTTGGGTGGCTGGAATAATTTCCTGCCAAACTGGAAGGGGTGTCTGAAGAAGTAATTTTGGGTCGTCGTTTTGCTGCTCCTCCTCCTTGCCTATTCTGCTTTGCTGAGGACACTGTTTTCCTTTCATGTTTTTTTTTTGTGTGTGTGTGATCCTAATTTTTCTCAAATTATGAAGCAGCTTTCATTTGTTTCTTCATAATCCCTTTTCTCCGAATATCCTCATCTAACGCTGATGTGTGGATTTCTCAGGAGGGTTTTTTTATCTTTGGCTGTTTTACTCCACAGGCGTCCCTACATGTTGCTTGTACAGAGTATCTGAACGTGGCTAGTTTGAGTTTCAGTGTGTATCCGCGCATTTAGTTTGTGGATAATTTCTTTATCCAGCCTCTCCCATTTTTCTTTTGCGCTTATGGACGGGTAGATTGAGTTTTGGCGTAGCATCACCGGCACAGTTTAGTCTGAACAATCATCGTGGATGTCCTTGGCACTGTGGTTTGATTTCTGGTCCTGGTTGTCCGACTTTGTATCTGCTGGCGCAGAGCGCTGCTGTTACTCATCACGGCCGTTTTTAGTCTTGTGGATCCTCATGCCGCGCTTGGTAGAGATTCTGTTTCCACAGCACACGGGAATTCCCCTTTTTTCCCTTCTACTTCTGGTCCGTTGTGGATTTCCAGTCGGTACTAGGTTGGCGCCGATAGATTCACCATTCTCTTCCATTTTCGATGAATCCTGGGAGCATCTTTCATTTTGGGAAGAAGAGGAAAATTGAAGAATCGTAAGTGGGGAGTCAGCCCACAGTGGCCATAAGTCTAATCTTTCCTATGTCATCCTGTCTTTTGTGGACATAATCTGAACTGTTCCTGAAAGTCGGTGGTCTAGTCCCGTGTCAGTATCGAGAAACTGTGGGGAGAGCCGGGCAGCAGAAGGTCCTCAGAGGAGAAACCCCCGTCAAGCAAATGTTTTGGCCCTGAAGTCCTTACGGGGACTGAACAGCAGCCGGGTCCTGACTGTTGGATGCTCTTTTGTTGTGACCAAAGTTTTTTGTTTTTTAATGGAAATCGGTCGTCCGTCTGAATTCGAGCCCCCGCCTCTAAAACGGTCAGCAAGACTGCTACCGTCATGAACAATAACAAAAGAATATTTTTTGAATTGATGGATCCATCTGATTAGACAATGGATGCACTCGGTTGAGGAGTGGGATGGTGAACAGCATCAGCTGTGGTTGAACAAAGTGATTTTTGAATGGCAGTCTTCGGCACAGCTGACGCATATGAAGATGATCGCTGCTGTAGCTTTCCTTTTCATCTCGCCAACAACAATGGAGATCGTTTCTCCTGTGCGGTGACCATGCTTGCATGTACTGCCTTCACTAGGCACAGTGATTTGTAGTTGTCTCTTTGCAGATGGACACACTGATATCAGCTGATTCCAGGTCCAATTTGCAAGATTCCCTACATAGCAGCAGTGAACACCCTGTGAGCCAGGATCATGCAGTGAGCTCTTCGTACAGTGTATCTTCAGGGATATGAGCATCCTGCATGCAGCGAACATGGCCAAGCCAGGTGACCAAATTTCGAGAGAAAGGTTGCAACTTTGTGAAACGTTAAGGTAAGGACTATACAAAGAGAAGGTGTTCAGGGATCGGGGTGGGACAGATGGGAGAGAACATTGAAGAAGGGATACCAAGGGGAGGGAACTTTGGTGGAGGACGACCAACGGGGTGGAACATAGGAGGAGGGGAGGCAACTTTGGGAAACAGAATGAGGGTATAGACCATTTGGGGAAGACTCGGAGGGGAGGAAACTTGGGTGAACGGCGAAGAGACTAAGGGGAGGGAACTTGGAATTCAGAAGGGGCTGATGGGAGGAAACTTAAGGAAATTGGGGAGGGTCTGATGGAAACGAACTTTGGGAGATGGGGAAGGGAATGAGATGGAAGGGATTGAGGGGGCGGGAGCCCCAAAGGAGGAAGGGAACTTGGGGGGGGGGGGAGCACTAAGAGAAGGTGAGAACTTTGGGGGTCAAACGATGGGAGGGTACTTGGAGGAGAGAGGGGGAGCACAAAAGGGAGGGAGGGAACTTTGGGGGTTGATGAGGGGGGGTAGCCACAAGGAAGGGGGAGGGAACTTTGGGGGTCGAAAAGGGGGGGAAGCCCGAAGGGAGGGAGTGAACTTTGGGGATGGAAGAAAGGGGGGTCGGGAGAAACAATGGGAGGTTACTTTTGGGAGGGAATCAATGGGAGGGGAACCCAGGGAGGGAGAACCAGTGGGAGGAAACTTTGGGGGGGGGGGGGGGAACCAAGGGGAAGGAATTTGGGGGGACGGGAGAACAGTGGGAGGTTACTTGGGGAGGGAATCGATGGGAGTGAACTCGGGGAAGGAGAATGGGAGGGTACTTGGGGAAGGAACTAGTGGGAGGGAACTTGGGGAGGGAAAATCCATGGGAGGGAACTGGGGGGGGGGGGGGGAGTGTGGCGGGCGGGAGAAACGATGGCAGGGTAGGCCTACTTGGGGTGAGAGGGGAGCACAAAGGGAGAGAAGGAGCTTTAGGGGTCAAAGAAGGGTGAAACCACACGGGAGGGAGGGAGGGAACTTTGGGTTGCCCCAAGGGAGGGAACTTTGGGGACCGAAGAGGGGGGGGGGTGGAGCCTCAAGGGAAAGAGGGAACTTTGGGGGTCAAACAAAGGGGAACACCAAGGAAGTAAGGGAAGGAACTTGAGGAGGGAACTATGGAAGGGAGTACCCATAGGAGGGAACTTGGGGTGGGGGTGGGACAACCAATGGGAGGTTACTTGGGGAGGAACCAATGAGAGGGAACTCAGGGAGAACCAATGGGAAGGTATTTGGGAAGGGGGGGGGGAGGCCAATGGGAGGGAATTTGGTGTGGGGGCGAACCGATGGGAGGTTACGTGGAGAGGGAACCAATGGGAATTGGGAGGGAACTTCGGAGAGGGGCGGGAGAAACGATGGCGGGGTACTTTGCGAGACAGGGGCTGCACAAAGAGAGAGAGGGAATTTGGGGTCAAAGAAGGGGGAACCACAAGGGGGGGAGGGAACTTTGGGTTGCCCAAGGGAGGGAACTTTGGGGGGTTATGAAGGGGGTAGCCACGAGGGAGGGAGGGAACTTTGATGGTCAAAGAGGGGGGAACAGCCTCAAGGGAGGGGAGAAGTTTGGGGATCGAAGAGTGGGGAGCCCGAGAGAGGGAGGGAACTTAAGGTATCGAAGAGGAGAAGGGCCCCAAGGGAGGAAGGGAGGAAGAACTCATGGGAGGGTACTTGAACTCCTGAATTATTTACACGGTGTATTAATTTATTACATCTGTACTTTATACACTCACGCATACGCATACACTCACGCATACGCATACGCATACACACACACACACACACACACACACACACACACACACACACACACACACACACACACACACACACACACACACACACACACACACACACACACACACACACACACACACACACACACACACCACACACACACACACACACACCAGTTTCACGCAGTTTATGGAACACAATCTTTTTTATATTTTGACTGAAGTACGGTGTAGTGTGGTGTGATGTGGTGTGGGTCTGGTGTGGTGTGGTTGGGTTGTGGTGTGGGTTGTGTGGTGTGGTGTGGGGGTGTGGTGTGTGGGTGTGGGTGTGGGTGGGGGTGTGGGTGTGGGGTTGGTGTGGTGTGTGGTGTTGGTGTGGTTTGGTGGTGGTGTGTGTATGTGTGTGTGGTGTGTGTGTGTGTGGTGTGTGTGTGTGTGTGTGTGTGTGTGTGTGTGTGTGTGTGTGTGTGTGTGTGTGTGTGTGTGTGTGTGTGTGTGTGTGTGTGTGTGGTGTGTGTGTGTGTGTGTGTGTGTGAATGGAATGCGCATGCTCTCACTTAAGGAGACCTGTGTCTAAATCTCATTATGACTATGACATATATGACGACTCCAACGACGACGTCGTCGACGACGACGACAGTGATGATGATGATGACTGTGATGACGGGAACGACAACAACTGGTGATACTGACGAAGAAGGAGAAGATGATGGTGATGATGATGGCAATAATAGTTGTGATAGAGGTGTGACGTCTACGACGAAAACGATAACGACAATAATAACGGTTAACATGACGACGACGACGATGATTATGACTAAGAGATGATTATGACGATGAGGATTACGATGAGGATGACGATCGTTTTGGTGATCGGAAGGAGAGGAAGATGAATATGGCGAGACGGCTATCATTTTGATGACTTTGACGACGACGACGACAATAATGGTGGTGGTGGTGGTGGTGGTGGTGATGGTGGTGGTAGTGATAGAGATGATGTAGTGAGGGTGGTGGTGATGATGATGATGGTGTTGATGATGTTGGTGACGACGACGATGACGATGATGATGACGACGATGATGGTGATGGCGACTATAACAATACGATAATGATTGTAAAGACGATGTGATAATAATGACTACGACGATGATGGTGGTGGTAATGTTGTTGATGATGATGATGATGATGATGATGACGACGACGACGACGACGACGACGACGACGCCGCCGACGCCCATGATGGTGCAGCTAACTGAAAAAAAATTATGTATAAACATGTTAAGCGGGCACACAGCCTCAACCGTCGGAAAGTACGCTTATGCCTAGACATGCGTTATTATCAAGCATGATATGTGACCTTCATAATGCGTGCTGATGTTAAAGTCACTGTGTTCCACAACTATCATGTCCTATCTCTGTACGGTTCGTCTGTACTACAGACATGGATAGAGAGACAGGTAACTGCGTAGGTCTAATGTACTTTGTGATATGATCGCCTCCCATGCCTTGGAACTCGTGAGCTTACAAAACTATAAAATGTTGATGCATCATTATACTAGAATGTGCAATTTTGTGTTCTTATAATTTGTGTAATTTTGTTTTCTTAAAATAAAAAAATGTCAGTGTTTTATGTTGACCTTGTGCCTTTGTCTGTTCTTAAAAAAGGAAGAAAAATAGACAAATGCTTCAAATTGAATTTGTGCCTTCGTCTGTTCTTAGCAACAAGTACATGTTTTAATTTGAATTTGTGTACTTATTTGTTTATACAAAAAAGATAAAAGCGTCAATTTAAATTTGTGTGATTATCTGTTCTTGAAAAAAAGGCATATGCTTCGATTTGAATTTGTTTAATTTTCTGATCTTTATGTGATGGACTCGAGTGGTAAGGGGGGTAAGTGATGGTGATGAATCGCAGCGCCAGGTGAGATGTTGCGAGTTGGTTAAGGGTGATGATGATATTTGCTGTGGTGGTCGTTTGAATCCAGAGCAGAAAGGGAAGTCTCTCAATCAAAAGAAAAGTCCTCGCTTTGCTACTTGACTCTTTATTATTGAGAAAAGAAGCCGAGGAAGGAGACAGGTAAGAAGGAAGAAGACTGAAAGAAGACGGGTAAGAAGAACACCAAAGAAGACAGTGCCTGTAAGACACAAAATAGGTTTATAAATACATGACAAAGTTCATAAATACAATGACAAAGTACACATTTTGTGAAATACCAATGTCAATGTACAAGAGTGAACTACTACATTCTAACAGAAGATGTCTACATTTACAAACAAAAGCACTAGCATTTGTAAACATGCAACAAATAATTGATAACAAAATGTTGTGTAAAGAACTACTACATTATACCAAAATATGTGTTGTCGATATTAACACTCAAAAGCACTAGCACTTGTAATCACGGAACAAATAATTGATAACAAAACTTGAGTAACCCTTTGATAAGTTGAGGGTAACTACCATACTGCTTGTTCAATAGCATTAGCATAGGCTAGACCTCCAATAATGTACTGGCAAAATCATGCACAGTCATATTAAGCTGTTTGGCTGCCATGGGCTGAGTAAGTTGTAACATAACATCTGAGTGGGCAGCTATTGGACAGTTAATATTCAGTGGTGATGACAAACATAGTATTTGACTATGGTGGCTGTCGTCACAAACAGTAGGTCTACCTTACTGAATAGCAGTCAACACACTTGAGTCATCCATTAAATATTTGCTCAATGTAGTTATGTGTAATTCTATGCCTAGTGCTAGAGATAGTGATGACAAAATAGCATAGCATATTACTAGTTAATTAAGCTATGTCATCAAAGCAACATTCTATAATGATTAGCAGTGGTGCTGAGCAGACAAGGGATACAACAATTGGATCAATTCGCTGAGCACATGTTTCATCAACTACCATTAAGTACACACATACAACATTATCAAGTATACAATAGTGCACAATAATGCATTGCATCTTGGTAGCTTTCAGACAGTTAATATTCAGTGGTGATGACATAGTAGGCCTATTTGACAATGAGAACTATGTCATCACAAACAGCACCCAATCAAATAGCAGTCAGCAGTGTTGAGAGAACAACACACTTGAGTAATCTATTACCCATTATCTCTATGTGATTAAGTATAATTCTAGATCAAATGCTAGAGACAATGATAACAAAATAGTATAGCATATTACTATTAACATGTCATCAAACACACTCTATACATGATTATCATGGTGCTGATCAGATAAGGGATACACCAAACAGATCAATTAGCTGAGCACGTGTTTCATCAGTCATCATGTCAGTATGTGAATACAACCTTGTCAAGTATAAAATACTCTTCCTCTGCACAACAATGCCTTGTATCTTGGCTTTTGGCAGAATATGGTTGTCAATAGTCCTACAATAGCCACATGAAAATAGGGGCTAAATCTATAGTGGTTATTACATTTAAACCTCAGTCCCATCTTTACAATGGTGGCTGCCACGCTAAGTGCTACAAATCTTGTAAGACAGCACATCGTTTAGATCAAAACATACTTCCTTGCTGTGCGAATTCTGCAAATCTAACGCGGAACTCGATAGACTCGAGCTAGAATCTAAAGAAATAAGAGGCACTAAAGTCTAAGCTTACTGCAAATGACAATGAATAATAAAGTGATAAAACTCCAGAACTTACTACAGTAACGCCGTGAAGTTGATCACCTGCTGTGGGACTAAGAGTGGTGGCAGGAAAGGGCACCTCTGGTGAGACTGAGAGTGTCTGTGGAAAAGCACACGCTATGATTGATTGATTGATTTGATTCAGTTTTACGTCAGCACCCACCTCAGGTGATATGACCTACGGGGATAACCATCCCAGGAAAATGGGGGCAATGGGGGACTTATCTAATCCTATACTGACACCACCAGAACAACAATGATGCTAAGATGGGACAGTGAGAAGGCCAGATTTAATGTAGCGCACCCCAGGATTCGAACCCACGCTATGATGCGCGCCTTGATAATTTGTACTCTGGGAACAGAGCATGATGGTCATATTTTCAAATCTCAAACCTTTCAGATGGCAAGGTCTGATTGGTTGTTCTCACCTAATTAATCAATCAACCAGATGCCAAGGTCTGATTGGTTGTTCTCACCTAATTAATAAATCAACACTTAGTGTGTAGTTTTAACGCAGCGCGTCAGTACACACAAGTGAAACGCTGGTCATTGTCCGGCAGTTTCGCGAGTGGCCATGTACTCGCTATCGAGCCACAAATACCTAAGGGTGGTTGAGACAGACGCGCCCTGCGGTCATTGTCTGAGTATTCCCGCCGGCAATTGTTCTATAATGCTAAAGGCAGCATAAATTAGTGACGGGCCCCCTCTACGTTCTGTAAAACTACAACGTAATACTGACTGGAGATGACGACAAAATCTTGTGGTAGGCCCGCTTCAGAGTACATGTACACATTGTAGATCTGCTAATTGTTTAGCAGTGTGTTATCTACTACAATGTATATGCGTCATGTACTGGTTAGATCTTTGGAATGATTAATGCATAGCTATAGATAGGCAGAGGCTGTGAAATACCAGTATAATTAGGCCAAGAGAATGCAAGGCGTTTTTGATCTAGGCAAGCACGCTACACGGTGTTGCCTTTGAGCGTTGTAGGTAAATGGGAAAGATCGTAACAGAGCAAGGCACTCTGTTACATTTAAAAGAAAAAATGATGAATAATCAAACTGCTCTGGTTTTCTGAACGTAGAAATTTCCATCAAAACATGTCCACAATGTAATATTTAGTTTAGATAAAAACGAAATTCAGACTAAGAATATGATTTCTATTCATGGTCTAAAAAATAATAAAATGGAATACAAACAAAAATTATTAGATATTTGATTTGATAATGAAGCTGACGATTGAAACAAACAAACAAACGAACACAAGATAAAATATAGATAAACGAAAAGATAAACAAAAACAAAACAAAACTTGAGAAACGGCTCTCGTGTTGGTCAATAAAAGAGCACAGTATTGCCACACAGATACTATTATCATAACCAGGCAATAGTCTTTAACTTGTCCGAACGTTATTCTAAAGTATAAATGCGTTAATCCGATAAAACAAGACAGACTTGTTGCTGAGATCGACATAAGTAATGTTTACCGAGTGGTTTGATTGATTGATTCAGTTTTACGTCAGCACCCACCTCAGGGTGATATGGCCGACGGGATAACCATCCAGGAAATGGGGCAATGGGGGACTTATCTAATCCTATACTGACACCACCGAACAACAATGATGCTAAGATGGGACAGTGAGAAGGCCAGATTTAATGTAGCGCACCCCGGGATTCGAACCCACAACCATTAGCATGTGTCACCGAGTGGCCAGTCTAATGTCTATTTATATCTATAGCCTCTTGCCATTATGACACTGACTCGATTTTTAGGGGGGGGGGGGGGGGGGGGGGGGGGGGGCTTTCAGTAAAAGAGGCTGTCTTCACGTTTGCTTCGGTTTGGTGTAGATGATTTCTTTCTTTTCTACTCTCTCTGTCTCTCTGTCTCTGTCTCTGTCTTGTCTTTGTCTCTCCCTTCTCTCTCTGTGTCTGTCTCTCTCTCTTCTCTCTCTTCTCTCTCTCTCTGTCTCTGTCTTTCTCTGTCTGTCTCTCGCTCTCTCCCCCTCTCTCTTTTTCTCTCCCTATCCCTCTTTCTACCCCTCTCTTTTTCTTTCTTTCTCTCTCTCTCTCTCATTCTCTGTCTTACTTTTTTTTCTCTCTTTATCCCCCCTCTCTGTCTCTTTCTCTTTCTCTCTTCCTCTCTCTATCCCTCTCTCTCTCTCCTCTCTCTCTACTCTCTCTCTATCCTGCTCTTTCTCCCTCTCTCTATCCCTCTCTCTCTCTCACTCTCTCTCCTCTCTCTCTCTCTCTCTCTCTCTCTCTGTCTCTCTCTCTCTTTCTGTTTGTGTGCCTGTCTGTTTCCTCTCTTCCACTTTCATGTTTCCAGAAAGAAAGATTGAAATGCATGTGTGCTTTCCTATCGCGATTTTGCCTAAATAAATGGGGAGCGGTCTTTACACTCGTTACCTCAACAAAGAAAAACGACGTTTCGGCCTCTTTAAAACTTGAAAGTTAGTTCTATCCTAGTTGCATAGGCGTAGTGGCAATGGGTCGCTACCTCACCTGATTATCAATGTTAATGTTATTCAGTTGTATCATGCATCCTCAGAGGTCAACAGTCTGCTAGCGAAAGTTTGACAACTGTCATCCGTTCATTCGCTCATGTATTTACGATCCTTGGACTGTTGACGAGCTTTTGACACCATCTGATTGTTTTCGCTCAGTTAACGTTCATGCGACAATTGAATTCCTTCGTTTACAACAGCAGCAGCAGTAAGCATCAGTGGCAACAACAACATTAAGCAAACTTTATAGATAGAACTTTCAAACATTAATTCCACCACCAAGCATAATGACAGAAATGTGGTGGAGGAAGCGAAAGGCGGCTCGAGTTAAGGCTCGCATGTGGCTGGTGGGAGCAGTTTTGGTCTACTTGCTCTTCGTGTCTCTCTGTTTGTCTCTGAGGACTCGGAGTTCGAATCGCGTCGTGCCGTTTGGAGACGGTGGAAAGGGTAATGCGGTTGTGACGGCTGATGTTGGGGTGAAGACAAAAAGCGAAGTGAAGTTGCTGGAGAGGTTTAGGAGAGACACTGGTGTTTCTGCGACTAACCATTCTGACACGGGGCTGACAGGTATTCTATTGTTCCGAATGTGAATGTGTGTGCGAGAGAGGATGATGATGATGATGATGACGGTGATGGTGATGGTGATGGTGATGGAACGACGACGACGCCGATGACAATGATGATGAAGATGATATGATAATTATATTATCTATATGTATATGTACATGTATATATGTATATATATATAAGCTACGCACAAAAAGTTAAGGATCACTATGAGAAAACAGGTGCGTAATAAACTCAGTTCGCTACTGTTATTTATTTCTCAGTCCAGCCAAATTGTTATGAATTCTTGTTCAGCTGTAAGTGGGCGATGTTGTGTTAGTGCGAAAATTGCACGGGATTCTCTACTACTGAGCTTGGCCGCAAACGGAAAAAGCGGAAACTTGCGAAAAAGGACCTTGTTTTGGACGTTCTGCCTGAACACATTGCACAAGCCAGATGGAAAAACCATTATGCACGTGCAAGCACTCCTGTTTATGTGTGAGATGCTGTCTCTTGCTTGGCTTTATAAGAAAGACATTCCACCAGTAGTAGGTCTGATCTGACAATGCCTCCACGACGAAAATTGAGCGAGTTTGAGAGGGGACGAGCTGTTGCATGGTTCCAAGATGGTGTTCCCAAGCGAGAAGTGGCCAGGCGACTTCAGGTGTCCATCTCGGTCATTGTCAGACTGATTCAACGCTTCACAGCCACTGGGAGGGTCCATGAAAGACGCAGATCTGGTCGACCGAAGAAGACAAACCCACGTGAAGATCGTCTCATTGAACGACAAGCCCTGCAGACAAGAACAGCCTCTTCCAGCATCATTCGAAGGCAGCTGAGGGTGGCTACTAACATCAACATCATCCAGCAGACCATACGGAACCGCCTTCATGGGTTTAACCTCCGTTCTCGTCGCCCAGCTGTACGGCCACGCTTAACTCCAGCCCATAGGGCAGCACGCCGCGACTTCTGCAGACGTCACGTGAGGTGGACACGTCAGCAATGGTCCCAGCTCCTGTTCAGTGATGAATCACGCTTCACCATGAACCACAACGATGGCCGACTGAGGGTCTGGAGGCGCCCAGGGCAACGCTTTATTGACACCACTGTCCAAGAAAAGGTGGCCTTTGGTGGAGGTTCTGTAATGGTCTGGGGGCCCTTCAGCCTTCACCACAGAACACCCTTGTATCATGTACAGGGTAACCTGACTGGCCTCCGAAACCGGGATGAGATCCTTCGACCGCTGGCTGTGCCTACACTGCAGCAGATGGGACCGACGGCTGTCTACCAGGATGACAACGCTCGCCCCCACAGGGCAAGGGTGGTCAACGACTTCCTGCAGCAGTCTGGAGTCAACAGAATGGAGTGGCCAGCATGCAGTCCCGATCTCAACCCGATTGAGAACCTCTGGGATGAGCTGGATCGCAAAGTGAGGAGCAACCACCTCCCTCCCAGGGATGCCCAACACTTCTACCAGATGCTGCAGGCTGAGTGGCAGGCGCTTCCACAGAGGATCTTCACCAACCTGGTCAACTCGATGAGGACTCGCTGCATCGAGTGCCAGAACAGCCATGGCGGTTACACGCATTACTGAACTTTTGGGAGCATCAGAATGCCCTGTCTTGTGATTTCAATGACTTTGGGAAATCAAATTTCGATACGTACCCACTTTGATCAAATGTACACACCAAACGATTGCTCGAAATTGAAGGCAATTGTGTATCATTATCACTAAAGCATGGAATTAAATGTTTGCAAAACTTCAACGCATTGGCTTTCTTATTTTGAAAGTTATGAATTTTTGTGCAAGTGATCCTTAACTTTTTGTGCGTAGCTTATATAGATTGACAGAGAGACACAGACAGACAGATTAGATAGATTAGATTAGATAGATTAGATCGATCGATCGATCGATAGATAGATAGATAGAAAGATAGATAGATAGACAGACGGATAGATAGATAGACGGATAGATAGACAGATGGATAGATGGATAGATTGTGGATCCGCATAGGTTAATGTAAATAGCGAAATAGCGATTTGATGTTGGCCTAAATTCTAGTCTTTTCAAATTTACACTTTCTTGCCATATAAATGTTTGTCACGGGTGATTTCCCTTCTGTGAGCACCCATTGACGATGGAACATTTTATTTTTTACGATACTATTGCAGCAGTTCTGTATTTCATCTTAAATTTAATATTCAATTCACTATTCTTTATATACGGTGAAGGTAAGTAACAAAGAAAACATCGAACGAACAGAACACACACAAAAAGAGACTTCAAAACAAATATATTTTTAAAGCAGGTGAATATTTGAAAGATAATTGCACACACACACACACACGCACACACACACACACACACGCTCACACACACACACACACACACACACACACACACACACACACACACACACACTCACACACGACTACAAACGAACACGCACACACACGCACACACACACATACACACACACATACAAACACACACACACGTACACAGACACACACACACTCACACACACACACACACACACACACACACACACACACACACACACACACACATTTCAACTGTTTAAAAACGCACAAACTAAGTAGAGGGAGCTCACGTGATTATTCAGGCAATGCTCCAATCGATCACATGCTGATAACATGACACTGACGGCAACTTAGAAGAAGAAAGAAAGCAAAGCTCACGTGATTATTCAGGCAATGCTCCAATCGATCACATGCTGATAACATGACACTGACGGCAACTTAGAAGAAGAAAGAAAGCAAAAAGTACAGATGAACAATATGATAACCACTGACAATTTACATTGCAACACAGCAAACAACAGCAGCGGTAGTTAATGCTTCAGTCTCTCTGGTGATGTCACTGTTTGATAGTTTCCTTTCATCTCCCCATTTCAAAACCATGGTGGCTCATATCGTTTTAGGTTTTTGCACAGGCCCAAGGACTTGCGGAGTGGATGAAGACAGAGAGAGTGGGAGATGTACTCGCAGCAACAAAGGATAGATTGGTATGGACGGCCATGATCGCTAACGCCATGCGGCAGGGCACATCATGATGGTGATGATGATGATGATGATGATGATGATAGGCCTGAGGAGTTTGCCAGATAATTGCTAGCAGATTTAAATGCAACGAATGTGCGATGAATCCCTCTATGTCAAACTCCATGCTCAGTTTATGGATTGCATTCTAAAACCTGCATGTATTATTTTATAGATTCTCTCTTTTAACCGCTTGAGTGCCGTGTCCGTAAAATTTACGGAGCTCTTGGAGCCTTCTCTGGTGCCTACATACGTGAAATTCACGGAGGTAGTTTGACACACGTTTCAGCCTAATGTAAATGGGAGAGAAGCTCTGACTGATGTTGTCAGTCTCAGAGAGGGTTCATAAAAGTGACTGGCTTCCTTTACATGGCTTTTTGACCTATGCAACCCTCACCAGATTGGTTTTACTTATCTGAAAAGAGAAACTGGTTTTCAGCAAAAATATTGACACCAGGACTGTCTTGCAATGCTGCATGTTTTCAGCCTTTGAAAGCATGTGAGTTGAGTCAAGAACTTACAAATGACTGTAGTATGATTCAGAAGGCAAATCTGACACAAGAAGAGGTTGAAAACAGCAGTAGTTACTGGCTGTTGGTATGAAACGTGCAGCAGGCAGGCCCAACACGAAAAGTATTGATTTTTCGAGCCCCTGACAGAAGGTTGCCCCCCTCACCCCTCCCCCCCCCCCCCCCCCCCCAAGAATCATGTTACAGGCAATAGGCCTACTGGCAGTTAGCCAACACTTTTCACGGACATTGTAGAATTATATAAGCCACACTGTCAGTGAGTAGTATTCGTGGCAAGGGGAAGACTGGGATGATGGAGTGGGGTGGGGGTGGTGGGGCGTGCCTCATGGGAGACTTGACCAGGTCAAGCCACTCAGTGTACTAGCACATTGTGGCTCTTTTTTAACTTGTCAACTGTCAGTGATCTCTTAGTAGGAAGTCTGCCTAAGTCTGAATACTTTTAGATTTCATCAGGAGGGTCATATCTTCCATTTTTTCCTTTGTTTTTCTGCTTTCCATCGCAAGCGGGTATGAGTTTTTTACAGGAATTTCCACAAAATATTACAAATATTTAGTAATTTCAAGAAATTACTACATAAATCATCTGAAAATACATTTAGTCATGCCTAATGCACCATTGTGTGTAATTTCATGCATAGATTCCCATTAATATAGAAGCAACAGTTGTTTTAATGTACATGATAGCGATGCAACATGGAAAACACTGGGTGTCAAAAAAACGTCGGCACTCAAGGGGGTTAATATGAGCAGTTACGAGCCAACTCCTTTGTTGGGTGGCTAGGATCTGACTCGATATGAGATCAAAGTCCACTTACTTAACACAACGAAGACTCGCAAGACTCGCGGGGTGGTCTATAATGGGTTTCTCCATGTC
>CM060307.1:73052198-73054698 GCA_030674185.1 Monoplex corrugatus
AGAAGAGACCTGTGAAACACTAACCTGACACCACCAGAATGATGGAAACGTTAAGATGGGCGGCGACCAGGCCAGTTTTTAATGTTGTGGGCTGGGATAGAACTCGAGATAGCAGATCTAGTATCCACGGCTCAATACAGTTCAACAATATAAATAATAATAATAACACATAACCTGTCGATCTTTACAGAAGACGACAACAACAAGACATGCACACCTCGAGCCATCAACAACTTTCCCCCCAACTTCTTGACTTTGAAAGAAACACAGGATGGCGGAGTAGTCGTGCACATCCTTATAGCGCTCTACCTTTTTGCCGCCCTTGCCATCGTCTGCGATGACTACTTTGTACCGGCTTTGGAGAGAATCTGTGAAGGTAGGTGCCGAATTGTCCAAACTGTATTGCTTTAAATTAAATTTCACAGGAATAATAGATCTAGTAGATCATTCTTGTAAATCAGCCTTCTCTAAATCCATCTGTACTCGTCGCACATTACAATTTACAAAACACAAAGAGCAGTAAGCAAAGAAGTACTGTTACATATTCATTGGGAAATGACTTGCTTAACTGGCGTTTAAAGCTTTAATATAGACGAAAGATGAATGTTTTTTTCGGGGGTGGGGATGGGGATGGGTAGGTGGGAACTAAATGATTCCCGAAAAAGGCAGAATGCAGACATGAAAACATTTTCACATAGTCCCCAAAAAGATATTTAAAAAAAGAAAGTTTAAATATATGTTTCCCTTAAAGGCACTTTGAATACGTCATTGCAGTTGCACATGACTTTCACCTCGAATATATGAATCAATGAAAACCTTCGCACATGATTTGGGAAAACTTACATAAAAGAGATGAAAATGTGTACATAATACCGGCAAACGTATTTGGTTATGTGAAAATATATCAAGATTTAGTAGCAATTACATCAGGATTAATGCAATATGATGATATAGATTAAAAAAAAAGGCAGGCTTCACATGGGACTTCAGTTTATCATCTCATCCAAAAGACTAGGACCTAGACCACTCATGAAGATCTAGAGGAGCAGAGAAGGGAGGGGGCAAGACAAATCCTTGTCCGATCACTGATTCAAACCCAAGTTGCTCACGTCCTCAGCAGGTACTTTAATGTAACCACTGAGCCGTACACCGTTTAGGTATGTAGCCTATATACAAAGTAGAAAGCTACGGGGTGATGTCGGAAAACAAGAGATACTGGGTCCCTTTCAGACAGGCATTGTCTCCCCCTTTCCGTTACTTACTTAATCTAGAACTTGAGCGGTGATCTTGGTGTTGCTATTTCGGACGGGGCGCTAAACCGAGTTCATGTGTGAGACGTTTACTTAGTACACGAAAAGAACTCAACAACAACAAGAACAGTTTTCCTTGCAAAATATCTCTATTCAGGGAAAGAAAAAAGAATAATGAAAACCATGCATACAGAAAAGAAAAGGAAAATAAAGTAGGGCGTCGTCGGACTTTAGAGACGTGTTTTGACCTGAGAGAACAATTTCCATTTCATGTGGAAAATTTTCCTTTCTGACGAAAAGAAAAAAAAAAGAAAAAAGAAAAGAAAAAGAAAGAAAAAGAAAGAAAAGGAAATCGAATCCAGTCCAATACGATGTGTATTACATGAGCCATAATTCATATCTGAATCACTGCGATGGGAAAGGCGACAACATTGGAGTAAGGCTTTCGGTGCTGCTTAAGGATGGTGTTGTTCTATAGAACACGCAGACATAAGAGGGTACATCAGTTTGATAAATTCAAATACCTGGGAACGATCATTTCATCAGACGGCAGATGCACATCAGAAATAGCCGGCAGAGTCGGCCATGCCAAAACAGCATTCAAGAAGATGACAAGCATTCTTACCAACAAATGCCTATCAATTGACAGGAAGAGAGGTCTTGAATGTTCTATAGAACCAATACTGTTATCTCTATCTCTATGCTGCTGTTCTGGTGGTGTAAGTATAGGATTACTTACGTCCCCCCTTCCTTTCTTCCCTGGGATGGTTATCCCCGTCGGCCATATCACCTGAGGTGGGTGCCGACGTAAAAACTGAACCAAATCAATCAATATCTCTATCTATGAAACGACAGAAATTGTGAGCGACTACAACTCCGATGACCACCGATCAGTTGGCAGGAGCTACAATGAAAAAAATGTCACATTCACTGCCAGATGTTGCCTGATCATTTAGCAGTAGAACGAAAGAACAAGAACAAGTAGAACAAGAACAATAACAAGAACAGAACAAGAACAAAAAGAAAAACAAGAATAAGAAAAGCAACTGTTTAGTAAATTGTAATGCGTCTGTATAAATTTGACTGTGATTGATTGTTTGTATACTTGTTTGTGTACTTTTTTTTTCATTTCCTATGTCAGGTCGAGGTCTGGTTGGCGCAGAGCTAGATCACTCGCCTTTCGAGCTCATTGCACAAATATGCTCGGGATGCAAAAAGCTGGACTATCTTTATATCAATGGTTTTGAGAA
>CM060307.1:73059698-73062198 GCA_030674185.1 Monoplex corrugatus
TTTTCAAGAAAGCTGTTTGAACAACCCAAATCAGGGACTCTCACAGTGGGCAAGGAAACCCTAGAGCAGCATCTCAGGGAAACATATTCCGATTCTCAGCGCGAGGCACCACTTGAAATCCAGAATCTGGTTTGGCCTGCAGCGCCAGAAGGAAAATTCAATAACAAACCACCAACACTGGATGAAGTGAAGAACGTAGTAAAGAAAGCCAGAGCCAAGTCAGCACCTGGACCAAACGGAATACCATACCTGCTCTACAAGAAATGCCCAAAAGTGCTCGAGTGGCTCCACAAGATGATTCGATCAGCATGGAGGAACCAGAAGATCAGCGACCAATGGATGAGAGCTGAAGGAGTGTACATTCCGAAGGAGCAGAACTCCAGCAGCATCAATCAGTTCAGGCCAATATCACTTCTGAACGTCGAGGGGAAAATCTTCTTCTCTGTTATGGCAGCAAGATTGACAAAATACCTGACTGAAAACAAGTATCTGGATATGTCAGTCCAAAAGGGAGGCATACCAGGAATGCCTGGATGCTTGGAACATGCCACGTTGATTTGGGATGCCATCCAAAAAGCAAGAACAGAGAAGAGAGACATTGACGTAGTTTGGCTTGATCTGGCGAATGCATATGGATCAGTTCCACACGATATGATCCAGCTGGCTCTTGAAATGTATCACATCCCAGAAAACATCCGAACAATGCTGAGGAAGTATTTCCAAGGGTTCTCAATGCGGTTCTCTACCAAAGAATACACCACGGACTGGATAGACCTAGAGGTGGGCATTGCAATGGGCTGTGCAATCTCTCCCATACTGTTCGTGTTGGCAATGGAAGTCATCTTGAAAGCTGCAATGAAGAGTTCAGGTCCAGTGAATCTGGGAGATGGATACCAGATGCCTCCTCTGAAAGCTTTCATGGATGACACAACAGTCTTGTCCACGGATGAGGAAGAGACACACCAAATCTTAAAGCAGCTGGATGAGGTGGTGGCCTCTTCAAGAATGAGGTTCAAACCTAAGAAATCCCGAAGTCTCTCACTGCGAAAAGGAAAAGTGGCAGATTCAGTCAAATTCATGGTAGCCAACCAAGCCATCCCCACTGTCACAGAAGAGCCAGTAAAAAGTCTCGGAAGATGGTATGATGACTCCCTGAAAGACACACAAAGGGGATGTGAAACCAAGCAAACAGCAGAAGAAGGCCTGAAGAAAATAGATAACTGCGGACTGCCAGGCAAATACAAAGTCTGGTGTCTACAGTTCATGCTGATACCAAAGCTGCTGTGGCCACTGCTAATCTATGACATTTGCACCAGCACAGTCGAAGCAATGGAAGCCAAAATCAACAAATACACAAGAAAATGGCTCGGTGTCCCACCTGGTCTCACTGATGTTGCATTCTACTGTCGTCAAGCAATGCTGCAGCTACCTCTCAAATCCATAGTGGAGGAATACAAAGTTGGAAAAGCAAGACTGTTGAGCATGCTGGAGGAATCGGAAGACAATATCGTGAGATCAGTTCATCCAAAGCTGAGAACTGGCAGAAAGTGGAAAGTCCAAGAGGCTGTAAACAATGCCAAGAGAAACCTCAGCATCAAAGAAATAATTGGACACACGCAAACCAACAGACAGGGACTGGGAGCAACAAAAATGCAGTGGTGGTCCAAAGCCAAAGGGAAGGAAAAAAGAGACATGATCATACAGGAGTTGAAGGAAGAAGAAGATGTCAAAAGAGTGCAGAAGGCAGTCCAGCAAGGTCAACAGGGGCAATGGACAACATGGGACAGTGCACTCCAAAGAAGTCTCAGCTGGAACGATATGTGGCACATGGCTCCTCTAAGGATAAGCTTCCTCCTCAGATCTGTATATGACCTGCTCCCCTCGAATGCAAACTTAGTGAAATGGGGGAAAGCAGACGACCCAGCATGTCCGCTCTGTCAGAAGAAACAAACAGTGGAACATGTCCTAAGCTCTTTCCAAGTAGCGCTAGCCCAAGGAAGGTATACATGGAGGCACAACCAAGTTCTGAAAGTGATCACAGATGTGGTTAGCGAAAAAACCATGACCCCAAACGCACCAATTGCTATGACAACGTTCTACAAAGCAGGAGGGAAACAGGTCTGGCCCGAAAGTGCTATGACAACCAGCACATTGCCAAAGGGTCTTCTGGATGGAGCAGTCGACTGGGAGTGTACAGCAGACCTCCCAGAGTGGAGAAATTACCCAGATGTCATAAGCAAGACAGGCATGAGACCAGACATCGCTCTCCACTCTGACTCCTCGAAACAAGTGATTCTGATAGAACTCACTGTGCCATACGAAAGCAGAATGGAAGAAGCACATATCTACAAGACCGAAAAATACGCCGGTCTTGCCAGCACCCTGAAGAAAGCAGGTCTGCGGGTCAAAATCTTCGCCATAGAGGTCGGGGCAAGAGGGTTTGTGGGCACCTCCGCTTATGATCTCATGAAACAACTCGCCATTTCTGGGAAGAAGAGGA
>CM060307.1:73069698-73139698 GCA_030674185.1 Monoplex corrugatus
GGGCCTGGTTAACGTCTGGACGTGTTATTATTGTAAGCGTCGAGTGCAGCTCTGCCATGCAATCTCAGTCCTCGATAGAATTCCAGAGCATTATCGTCATCCTCCTCCTCGTAACACTGTAATATTGTCCTGGCCTCTGTAGCCATGAAAATTCGTAGAAAATGGGGCAGAGAGAAAATTGTCGGTGTCCAAACGCAGGTACGAGGGCCTGGCTATGCTGCTCCTGTACGGTGTCTACATCCTTCTCATGTACTTCAACCGGCGTCTGGAGAATCGAGCCATCAGTGCTGTGGACGCTATCAAAACTCGCTGGAGGGGCCACGGGGTCCCCACGGATCACGGGGAAAAGGAGACCCTGCTGGGAGATTCTGGAACACACAAAAAGGTGGCGGCGGTGGGTTCGGGTGTGGTTCCTACCACTTCTGAGGAAGCGGAGACAGGATTCAGTTCCTCTGGCGGTGGGGATAAAAATAATGAGACAGAAGGTGAGTGATTGTGGCTGGATGGGACAGGATGGATGGATGGATGGATGTGGATGGATGGATGGATGGATGGATGGACGGATGGATGGGATAGGAGATGATAGGATTGGATTGGATTGGATGGATGGATGGATGGATGGGGTAGAATTGGATTGGATGGATGGATAGATGGGTGTGTGGGTGGGTGGGTGGATGGATGGATGGACAGATGGATGGACAGATGATGGAGATGGATGGATGAGATGAATGGATGGACGGATGGGTGGGATAGGATTGGATTGGATTGGATTGATGGATGGATGGATGATGGGATAGAATGGGATTGGATGGATGGATAGATGGGTGTGTGGGCGGATGGGTGGATGGATGGATGGATGGACGGATGGATGGATGGATGGATGGATGGATGGATGGATGGATAAATGGATGGATGGATGGATGGATGGATGGATGATGGATGGATGGATGGATGGATGGCGAATGAGTGAATGGACGGATGGATGGACGAATGGACGGATTGATGGACGAATGGGTAAATGGATGAAAGAATGAATGATTGGAATAACGGATGGCTGATTGAATGGATGGATAGGTTGATGGGTAGACAAGTAATGCTGCACAGATGAGTAATTTCCCCAGAGAAATGGCATGATGGATTTGGGATGTTTGATTTATGTTAGATGACAATAGAAAGAAAACAACTGCCACCTGCCTTGGGGTCCATAAGAACCTTCTTTGTTCAAGACCTATGGGAGGGTCCCCTAGAACTTTTCTTTCTCCCCATCTTTTCCACATTTATTTTTCTTCCAATAGCATTGTATTCCTCGAAGGACTGTGTTTCGTTGATGTTGTTTCAGACCATCAGTTCATTTTGTCGTGTCTTTGTTGTTGTTTTCTTCTTTTTTTTGTCGTTGTTGTTGTTTGTTTTTTATTTTGTTTTGTTTGCTTGTTTTTTTAAAAACTTTTTTTTTTTTTTTTTTTTCTTGTTTGCTTGTGTTGTTTCCGTTTCCCTTTATGTTTGGTCTTACCATTGCAGGGGAGGTAATCCTGCTTTCCCTTTCTTGGAGCTTAGAAGAAATACCTGCACTTATCATCTCACGTTTGGGGGGATATTAAAGCGATAGCGTGGTGGCCTCCACAAATAAAGATAATGGTGATGGTCCGGTTACCGTGTTCTTGTACCCACATGATTGCGGGTACCTTTTGTTGTTGTTGGTGGTGGTGGTGTGTTTTCCTTTCTTTCTTTCTTTCTTCCTTTCTTTCCGTTTCATTTCTTTTCTTTTCCTTCCTTCCTTCCTTTCTTTCTTTCATAAAGCCGTGGACTCAAGATCTAATCAATATTCCGAGTTCATTCCCATCCCAGGACCTTCTGACTAAAGTCCAACATTTCCTGCATCTGTTATGTATAGGGGGCCTACATCCGTTTTTCAACTTCACCTGTTATGTATAGGGGATCTACATTTGTTTTTCAACTTCACCTGTTATGTATAGGGGGCCTACATTTGTTTTTCAACTTCACCTGTTATGTATAGGGGCCTACATTTGTTTTTCAACTTCACCTGTTATGTATAGGGGACCTACATTTGTTTTTCAACTTCACCTGTTATGTATAGGGGCCTACATTTGTTTTTCAACTTCACCTGTTAAGTATATGGGACCTACATTAGTTTTTCAACTGCACCTGTTATGTAGGCCTATAGGGGCCTACATTAGTTTTTCAACTTCACCTGTTATGTATAGGGGGCCTACATTTGTTTTTCAACTTCACCTGTTATGTATAGGGGCCTACATTTGTTTTTCAACTTCACCTGTTATGTATAGGGGATCTACATTTGTTTTTCAACTTCACTTGTTATGTATAGGGGATCTACATTTGTTTTTCAACTTCACCTGTTATGTATAGGGGATCTACATTTGTTTTTCAACTTCACTTGTTATGTATAGGGGCCTACATTAGTTTTTCAACTGCACCTGTTATGTATAGGGGATCTACATTTGTTTTTCAACTTCACTTGTTATGTATAGGGGATCTACATTTGTTTTTCAACTTCACCTGTTATGTATAGGGGATCTACATTTGTTTTTCAACTTCACTTGTTATGTATAGGGGCCTACATTAGTTTTTCAACTGCACCTGTTAAGTATATGGGACCTACATTAGTTTTTCAACTGCACCTGTTATGTAGGCCTATAGGGGTCTACATTTGTTTTTCAACTGCACCTGTTATGTGTAAGGGACCTACATTTATTTTTCAACGGCACCTGTTATGTATAATGGGCCTACATTTGTTTTTCAACTGCACCTGTCTTGTATAGGGGTCTACATTTGTCTTTCAACTTCACCTGTTATGTATAGGAGTCTACATTTGTTTTTCAGCTGCACCTGTTATGTATAGGGGGCCTACATTTGTTTTTCAGCTGCACCTGTTATGTATAGGGGTCTACCTTTGTCTTTCAACTGCATCTGTTATGTATACGGGACCTACATTTGTTTTTCAACTGCACCTGTCATGTTTAGTGGTCTACGTTTGTTTTTCAACGGCACCTGTCATGTATAGGGGTCTACGTTTGTTTTTCAACCGCACCTGTCATGTATAGGGGTTTACATTTGTTTTTCAACCAGACAAGAAATACGAATCACCCTGGGAGATTCCAGACTCCTTCATAGGTCGTGTGTACTGGGTGGCTACCATCCCACTGCGAGCTTTGTGTTACTTCACAGTGCCAGACTGCAGAAGGGGAGGGGTGTGGAGGAAACTGTACCCCCTCACTTTCCTCACCTCTGTCGTCTGGATCGCTGGCTTCACCTATGTCATGGTGTGGATGGTCACTATTGCCGGTAGGAATCAGCCTTTCCTCTGTGATTTAGTGTATTTGCTTGAGTATATGCGTGTGCGTGTGTCAGTGCTTGTGTGCATGGTTGAGTGCGTGTCGTCTATGTGGGGTGTGTGTGTGTGTGTGTGTGTGTGTGTGTGTGTGTGTGTGTGTGTGGTGTGTGCGCGCGCGCGCGCGGTGTGTGTGTATGTCTGTGTGTATGCCTGGGTGTATGTGAGTGCCTGCGTGTGTTTAAATGTATGTTTTCTTTTTATTAACTTGCATTTTCCTTTGAACAGGGGTGGGGTGGGTGGGGGTTGGGTGGTCTATTTGGTAACAGTGGATTTACTATGTGAAATTCGGGCAACTCGCCCCCATCCACCCACCTGTCGAGAGAGTGCGTCGCCGCGGTGCAGCGCCCTTTTAATATCTTTTTTTTTTTCCTATGTGCATGCATTTCTGTTAATCTATGAAAATGGATTTTTCTGTAGATGTTTGCAGGAGACAATTTCCTTGTTGCGGTACGCGAAGTATGTCCTGTACACATAGGACCTTGGTTTATCGTCTTGTCTGTCAGTGTGTATGCGTGTGTGCGTATGTGTTTGTATATATATTATACGAGTATATGCTGTGTGTGTGTGTGTGTGTGTGTGTGTGTGTGTGTGTGTGTGTGTGTGTGGTATGTGTTGTATATTATATACGGTTATACTCTGTGTGTGTGTGTGTGTGTGTGGTGTGTGTGTGTGTGTGTGTGTGTGTGTGTGTGTGTGTGGTGTGTGTGTGTGTTTATAATTGTGTGTGTGTGCATGTGTGTGTGCGTGCTTTGTGTTGTGGTGTGTGTTGCATGTGAGCGCCCGCTCGCTCGTATGTGTAGGCCTATGTGGTGTGTGTGCGTGTGTATGTATGTATGTTGTGTGTCAACGGTTCTGCGTGCATGTGTATGCGTATGTGAGAGAGCGAGAAAGAGAGAGACAGAGACAGAGAGAGAGACAAGAGAGAGAGACAGAGACACAGAAACAAGACACAGGGAGACACGGGGGAGAGAGAGAGAGAGAGAGAGAGAGGAGAGAGAGAGAGAGAGAGAGAGAGAGAGAGAGAGACGGACGGACGGACGGACAGACAGACAGACAGAAGAGTGCATGTTGTCAGAAACCACAACGATACGAACAGAAGTAGCACTTAAAGATCCATTCAGTCAGTTATGACTATGGGGGTTCCGCAGGTGATGCTCTCTCCATACCTGACACTGTGATGGGTTTAACTCTGCTGGCGGCTGGCACCAGTCTCCCCGACTGCTTGGCTAGCATCCTCGTCTCCAGGGATGGTAGGCAGCATCCTTGCTACTATAGAGCATATTCATTGTCATTGTCATTGTAATTGTCATTGTTGTTATCACTGCTGCTGCTACCTCGTCGTCGTAATCATAGACGTAGTTGGTATCGTCTGTGTCATCATTTTCAGCATTTATTTATAGTCGTCATTGTCACCACAATTATTAAAAAAAATATTGTAGGCCTAATTATTATTATATCATCCTCGCTAACATTGTGGTCATCATCACGAACACCATCCTAAGAGTTATAAATCATCATGGATTCATTCATTCATTAATTCATTTATTCATTCATCCATTCATTCATTTAACTAATTTTTGTCTAGTTATTTGTTTATTTGTTTGTTTGTCTGTTTATTTCATTCCTTTGCTTATTTTTGCATGGCGCTGTTTTCCAAGCTATATGGACACATTGCGCATTTCACACATTCAGACGTCTTGATGGAGCATAGAGAACTCAAGCATTTAGGCGACCTGACCACGTTTTACAATGTTGTTGCACAGTATGCGTCTGTGGTGGGCGTGCATGCTTAGGTTATTTTTATGCCTCCATAAGCCAGCCACTAACATGGTTTACAGATTCTTTAAAGTGCATATTTGATACTCTGCATGGGTTTACACGCGAAAAGGCGTTTAGACACTGGCAAGTCTTCAGACATATTTACCTGGGAGATAAAAAAAAAATATTATCTGCTCTTTGCCCACTAGGCGGAGGTGTATAGGCGGATCGAACCCAGGGTCTTTCGACTAGAAGTCCGACATTTGCCGCGCCCGTCATGTATACAGTTACCACGTAACCCGTCATGATTATCATCGTCGTCATTTTCATTAATCCTGTCATCGTCGTCACTATAACTGGCATCATTCTCGCCACTGTCCTGTTGCCTGGATCATGATGGAAACAGCTTCAGGAAACTGTTAAAAGAATCTGCATGATGCCGAAATTAATGGTAGATACCACTTTGCATGATTCATCCCCATTGTCAAATTCATCATTATCGTAACAATCGCTGATTTTTTCAATAGTCTACTTCAATTATTCTTTCTACTGCTACTACTGCTGCAGCTGCTACTACGATCACTGCTACTACTACTTCTACTCCTGCTCCTCCTCCTGCTACTATTATTATTATTATCAATACTGCTACCATTACTTACACTACTCTCACGACGACAACGACAATGATAAATAATGCTGCAATTCTGATGACGATGATTACGATTATCATCACCTTTTTTAGTCAAAAAAAGAACAATAATAAAAACATGATGCCCCAGTCACACTCTAACAATTCCCTTTTAATACAACAATTTACCAGAAAATCCAGGTTTTTGCACTTCTTCTAGGTCACTCTAATCTTGAAGCGGCTCCAGCTGAAATAAAACTTGACGTGTATCGAGGACAACGGTAGATTGTCACATCAGCGAAATTCCAGGAGGAAATAGCCGACTTGAAAAAGTAGGCCTACAGTTCAAAAACATTCCTCGAAAAAGCTGCTCTCTCTCTCTCTCCCTTTTCTTTGTTTCTCTCTTCTCTCTCTCTCTCTCTCTCTCTCTCTCTCTCTCTCTCTCTCTCTCTCTCTCTCTCTCTCTCTCTCTCTCTCTCTCTCTCTCTCTCCCTTTTCTTTTTGTTTTTGTAATTCCGTGTGACTTTGACCTTAGATGTTTACTTTCCAAACTTATGCTTTTTTGAGGTATTAACCATCCACAGCTTTGACTGCATATGGTGAAGGTCCACCCATAAAAACCTAGAAAAATTTTGTTCACAAATATTGTCACAAACAGGCAGACAGACACGCACACTTACATGCACACGCGAGCGCATACACACACACACACACACACACACACACACACACACACACACACACACACACACACACACACACACACACACACACACACACAAAACACCTCTGGTCGATATGAAATAATCTCACCACCACCACCACCACCTATATCAAAAAGACGAAGGCTGCAAAAAGGACGAAGGCAACGATGACAACGTCAACGACAAGGACAGAAATAACACCACCCGAACACATCCACTACACAACAACAAACACATGATCATTCAACTCTGTGGCAGGATACGGAGACATGGCGGTATCCAACTCCATAGGTAGCAACGTGTTCGACATCCTTCTCGGCTTAGGTCTTCCCTGGTTGATAGAGACAGCCGCCATTAAGAAAGGGGACGAAGCTTTGGAGATCAGCAGCTCTGGCCTACTCTATTCCTCGCTGACTCTGCTGGCCACAGTTGTCTTTATTCTCGTCTCTATCACCATCAACAGGTGGCGCCTTACTAAAGGTTATGGCGTCGTGTGCATGGTGGCTTATGTGGTGGTGATCACGTTGTCCAGCCTGTACGAACTCAATGTGTTTGCTGATCTGAACCCACCGACTTGTCCGCGGTGACAGAGTATCGTTCGTTTTTTGTTTTTTTTGTTTTTTGTTTTCGTTTTTTTTTTTCTGATGCTCATAGAATTCAAGTTTCTGATCGCAGTGACGCCATATTGAAAACAAAAACAAAAAGTTGAAAAACAAAACAAAACAAAAACAAACAAGCAAAATACCCAACAACAAAAACCCTGAAGCCAAAGAATTGACAGTTTTTGTCTTCTCTGTTTAACTTAAGTCGTCCATCCTCCTTTAATTAACCCTTTGACTCCTGCACCCTGTCCACCAGCATCTTGTATTGCCAACCATGCTATCAAGGCAAAAACTTAACCCTTTGACTCCCTCACCTTGGATAGGGTGAGGGAATCAAACGGTTACGTTTTTGCAGTTGTTACAATGTTAGAGTGCGGGAGTCAAAGGGTTAAAGAAAAGTTATAATTTTACAAGAAATAATAAGCTGGTGGATAGGGTGAGGGAATCAAAGGGTTACTTTTTTGCAGTTGTTGCTATGCTAGATACCGTAGAGTGCCGGAGTCAAAGGGTTAAAGAAAAGTTATAATTTTTAATAATACAGAAAAGAATAGGGGCGAGGGAAGGAGACTGCGCAGATCGGCATTTTAGGTGATGTGTGAATTGGAGAGTACATGTGTGTATACGTGTGTGTTTGTGTGTGTATGTGTGTGTGTGCGCGTGCGCAGGTACATGCCCATTGATCGTATGTTATTGTGTAATCATGATAATCAAAGGCATATGTGTTTGCATGAATTGACGTTGCTATTAGCTATTCATTTGTATAATGTAGTAGGCCCACTGCATGTTTTCTGCTATCTGCGTGTGTGCAAGCATGTCAGTGTGAGCGTTTGCCTCCGCATGCGCATGCGTGCGTGTGTGTGTGTGTGTGTGCAGATAACAGGACTGGGAACACCATGTTCTATCAAGTGAAATGCTTCATTTGTGTCGATTTTTAAAAGTAAACAGCTCAATCAAATCATACTTTTAGCTTGACATGGACAGATTTCGTCGATATGCTTTGACTACGTTTAAACTTGGAGTGTCAGATGCTACAGTTGGTTGATGGTTAATTCTTTTTATTTTTTTATTTTTTTTTTGACAGTTCGTAGTTAGTCACTTGCTTGGTTGGCTTATGGCTTGACTAGTTACTTGGTAGGTTGTGATTGCGAGTTGTGTTTTGTTTGTTTGTTTTGTTTTGTTTTGTTTGATGTGACATTTAACGAGAATGCCCTAATAACTTAATAAGTCAATTGTCATAGCTCTTTAAAACTTTACGCACACCTGGATCAATGGCTCTTAATCTAATTACAACACTGCGTACAGATATTACGATTTCAATCGTTATGACCACATGTTGTGCGCCATAGTTCCAAACGCCATAGCCTTGAAGAGCAGCACACTTTCATGAAAAGTGAATTCCATAAAAGATGTTCTGGTGCAGATACATTGAAAAAACTGCAAAGTATGAGGGATACAAGCTCTCTCGCAGTCTGCCATTTATATATTCGGGTATCATTCTGTAAATCGGGACGAAATGACATTAAAGAAACCAGAGTCTGGGGAGGTCAGTTGAAGCTACTGACAGAGAAAAAAATATTCAGAGAAATTCTGAACGAAGACAATCGAATAATGAGCAAAGCAATCTTCATGACACTGGTATTAGTCGTGGATCAGTTCATGGCGATATTAACATTATTTTATTTGTTTGTTTGTTTAAAGCCCAGCCGACTGCATAGAGTCATATCAGGGCTATAAGCATTTCAAAACACAATGATTCAACAAGAAAAAAAAACGAAAAGAAAATTAAGTAGGCCTACACATATCAATGCATTTGCGCACATAATCTAAGAGGATATCCCTGGCGTTGACTACTTCGTACAATTTATTGCACAGGGAATTAAAAAAACCTGAATACAAATTTAAACATAACTAAGGACACTAAAACATATGTAAAAACGAGCCTAAATCACCTAAAATTGCCTCCACATATCTCAATTCCCTAGAGCCGAAGATGCACTTAAAGCATGAACCCAATTATCAATCCTAAGAGAAAGTATGTAAGTCTTTATCGAACACATACAGATGAATGGACCAGAAAGGCAGAAATTGATAGGAAGAAATGACTGAAAGTGAGGAACAAGGCAGAAAGAAACTTTAAAGAGCGTGACGTGACAGAAATGAGGAAATTTCTAGCACAAAATTTCCAGAAAGTGGAGATACTATTTATACTGAAAGAGCCCCCAGCATTCCTATACGGGGCACAATATTAACAGGTAAATTCAGAATGAAACATGTTGTAGCAATGTGGATCCGGCACTACCTTACTGACGATCACGAACGGGTGGGTGTCACTGTTGCAGAGACAGGTATAAGAATGAGGATGACAGCTTTTTGAATCGGATAGCTGCCATTGACGAAACCTGGACAGAAGCTATGACAATGGTCAGAATGGCACACTCCCGCCTCTCCAAGGCCTCTTTAAGTTCAAAACAAAGAAAGGCAAATTTATAGGTGTCTATGATAACAATGGTGTGGCGACAGAAACTGTTAACCAAGACTACTACAGGGTGTTTCTTATGAAATTATGAAAACCTGCAATCCGATATAAACATTAATCCTTTGACTCCTGAACCCTAGCATCCTGTATTGCCAACCATACTAGCAAAGCAAAACCTTAAGCCTTTGATTCCTTCACCCTATCAACCAGCTTCCTATGTGTGTGTGTGTGTGTGTGTGTGTGTGTGTGTGTGTGTGTGTGTGTTTAACATTTATATAGACATATTCTGACTATTCACTGGATGACTATCATAGTTCCTTGGTTTCTTGTTTGCCTGGTTTGAGATGCCATTTGTTTGCGCGCACGAGTGGGTATTTGTGTTTGAGTTTGTGTGCGTCCATGATTGCATTCGCATTTAGGTGTGTATATGCGCGAGTGCGTGTGTATGTATGTGTGTGTTCGTTCCTTGATTTAACGTCTTTTCACTATAAGTGATATTAGACGGATAAAAATGGCATGGAGGATGATTTTTTTTTTGGGGGGGGGGGGGGGGGGGGGGGAGGAGGAGGAAAAGAAGGGAACAGAGTAAGAGACAGAAAAAAAATTAAAAGGAATCGGCAAAGTCTTTAGAAAAATTATATGGATGATCAGAGAAATGAAACTAGAACAACGCTAACATCAAATGTAAAAGAAAAATCGTCATAAAAAGCAAAACAAAACAAAATAAGATAATGATAATTAAAATAATAACCTTAAAGTAACGCATTAACAGGACTGTTAACCAATGATTCTGAAATTTTAACTAACAGAACTTGATCTGATATCACTTCTTTAAAATGCTTTTCAAGAAAGTTTCCTTGTGTAAACATCTTTGGTAAAAAATAACGAAGCTTTCTGCAGTAAAACAAACAGTGATACAATGTGAATTGTTCACCGCAAATACATAAAACGTTTTTACAATATTTTGTTTTCAAAGCGTTCAGTTGAATACGAAAATATGTGGTAACAATTAATCTCAAATGATATATCGAAAAATACTGCATTTGTTTACAGATATTTTGAACTGAAAGTTTGATTCTTTTTTGAGACACAAATTTTTCATTTAAATGTTCATGAAATCGAATCCATGATGCTAATTCTAGCGAGTTGTAAGCTTCTTTTACCGAGGTGTTAACATGTAATTCTATGGAATTTTCAAAACGGAGTGCACCGGATTTAGCTGCTCTGTCAACTACGTTGTTGCCGTGAAGACCAACGTGAGAAGGCACCCAGCATAAACTGATTTCCGAGCCATTTACCTTTAAACAGTGTATTAGATGATTTGCCTCAATTATTAAATCAGGTCTTGTGTCTGTATCAAAAGATGTAAGGCATATAATACAGATTTTGAATCAACAAACAGAACTACTTTGAAAGGCACAGGCCGAAGGCTTATTAAATAATGCAACGCTTGAACAACAGCGACCAATTCTGCTGTATATATAGATACATTTGCCCCAATGAAATAAGACTTTTTAATGTTAAATTTTGGAACATAAAACGCTGCTCCAGCGCTCTGATTTGCTAAGACTGACCCATCAGTAAAAATGTGGAGGTGGGTACGGTACTTTTCATCGATGTGTTCACAAGCTGTGGATAGCGTAATGTTGACATTATCATCTTTTTTAACGTCTGCATAATCGAGATCAAACGTGGCCTTTAGCATTTCCCATGTAGGGATAGGCGTTAACGTTGGTTTTTCGGCTATTTCATCCATAGTTATGCTGGATTGTTTGATCAGGTCAGATATGTAAGTTGCGGTTGTAATTTGTGATGAAATGTTTTTTGCTCATTTTGGAAAGTCAATATCAGACCTGATTTTAATTTCTTTGCTCACAAAATTATTCGCTTGTGAAGTAGTTCTAATTGCAAACTTTGCTGTAGCTAGCTCACGATGGTTGTGTAGAGGTAGAATTCCAGCAACTTTGTACGTTTCCAGAGTAGAAGCATGAGTTGGTACACCTAGTGCAATTTTAAGACTTTTGCAGTCCAAATTCTGAATCCTTTTTAGTAAATATTTAGGTGCATTGAAAAAAAACTTCTTGCGCGTAGGATAATTTAGACCTGACCAGCGCTGTTGACAGATGAATCAGTATATTTGTATCCATTCCCCAGGGTAATTTGCTTATTATCTTTAGAAAATTTAAGGTTTTTCGTGCTTTTGTTAAAATATAATCACAATGAACATTCCAGCTTAATTTCGAAGTGATGTAAACTCCCAGAAATTTTACGACCTGTTTGTAATTTAACACTTCACCAAGCAATTTGAAAGTAGGCAAGTTATTTGAGTTACCACCAGGATCAAACAGCATCATGTTAGTTTTTTCTGCCGACAACAACAGACCATTTTCTAACATATAGTTTCCAAGATTATCAAGATCAATTTGATACAATTTCCTGATGTAATTCCGTGTTCTCTGTGGAGTTGTCTTTTTTAAAGTGATATTCATCCAAGTGCATATATCATCAGCATACTGTACTAAAACAACACGATTTGAAAAAGCTTTAGGAAGATCCTGTATAAGGATATTAAATAAAATAGGTGCTATCACTGAACCTTGTGGAATCCCCATGTCGAGGCGCCGTGAAGTAGAATAACTAGCTCCCACTCTAGCCTGTATTGTTCTATTAGCTAAAAAAGATTTAATGAAATTGTACATATTGCCAGATAAACCAACAGATTTTAGCTTGAACAATAAACGTTTATGCCAAACTTGATCGTAAGCTTTTTTTTACATCAAAGAAAGTAGCTAAAACACTTTTTCTGCGGGCAAACTGTTGTTTGATCTGAGTCGTAAGTTTAACCAGGTGTTCAACTGCGGATCTCCCTTTTCTAAAACCCGCCTGGTTTACCGGAATAACGTTATTTTTATCACAGTAGTGTAAAAGTCTGTTTAAGATCAATCTTTCCATTAGTTTGCTCGTGTGGGACGTCAAAGCAATGGGTCTGTAACTGTTTTTATCAGTTTTCGATTTTCCTGCTTTTAATATCGGTATAACTATAGACTTTTGCCAGATTTGTGGTACAGTTCCGCTAACCCAGCATTTCTGCAAAATTTTGTGTAGGAAAATAAGATAGTTTTCAGGGAGATGTTTAATCATTTCAGTCGAAACTGCATCAACACCTACCGAACTCGTTTTGTTGTGTAGAAACAGTATTGTGTTTTTTAGCTCTTCTAAGGTGATTGGAGAATTAAACCAGAGATCATTCTGAGGTATTGGATCAGTGTAGATTGAGTTGTTATCTTCCATTTCTCTGTGATGTTTGCAGTCTGGAGATAAACCTTCAACTTTACTGTTTTTAGCAAATAAGTCCACAAAGGTTTCTGCTTTGTCCATGTCTGAAGGAAATGTGTTACATGTTTCTATCATTATCGGACACCTAGGTAAGTTGGTTCCATTCTTCATTTGATTCATTTTCGTCCAGACTTTATGGAAATCTTTGAAATCTGAAATTTCTTTTTTGCAGAATGATGCCCAATAATCTTTCTTTGCTTCAGCAATGATTTTGTTACATTGGATGTTAGCTTTTTTCATTTCCACATGATCTTCAGGTTTCCGGCTTTTGATGTAGATTTTGAATTTCTCCCTTTTATATTGAACTGCTTTCTCACATGCCTCTGTCCACCAAACATTACCCAATCGATTATTCGATTTAGAAGTTTTGAGTTTCGGAATTGATACGTCTGCAGCGGCTAGAATTAACTCTTGGAATTTAGAAAACATAATGTCTACATTTTCACTTTCATAATGTCTGTAATCCTGATTAGCAAGAGCAGTTCGAAATAAGGACCAGTCTGCACGCTTGTAATTATATTTTGGAATAATATCAGGAGAGCTGTCTTTCATCCTGATGTTTTTGTCAGTTATAGTTATGATGATAGGTAGATGATCGCTTCCCAAAGTGTCTCTGTGAGTTTCCCAGGTACAGGATGGTGCTAATTCTGGTGATATCAGAGACAAATCGATGGCTGTCGCCCTGTGTTTGGAGACATCAGGGATCCTAGTGACACTACCATCATTTAGAAGGTAAAGCGAACTATCAACGATATTTTCTACCAAACGATTGCTCGTAACAGTAGAACAGTTCTTTTCCCAAAATGGGGAGTCGGAATTAAAGTCTCCACCTATTAGCCATTTACCACGCTGCTGATCTTGGATCGTGCGCAGCCATTCTATGTTGCGGTCATTTGGACCTGTTGGCAGGTACACTGATAAAACGTTGATGTTTAAAGAATTGCTTAATTGGACAGTGGCAGCACAAGCGTGCAAATCGTCGCTTGATTTCAAAACCGGGGAAGTAAATAAGCAGTATTGTAACTCTTTGAGTATGTATATCGCGGTGGATACCTTCTTCCCGTGATTCCCACATTCATAGACTGGAGGATAGTAATAATTGGGGAAATTGGGAAGCTTGGTTGCAACAACATTCATCGACTGCAGAATCAAAACTTCACATCTATTTGATGTCAGGAAATGCTCCAAGTATGCCGAATTGGTGGAAAGGGATCTACAATTCCATTGCAAAAACTTGACTTGGGATTGTTGTCGCATTACTGATACTGGTTTATCTCCAACTTTCTATTGACTGTTATTTATGGTCGATAACAATGAATACTTTGATTTTCTGTGTACTGGAGAGATATGCAGAAAGAAAAATACGCAATTACTTAGACTACGAAGTAAAGATAACAAAATTGTAGCAAAACGATGAAAAGAAAATTACACAGTCAACGTAGAAATAACTTATTGAAGAGATATTAGATTACAATGGATAACATATAACCAATAAACAAAATAATAGCATACACGTCTTCAAATGAACAGAGTGTACAGTCTGAGTCTTGATAGTCGGACTAAAACCTGGTTATTGTATACGTTCAGCAGAAGAAATGTCAGAGATGACGAGGAAAAAGTCCTGTGACATGAACGTCAAGAATTGTATATATAATACTGTTATATCAAAACATTATATGGCCACCATGGTACGTAGTTGTCGAAAAGGTGGCACCGTTCTCTGGAGAATCTGGAAGGGTGTAGCTGTGCTGATCTTGATCTTGCTGTTCTCCTTGGAGTCTCCCAAAAGAGGCCTCGAATGTGTCTTCCAAGATTTCCTGCAATGATGCTGCTTCCTCTGGTGGTGGGGTGAATGTCATCTTTTAGAAATTGTTGAGTGGTACGAAGGTTCTCATGTGATACAAAAGAAATATTTTTGATATCAACAAGTTCTGCAGATAGTAAAGCGTTGAACAGACTTCGTTGAACCTCTATTCGTGCCTGCCGTATAGGGGCAACCTTACTAACGACTAATTTTGAATTAGGATGTTCTTGTGCTATTTGTTTTATGTCTGAAGCGAGATGTTTAGTTGTTGTAGCGAGATCTTTACTATTCAAATCATGCACACCACAGTGAAAAACAATACAGTCTGCAGTATCGTCACATTTGGAAAGGGCCATGTCTAATGAGCTTTGTATGTCATGAGGAGTGGTCACAGGGCACGAGTCTCCTTCGAAGCCGTAAGATCGTCCCAGTCTTCTCGAGTTGACACCCCTCAACACAGAGTCGTGGACAGTGATAACATACGGAAGATCATGGTGCTTTTTATGTTGTTTTGGAATAGCCTAGACCTATTTTCAGAGCGTGATGCTGTATGGTTCGGGATGTAAAATGACGTCTTTAGCTTGTGTGACGTCATGACGTTGTTCTTTCTTGTCTTTTATTTTCTTTTCAGGCATTTTTGCTGCTTGCTGATTTGTTTTGCTGCTGGGTTTTGGTGCCTTGATGTTTCGAGCCTGTTTGTCGTCCTGCTTGCTTGTGTGGTTTTGTTTCAGTACGTCTGCATATGTGGGATGTGTGTCATGTAGATCCGTCTGTGTGTGACAGTTGGCATGGTGACGTTCTCTTTTTGCTGGGTTGTAAGAAGTGCAAGGACAGTCTTTTCCAAAGAATTGACTTGGTCCCGCAGAGCCAGTATGATGTTTTTGAGTTCTGACGTACTTACGCAGTCCGCCGTGCTGGGAAGAGGCGTGGTGCAGGTTGTCCCACTCTGCGTGTCAGTGGAAGCCGTGGACAGTGAACCAGATGTAGAGTCAGACTCGGCCACTGTCGATTGCGTTTCCGATAGCCTCTCTCCATCAGCCTTGCCCTCTGATGCGTCTTCTTGTTTCTTTTGGGCAAGACGGCCTCTTCTAGTTCTTGTCATATTGGGCCTTTTTAAACGTTTTCTCCGACAGCTGAAAATTTTTACTTAGGTGTCTCCGCTATCTTGAATCGTGTGTCGTTATGTGTGTGTGTGTGTGCTTTCGTGATTGCGTAGCTCGTGTGTGTATATCATATGTGTGTATACGTGTATATATGTGGGGTATAAGTTTATGTGTGTATGTGTCTGTATGTGCGTGTGTGTTTGTGTGTATCATCTTAATAAAGATTTGTGCTAATCAAACGTGTCGATCCACTGTATGTCTTTGAGTGTGTGTGTGTGTGTGTGTGTGTGTGTGTGTGTGTGCGTGTGCGTGTGTGTGTGTGCGTGTGTGATCTTGATAGCGTTTAGACATGTATGTTTGGGCAGTGAGTTCCATTAATTCGGTGGCCTGGTAGTCAACGCTACAGATATACATGTAGGTACTTTTCTAACTACATAACCCTAAAAGATTAAAACCTCAAGAAGAATGTTTTACGTCAGATTGTCTCTTTGATACACAGTAATTGTGAAACGATGTTAATATGTATTTGACATTTGTTTCCACAGAATCATCCGCATGCTCACACAACATGTCCTTTGATTGTGTTCTATTTCATATTATCTGTCCTTTGGATGTGTTCTGTTTTGGATTATGTCTGTCTTTGGTTGTTCTGTTTCAGATTATGTCGTATATTTGACTGTGTTCTGTTTCAGATTATGTCTGTCCTATGGTTGTGTTCTGTTCTTATGTTCTATAGAAAAAAGTGTGTGTGTGTGTGTGTGTGTGTGTGTGTGTGTGTGTGTGTGTGTGTGTGTGTGTGTGTATAATACATATCTATCTTTTATTTTATTTTAATCAAGAGACACTGAAAAACTTTTAGAACAGTGTTGGAAACATGTGACAAGTGGTCAAGAAAATCAATACGAGCAGATACGTAAAAATGTCAAAAAGTTAACACATTTCTACCCTAAAGTTCCCAAGCCAATTGCTTTGAAAACACAATCTGCTCTGAAGTTTGGACACGATTAATCAATAGCCAGCATGGCAGACAAGCATGAAAATATCTGTGTGCATCATGATAATAACTTGTAACAGAGCAGATCTGGGCTCATGATCAAAATGTTTTAGCTAATACTGACCAAGCAGCATGATCACAATCTTTCACTCAGCACCACCACACCCTCTGTCCATTGCACAACACACACTCCAGTCTGTGTCTGAAATATCTGAAAGCTTGTAGTTTTTATCTTTCAATAAACATTACTAACATTAGACAATTCCACAGGGAAAAGGGGAATGGGACCGCAAGTGACAAAATATGTTGCTGATAAATCAATGCTCTTAAAACAGTAACATTTTTAATGAAATATTCACATCTCTAATTCAATGAAACTCAAACTTTTTAATGTTGATTTGAACTTTTAACTGTTAAAAGAATAACGCAAACCATGTGCTGAACATATACATATACATATAGATTTATACACATACAATGATGAGAAGAAAATATACTGTACAATTTGCGATTAAAGTTTCAGTAAAACATAAAATGCATAATCACACACACACACACACACACACACACACACACACACACACTGAAATGACCATTTCTATCAACATTCACTGAAGTATATCATTACTCTTCAGCAATCTGTACTTGATGACTTATCTGCAATACCGGTAAGAATTTCAAATTCAGATGACGCTCAACAAACTTCCACTCATTTTCAGACTCGCCAAACTGAGGGTTTCTTCGTTAAGCGGCTTTCATGAATTGAGAGTGGACGAACAATGTATACAGTATGAAACAACAGCAAAGTTCATGTGGAGATCATCAAGCATGATAACAGTGCAACACTTCATTCCAAATTCCTCTTGTAACATAGACAAACAGACTGGACAAAACAAATATGTCAAGCTAATTTTGCTTTAAGTGATCTTTCACCGGCGTGTGTGGACTTTCAAACCTGTCCACCATGAAATCTGTCAATGGGTGAAATGCAACTCCCCAAATTAGGACATGTCCATTCAAACCTGCACATTCATGACATTACATGACAAACTCTGCGGCATTTCAGTTACAGAAATTTTGTTTAAAACAAACATGTGATACACAAACACTCACACATAAGAGTTTGCCTATTATCTCACCCCCCACCCAACCCAAATTCCTTAATTCGGCTTCTAATCACAACACAGAACCTAATTTCATTCAGTTGATGACAAGTATCCTTGAAGCCATCCCTCACTGAATCACTTCAATGATCATTTATGTGTGTGTGTGTGAGAGACAACAATAAGTGATCACTGAAGTTAGCAAGGGGCAACTTACTCACAGAACCAAAGTGAAGGTCTCTTCTAATATAAGGATCACAACTTCATCCTTCCAATAGCACACCCAGTGGACTAACGCAACCAAAGCTGCTGACATGAAATTACCCCTAGACACTTGACAGCAACAAAAAAATTCACTTATTGATATAAAAAGATTTGGTAATGAAAACAAATGTGGCCTCCCACCACGAAATCAGTCTTAACTAGCATTTTGAGATATAGCCTACATATCACTGGAAAGTGTACATTCTGCTGATTATTTTGGTACTTGAATAAAACTTGCACTCAAAAAAATGAAGTTATGTATGTTTAAAGTCATTAAGTTGTATGATGGACATTTTGAAAAACGGCCTCTAAAGTTTTTTTGTGCTCTCCTACACATTTTCCTTAAATTTCTTTATTTGGTGGCTTTGACCCAGTTTGTTTCTAATTTTCGCTGTCATTATCTGAAAGGTGCACCAAAGAGCATTCCATCAGTATATTACATGTGCGGGTACTGTACAGATTACGGTTCATAATAAGAGACAAAAATAGGTAGGCCTACTTTTGGTAGGAAATTGCGTTCTTTCTGCTGCGATCAGTGCATTAAAATACCATTTTAAATTAATATATTTTTTTCAAGAAAAAAATTTCTGTGGGGGATAGATTATATAGTCTACAGAAATCAATTATGAGAAAAAGTCAAAACACCCCAGATAGACCCTCAGTCACCTTTTCAGCTCCTAGTGCTGTTCGACTGACTGCGAGTTAATTAAGACTGATTTCGTGGTGGGAGGTCACATTTTTCTTTAGCTGAAGGCTCATACATCATTAAAAACTCCTGGGTACACCTGTTTGAATTGAGCTGTAGTAAAAAAAAAAAATCTAATTAAGAGACAGGGGCCTTCCACTTACCATGACACTCAGGGAAAGGATACCCAGGGATTAAGGGTCAGAAAATAATGACTTTTCACAGGCTTTCTGTTATCTATCACCTTCAGTGGAACATAGTGCATATACAAGCAAAACATATCCTAGTTTAAAGACTGTCACCGAAGGCTGGAAGAATATGTACAGATTCTTTCATTTTCATCAGCCTTACACGAAATAATGACTGTCTACAAAATCTGAATATGTGTACATTTTCTTACATTTATCCACTTTCAATGAAAGATGAATTTTGCATATGTCAGCAAAACATATACGAGTATATCTTCTAGTTTAATGACTGTCTCCAAGAGTTCCAACGGTACTTAATTCACAACTGGGTGACTTAGTACCACATTTTGTTGCCTACAACAGAATCAGGCCTGAAAGATGAAGACTGACACTACAGACATATACCACACTGACCAGGAAATCTGAGCAACGACCTCAAACATACATCCACGAAACAGACGACACTTGACCATGTAGTCCCAATTTTCCTAAATGTATCAACAGCACATTGAACCATCTTTAGTCTGGACAGGTGCTGACGTGGAAGGAATGTCCCTCATCAATCAAGTTTCAAATAAAATTTGAAACTGCAATCTTCCAATCTGTACTGTGTTATGCTGATCAGTATGCCACAGAGACAGGTCTCCACCAAAATATTTCATTAACATGTAGGCCTACAAGCACACCCATACACACACACTCTCTCTCACCACACAGGAACTGTCACAGTCTGACTCTCATCTAAATTCAATTAATACAGGAGACTGAGAACACCAAAAAAGCCACTATATCCAAAAACAGGTATGAAGAAACATACAAAAATACTATACCCACATTATGAAGACAGCGTGACAGAAATACAAGTAATAAACAAAACTGACAATGACAAAAACAAACAAAATGGTGAAGATTTACATATAACTAACTTTTGTTAAGTATGGGTGATTTCATTTTTTATCAGACAAAAGAAATTCACATAAATGTGTTTTTTATACATCATTTCCTCCATCCATTGCCTCTGCCAAGGAAAAATAATATCAATACAAATTATGCAACGGTAAAAATAATGTGATCTGATAGGCCTACAAGGTCATGAATCCGTGATAGGCAATGTTTTGTGACAAGACGAAGAAAATGAAATAGAGCAAAAAGTGGTGAATATTGAAAACTCACACAGAATTGTCGACTTCATCAGTGCTGTCAAAAAAATTTTTTTTTTTTTCAGGTTTAACACAAGGACTACAGTAGTTCAGGAAAAGCCACATGTTGCGCAAATGAATATTTGTGATCGACATTAGAGAGATTTTGCCCCTACTGAAACAATGCTCCAATAGGCTCTATTTTGAAGCAATGCTCCAACAAGCTCTGTAAGTATAAGGCAACCAGGCAGTACGGACTTAACATCCCAGATCTAAGGTTTTGGAGACGCCAAAAGCAGCTCCCTAATCACAGGTATGCATGGACTCAACAATACAGTATAGTCATAAGACACATGCAAGTCAGTCTATGAAAAATACAGAATATAAACCTCCAGTCTTCCTCCTTGTCATTTGTTTCTTAATGTAAAGCCTGAATGGTCACGCATGTGACCAACTTTTTTCAAAGAGAGAGAGAGAGAGAGAGAAAATGTGAAACATTTTGGAAAGGAAAGTCGACTAGGCGCGAGAGAGAGAGAGAGAGAGAGAGAGAGAGAGAGAAAAGAGACAGAGAGAAAGAGAGAGAGAGAGAGAAAGTGAAAAAATTGTGTCGTGTTTTGGAAAGGAAAATAGCCTAAGTGAGTGATGACATTTTTTTTTTTCACCAATTAAAGCTCATGTGGCTGTAATTTTCTTCAATACGATTATAAAATTTTCTTTACACTATCACAATTGGCATTCCTCAGATTCATCCAATCTTGATGCACACCTACCAGGCCAGGTTACAAGTAACTGAAAACTTTTTCATTACACTGTTCATGTCAGTATTACAAAGTAGCAATGGTTGAAAACAGTTATGATTCAATACATTTATTATTAAAACAAAACAGGCATGTTCCTTTACAGTGAATACATAAAGTTAACCCTACCAGCAAATCAGCAGCAGGTTGAACAAATCTCACGTTGCCACCAACGCTTTGGTTTAGAACTGTGTTCATGTCATTGTGACAGGACAATTTCTCTTGTTTGATTTAAGCCATTAAGTCGATGATCACCATTCTCAGTACCTCTGCGACTGTCTAAAAGTAACAGAAAAACATTTGTAAAAAAAAGCGGGAGGCATGCCATGATCCACCTGATGGGAGTATGCTTGTCCTAAGTGTTGAGATCAACAGTAACCAAGATCCTCTTTCGCAAACAAAAACAACAAAGCCTTGACATCCATGTCCGAAACGTTTCTTTATCTTTTATTTCCCCGAACAGCTTCCCTGTATCACTAATTTCAAATACAAATCAATGAGATGGCAAGCTTAAAAAAAGTTCACATCAAACATTCAAATGCTGCCAATACACAGTTGTGCATAATTTATTAAAACCAATAAACTGATTAAAAAAAATATACACCACACATATCAATAAACAACAAAATTTGAAGAACTCAAATACATCACAAATAAAAAGAATTCCATGGGGTAGGTATCCAATATTGGAAGTGTTGTCGCAGATTCATGTGCAAAATATTGCACTTTCACAGTGCTATACACAGATTGCCTAACTGTCTTTTTTGCAAGACTGGTTCAAATTTGACAACGAAAAATGTTTACCATCTGTTGCTCTGTGATCAAGCTAATTTGGAAAGCTGTTTGATACACACTGAAAGATTTCATTTCTGATCTGAAACTTGTTTGTCTATGTACATCAACAACGTTTTTAAACTGACGTGAGCAAACACACAAAAGCGTCTATGCTAAGGACATGAAATACTAAAATATTAAACATAATTCGTAATTATCAAAGGTCTCAAATGTTACACTGGAAAAGCAAGCAGGTAAAGGGAGACAATACAGAAGTTAAACATAATCGATAAAAGTCATGGCACTGCAAGACCAGAAAATGCAATTTCGTTTGTGCTTGAACACGAGTATCCCTGCATGAGAGTCAAAGTTGGTTTTCGATGAGATTTTAAGTCAGAAACATTTCAGTAGTCCCCATCCCACCACCTTTTTTCTTTCTTTTTTTCAAGCATTCATTTTTGTCTTCTTATCAAAGCTGATTTCTAAAATGCAACACTGACAAAAGAGGCCATTTTCTTTGCTGTGAACTCTGTTTAGTATCATTTATGACTAGCTGAGATAAGCGCATACACACATGGGGCCATCGTCTCATTTGTCACGGATTGACTTGGACTCGAGATGACAAACTCAAACCAATCCAAATTCAATATTGTATTCTTTACTTTGTACAGACAAAGAAAACAGTATTCGCACCAAAGGCTCAAATATAAAACGTCTCACTTGATGTTCTCTGACTGATCCTCTGACTAGTCATTAAGTAATACCATTCATCACTTCTACAACTATCATCACTCCATTGCAGCCCAACATGAAAAATATTCTGACAAAAATAATCATTTCTTTTGGAATGTATACCTCACCTATTATTGAGCTGGAACAGTTCAATGACTGCAAAAGAGGTCTGTTGGAAAGAAAGAAAATCAAAAAAAGAAAAAGAGACAGACAGACACAGAGAGAGAGAAGAGAGAGAGAGAGAGAGAGAGGGTTTAGAGTACATCTTATGAGTTTATTGAAGAGGGATCCGTAGCACTTGGATTATACCAGATGTGCACCACCCAACTATCTACTATTGAGTCTACTGCTTCATTACAAGAGTCAGCCAGCCCAATGTGGTGGGGGGGGGGGAGAGGGTGGGGAGGGAGAAAGAGAGAGAGAAAGATAGAAGAGAAAGAGAGAGAGAGAGAAGGGAGGGAGGAGAGAGAGGGAGAGAGAAAGAATACATTCATTATGTACATAATACTACCACTACCAGGAGCTGACTCAAGTTACTGTTTAAACAAGTTTTGCCATTTTTATTTGTACAGTGTATAATATCAATTATGGATTTCCACAACATTTCCAGGAAAGGTTATCAATAACTCCCCCAATAAATTTCTTATTGTTGCTGTTGTTAAATGTATACAGTTGTTAAGTGTTAGTTCAGAAGAGATGTAATGATTATCAATGTTTTAGTTAAGATGAAAATGTTTGATAAAATCAAAATTGTTTTTCCAGTCATGCCACATTTGGACAATTAACAGATTTTCACAACTTTCCAATTTCCTAAACTAAAAGGCTGGTAAAGTATGCAATATTACACTACTGACCAACTTTTTTTTTTTTCAAATTTACTTTATTTCTTATAAAGCATGCAATATTCAAATACTGAACAATTTACCTATTTTCATTCTTCTCTAACTTCCTGAATTAGAAAATGCAATATCAAAATACTGCTGTTCAAAATACAGTGAACAACCAATGTTAATGTTGCATCAGAAACGGTACACTGACTTAGCAGAATGATTATCTGATACAGAAATGTAAAAAACAAGAAAATCACAAACAAACAAAAAAAACCAAACAAACAAACAAACAAAAAAGACAACTTGTATAAATTTATGATTGCTGCGACCTCAAAATATTTCCTAAACATTATACACAATTCAAATCAAAGAAACCAAAGTAGAGCTACTGCCACATTCTTATTCTTTAAATCAAGAAATGCCGAAAACATACAAAAGTACAAAAATCTACCTATCTCCAAGAATGGATTCAGAATTGTTATTGTTACTATTTGTTATTCTTGTTTAAAGAACAGCCAACTGCGCACAGCCATATCAGGGCTGTAACCATCTCAAAGCATATGCAATCCCTCACTGAGGAAAAAAAAAAAAAAAAAATTAAGTACACACATCATTATCAATGCACTTGCACTTAACCAAAAGATACGCCCCTGGCACTACCCACTCAGTCCCATTTATTATCAGGGTACAAGCTTAAACGTAAGGACACTAACTAAAACATACAAAAAAGGGCCTAAATTACCTAAAATTACTTCTGCACATCACATTTCCTTACAACAAAAGATGCGCTTAATACATGAATCCAGTTATCAATCCTATAGAAAGTCTGCAAGGATAAGTTGTTTTTTTATCACATACAGTGAATGGAACAGCAATGCAGAAAATGATAGGAAGAAATGACAGAAAGCAAAGAAGCAAGGCAGAAACAAAGAAAATGACAGAAAAGAGGAAATTTCTAGCACAGAATTTCCAGAAAGTTGGGTTACTACTCATACTGAAAGAGCACCCGCATCCCCATGAGGGATGGAGTCAGAATACATATCTTATGTTCTCAACAATCCTTGATGTAAGAAATGGCAAAACTAAAATCATTTGGAAAAAATTCCAAAGACCTGTATAGGGAAACACTAAATATTTTTGAAATTTGTTTGTTATTATGAGAAAGAACTTGATGAGTAGTGTGTATTATTTAATAAACTCTGAAAGACCTGGAACAGATAAATCATTTTTCACAAACTTTGCATGGCATGGAAAAAACACATTTTTCTAAATTTATGTCTTTCCCAAACCTTACGAACCCTGATGCATGCACATACAATTACAAGCTTGCATTAAGCTCATAGTACCCTGCTCAAAGAAACAATGATAAAACACACAAACATAACAAAACAATAAAAATCAAAGTAAAGAAGAAAAAATAAAGAGAAAGATCTCAAATGTCAATGTGGATACAATTGTTAAAAATACTTTCTCTCGTTCTTATGTGAAGCTTGAACTGTGTAACTGTGAACCATATATATCTTAACACCAAATCACAAGGCTGTACATGCTCACGACATTAGTGAAGAGCTGAAGACACTGCAAGTGTTAACTCTCATGGGCATGAATGGGGCCTGAACATCCCCATACATCCGCTCAATCCAAATGCAGAAACACGTTCCTTCACAGATGCAATACCAGATCTTTCCTGTACAGATGAAAAAAAACTAACTCTCGCCTTCACGTGCAAACAATGCAAGCAGAGAGGAACGGCAATATGTTGCCTCCAAACCAGTCCATGTTTTCCAAAGCTGCCAGCCAGTCTGTCAAAGTGTGTACAAAGGTACAAGTGTGTGGATTTAACCATGCCGCACATCCTAAAACGTGTGGACTAGTCCACTGCGCACAAGAGTATCTTAAAGATGGATTCCTCTTTGTGGTCCAGATGCAAAAACAAGTTGAAGTGGTGAGCTGCTTTCATCCTTCTTTTTGACAATACAGCTCTTTTAAGGCTTTCAATTCTTCTATCAAAGTCTTGTTCTGATTTTCAAGCACTGCTACTCTGTTTTCTAAGCACTTCACATACTCCTTTTTCTTTCTCCGACACTCCCGTGCTGCTTCCCTGAAACAGTCAGTGCATATGAGTAAATCTCACATGTGACCACACATGTAAAAGACACAAACAAAATGACAATATCGATCGGAGAAATAAAACAGAACAGAAAAAGAAGGAAAAGGAAAAGAACGAAGCAGACAAAAAAGGAAAAAGGAAAAAGAAAACAACAGCAAAAATGATAAAAATTGTGAACAAACAAACAAACAAACAAAATAGAAAACAAACAAGCAGTTCAATGTACCTGTAGCAAAAACCAAGAGATAATGTGTGACTGACTTGGTTTAATACTGGAGTTTCATGTTTTTTATTGAAGACGGTTTCATCGCACTCGGACAATTCCATATATACACACTTTACTCAATTTGCCACCTGTTATCCAACAGATTCCTTCCACCTGCATAAAAACGTGTGCGCGGCAGGGTCTTGGGAAAAATTGTGGCATGCTCAAGGATCAAACCTACATCCCCTGCATTAAGAGCATGGTGCTCTAACCAATCGAGCTAAAAGGCCAACAATCGATGATCATATGGACAAGAAAATATCTGATTTCCTGAGGGTGAAACACAGACAATAAATGTGAAATAATTCGATGACATTCTCATAAGACAGCAAATTGCAGTTTCTCTCTGCTAAATCTTCAAAAGAATAACACAACGTTATTTTCTCAACATTCGTGATGACAGAAGAATTCTCTGAGTAAATTCCCATTTAGCTAGTACATTTACTATATCCAACTAATGCAGAGGCAAACTGGCACACAATCACTTTATTGTCAGCCAGAACCCCACCCATGTTTATTGAGAATTTGGTCAAAAGATGTACACTGGTCAAAGATGCCCCCGGGTGGTGTTCCATCCTACTTGACTGCCCAGTTCATGTAAGAACAAGAGTACGCTTCCTCTTTTTTTTTCAGACAGCCAAATCAATAAATTAACTGGAAACTGGATGTTACATTTCTGTGTGCATACTGTGAGCTTATCTTGTGCATGTACTGTGCAAACACTTGTGCAATGCATGCATGTTTATAAAAACAAGAAGGTATTTTATAAAAACGAGAAGGTAAACACCCATATGAACCACAGGTACAGACTGACCCTTCACCAACCTGGCTTGGTTGTCAAGAGCACCAGACAGCTGATCCTATATTGCAGCGATGTTATGTTTATCAAGAGAAGGGACAGACAGAGCAGCTATCCAGAAATGGGGAAAAAGACAGCCACATTCAATGCCACATGTTGCCTGGTCAGGTAGATTGTGAATGAAAGAAGATGGTACAGTGGTGTGCACACTTTTCTTTTTTAAGCACATGTCCAGTTAACTGAAACTGAGTTGAATAACCAACAAAGTGGAGGTGCCTGGGAAGCAGAGGAGGCAGCTACAGGCATAAGTTGCCCTGCAAGGTTCCCCTGGGTTAACTCACCAAAGAACCCCTGTCCACCATCATCAACTCCCACTCTATAAAACACCACTTCTATGCTGATGACACCCAACTACTAGACAGTGACATACCAGACAATATACAGCGCCTCTTGACTCGCACCACTGAGTGTTACTCGGACATTAAGAACTGGATGACGTTCAACAAACTTCAGCTTAATGATGACAAGACAGAAGCTATCCTCACTGGCACCCGTCAAACTTCTCAGCTGCCTCCTCTTTCTCTCCCATTATGTAAAACATCAGTCCCAATTTCTGATTCAGCTAAAAACCTTGGTGTCTGCCTTGACTCTACCCTCTCCATGAACAACTTTGTTTCTCAAACTGCCAGATCTTGCTACTATCACCTCCATCGTATAAGCCTGATCAGGAAGTATCTCTCTGTCGAAACAACTGCAAAACTCGTTCTCTCCTTCATAATGTCTCGCATTGACTATTGCAATTCACTCCTGTCTGGTCTTCCTGCCTCCACCATTCACATCCTGCAGCGCATTCAAAACAATGCTGCATGCCTTGTACTCAAAAAGAAAAAAGCTGACCACATATCTCCTCTCCTGGCACAACTTCACTGGCTCCCTGTATCAAAGCGCATACAGTACAAACTAGACACCATGTGCTACAAAAGCCTCAATAACGCAGCCCCCGATTACCTGTCAAGCCTACTTGAGATCTATCTTCCCTCATGTACCCTCCACTCTGCCTCCGATCCTCTGACTTTTCGCTTTCCACGCACTAAGCTCAATACCTATGGTCCACGAGCCTTTTCTGTTTCTGGTCCACTCTCCTGGAACAAACTTCCTCTCTCAGTCCGTCAGCAACCTACTTTTGTCTCTTTCAAGTCCGCTCTCAAAACTCACCTTTTCTCCTCTGCATAAAATCCTAACCTCACTCAACCCCCCTCTGCAGCCTGTCTCCACTCGGAGGGGAATCACATTGTAATATATAATTGTATATAATAAGCTCTCTATAATTTTCCATTGCTTTTATTCTTTCTCCCCATTTATAGCCGTGTGCATGTGCGTGTGTTGTGTGTGTGTGTGTGTGTGGTGTGTGTGTGTTGTGTGTGTGTGGTGTGTGCGTGCGTGCTGCGTGCGTGTGCTGTGTCTGTTTTAGCGCTTAGATTTGATTTTATCAAGATTTTGCGCTATATAAAATATTGTATATTATTATTATTATATTACAACAGAAAGGTGGAAGTGACAGGGGTTTGGGGAAAATGCTCAAGGTCGCAGGCTGGGCAATCCTGAGATTCCACCATGGATCAAGTCATGAACCATGCTTGCCCCTTCTACCATTTACTAATGTGGCCGCTTTGGGCAACAGCATGCAGAGTAAATCTCTATCAGCACACTAGCATGGAACCCCACAAAACGTCAGCATTATGTGTTAGAACCTGCAGCCATGAGATATGGTAAAATATGTGGGATTCAATATTCAAGTTACGTAGTACATATAAAATTCATAAACATAATTTCTGACCACAAAAGGCAAAGGCAAAAGATGTTATTGCTACATCTACCATACTGCATGGAACAATGGTCTCACCTATTCTTCAGTAACCGCAACTCCCTTTTTCGTGATCCTTCTTCAGACATGTGTGGTGGACTAGACATGGGACTGCCAGCTGTTGCCATGACAACACCTTGCGGGAGAGAAGTGGCAATCTGATATGCTTGAACATTGGTTCCTCCTACTGCAAAGCAAAAACACTTGTTCACAACAGCTATTGCTTTTGAACTTTACATTCATCCAGAATTAAAATCAAGGTTATTTCTGCAGAAAAACGCCATGAATTACTTTTATGACAAGGATAACAATAGCATACTTATCTATATTTAAACAAAAGATCAAAAGAAAAAAAAAAACGACAAACAAACTGACAGAAATTAAAAGAAGAAAGAGAGTGAGCAAATGGCAAGAAACATCAGAATCACATAACACAAGTAGGAACTGCTCAATAAGTACAATGTGTTATAGCGCAACAGTCACACTGACAATAGTTTAATTGTGAAGACCATCGACCTAAACACGATGTAAACACACATATAAAAAATATATAAAGAGAGAGAGAAGAGAGAGAGAGAGAGAGTCAGTCCAAAAATGAACACTGAACAATCGAAGAGAACTGAACAGCACAACTAAGCAACAGCTAATATTTAAAAAATAACTTACAGCTGCACTCACCATACTAATGGCATGTACAGTAGCAACAAAGATATGGTGACCCAGCACGAGAAACCAGGCTAAAGTGCACAATTTTCATTTTTGCAATTTGAACTTGTCTTAAAATTTCAAAGTTTGGGAACTGACATGCAAAGGCACAATTGATTTATCAGTTATTGTTTTCTTGTTAGATGCATCTGAACTTTGCATATCTACTTTTGACAAGGGAAATACTACATCTGTGAAATTCTGGAAAATAAATCTTCCTGGAAAAAATACTGTTTAGGGGTGTTTTCAGTAATAACATTTGAAAAAAAACAACAACCTTTGGGTAATTGAAAACTGAATGTTGAACAGTTGAAACATGAACAGATCTTGGTTGATACAATTCTGACCCTATGCAGATATTTTCAGAGCTATGAATGACTGGCTGTATCTTTAGTCAGGGTTTTTGTTGCTGCATCACATATTTCACAAAACAAGTTACCATTTCAGCACTGTGGATGGAGTTGTTGATACACAACAGACCACTATAATAATAATAATAATAATAATACAATATTTATATAGCACAAAATCTTGATAAAATCAAATCTAAGCGCTGAAACAGACACACACGCACGCACGCACGCATACACGCACCACACACACACACACACACACCACACACACACACACCACCGGCTAAAAATGGGGAGAAAGAATAAAAGCAATGGAAAATTATACATGTAGAGAGCATATGGGAAGTGGCAAGTTCCAACTCCCATCAGTTAAAAAAAAGAAAAAATGATTTCTTTTCCCCATATTGGCTTCCGACCAGAGTTGAGCATGCTATGGGCTCACAGTGAAAACCACGACTACACAGTCGAGTTTCGTCCACGTTGCGATGTGTCACAGAGCATTGCTTGAATTTCCTGACAAACATTACAATTGAATCTTTTGGATGCCTGGATATATCGTGGTAATAAGCGTGTAGCGTACAGTCCTGTCACGCAATCTCATCACTTGTTCTGGCTCCAAAACTTAGCAATTACTGTCACTAATGATTAAGTAGGGAGCTTAGTGGACAACATCCTTAGTAAGCTAGATCAGAACAGATGCTGCTGAACCCCAAAGAAGTGACCCAACAGCAGTGAAGCATTTCCTCTTGTGAAGAATGTCCACATGGCAGCTTGACATCTCTGGCTACCATGGATTCCTAGCATGGGACTTCAAATGAATAACCTTGGAGTTAGTGATGGTGAGCTGGAACAAGCAGCATGGGATTGACATCACTGAAGTGGCACAGTAGTTGGGTCAGAAAAAATACCCCAAGAAAAAAAAACCCAACCCACAACAACTTCCCACAATACCTGGAATATAAAACTGGCCATCAGGACCCTGAGCATATTGCACAATGGTAGCACCGCCTCCCCCTGCAGAGGAAGCTGAAGTGGGACTGGAGTTGGTCATGGTCAGCGTCTGCAAACCCTGTGTGACTGGTGTGCCGTCAGCCAGCTGCAGCGTCCCCGCTGGCACCACTAAAACAAATGAAAAACACTAAAAACTGTATCAGTTTTCCAGGACTACACAAACACAGTGGGTGATTTATAGCCCTGTTTTGTGTTGCAGGGGTTTAAGAAAATGTTCCACATGACCGACATGAGTATGATGAACACATTGCATACAATTTCAATTTACCATATTTCAACTTAAATGAAAAAAAAGAAAAAGGGGGGGGGGGGGGGGGGGGTCACTAATCACAAAACACAAGTAAACGAACACAACAATGGGAAAAGTTGTCTTCTAAACTTCATGTATTGGCAACATAACAGCAGAGACATTGGGTAAGGAAAAGTCACATATTTGTTAGGTGTATAAGAATAGTGACCGTCAGTTAAAAATCTATAGTAACCAAAGTATGCTGCACTCACACGACAAACACAAAAATAAAGTGACTAAACCAATAAACACAACCCTGATGAGTGAAATACATGTAAACAGACAGCACAATAACTAAACGAGTAACTTCAACCCTGATAAACAAAATAAACAGATAAATGAAGAGCACATTAACTAAACGGGGGAAGACACAGTGACTAAATCAGTACACAACCCTGATGAACAAAATAAATAGATAAGTGGACAGCACAATGAGTAAGTGAGGGACACAATGACTAAATCAGTAAACACAACCCTGATGAACAAAATGAACTCCCACGCTGGAATACATACGATTCAGTATGTTTTTGTGCCTGTCTAGGAAGTAATCTTTGATCCACATACAAGAATCGATTATCTTGTGATTTTGAATCTGAACTACTCAGATGGAAACCACAATTCTTGTCACCTTCTTGAGTCATTCTTACTTTACTCAGTTCAAACAACTTTTCTTTAAATCTATTCAAACGACTTTGACTATACTTTTAAATCGATCACTTTATCCATTAATGAGTTAACTTTCAGGTTGTTTCAAGACACATCAAATCTGGATGTCTCTTTGATATATACTCTAAGTTACTAGTCTAAGGATTTCAACTGAAGCCAAATAACAGATGGTAGATTATAATCTACACATATAATCAAATGAAACTGACTTATTTTTCATGTAAACACGACATGAAAGTATATTCTCAATTTTCATCAGCTTGTATTCTATCACAAGACAAAACAATACAATCACCTGAGAAACTGACGTAATTACCTTGTTGGTAATGAACAGAATTTGAAGAACTGGTCAGGTTTTGAGCTGCCTCATGGTCCCCATCCTGACTCCCGCTGCTGTTGGATTCTTCATCCATTTTACTTACGGGTGAGGACAGATCATTCAATATTTTTCTGTTGGAAAGGGGGGCAAAAGATGACACTGCTAGATTTGTAAACAAAATATTCATACTAACTGCCTAGAAAGCTTCACAAATTGTACATGCTTGTTCACTGTGCATCAACAATCATACATCACATGCAACCAACTCAGACTTCTTAAAAAAAAAAAAAGAAAAAGAAAAAAAAAAGGTGAAAACAACAGATGGCCACCCCATTCTATCAATATCCCGTTGAATAGAAATGTATAAAATCCAGATTTTGCAAGGTCCTGACCCTTAAGAAGCTTCAGCTGAAATATAATACACTGAGGACAACAGGACACTGACAGGCTCTAGAGTGTCACAACAGTGTGAAAACAGATTTAAGTACTGTGTTAAAAGTTCCTGGGAAAGCGCACCCCTTTTTCTTTTGAGATATTAACTGTGGTCTAAGACTACATGTCACCCTACCCTGGTGGTCATAGGACATAGTGCTGTTGGTACAGCTTCACATACAGAAGATGACAACAATATGGGATATATAAGTTACTGGAAAAACAAAAATAAAAATCCACTGTTACATTGCACACCTGTATCTCTATCAATCTATTCATCTATCTGCCTATCTATCTACCTACCTACCTATAGATCTATAAAATAAATACATATAACTATTTTTTACACACACACACACACACACACACACACACACACACACACACACACACACACACACACACACTCACATACACGCACACCACATGGGATGTCCAAAAAAATCAGGTACAGATACAGATAGGCATAAACTGACTGGAATCAAAACATTGTGAAAGCCTTAAATGCAAAGCAACAGGGGCTATGTGATGCTTCCTGTAACAGCCAGAACAGTCTTAATATTGAGCAGATGCATGTGATGTCAAAACAACGATAGCTGCCACCACAGAACAGTGAACAAACATGGACGAATGAGGTGTAATAAGATTTTTGCATGCCATGGGCAAAACTCCAACAAAAATTCACAGTGAACTTGTTGCTGTATATGGCAAACATGTAATTAGCAGGAAGCAAAGCAGGTATCGTTATGAGGTAGCATGTTAACAGAGGGGTGTGTGAATCTGCAGGACAAGACTCATGTAGGGCATCCATATTCATCAACAAGAGAAGACAATGCTGCCCACGTTGAAGCTTTGATTCAAGGACAGATGGCGCAAACTTTGTGATATGGCTGTGGAACTTGATCTTCCTATGGTAGTCAGCCATGAAATCATCCACAAGAAGTCGGGATATTGGAATGCGTCATCTAGTTAGGTCCCAAAGCAAACGACAAAAGAATACAAGTTCCATCACATAGGCATTTTTTCTCAGCTTTTTAGGGCTTTCCTGAGTGCGCATCACCTTATCTCAAAGTTTGATAACATAACCTGAAAGCATCCATCATCCTTGAACTCCAAGAAATTCAAAGTTCATCAGTGATCAAAGAAACGATGGCAACTGTGTTCTGGAATTGCAAGTGTGCTTCTTATCACATGGTTAGACGATTAACGCAGATACTGTGAAACACTTGGCAGACTGAGGGAAGCTGTTTCAGTGTTTGTCAAATGAGACCATGACACCTGTGTAAGGGTGGCATCCTACTGTATGACAATGCCACCACCCCCACATGGCCAAACTGACCAAACAATTGTTCCAGCAAAATAATTTGGATGTTTTACCTCATCCACCCCACAGTCCTGACCTGTCTCCTTCTGATTATCATCTAGTTGGGCACTCAAAACGAAATTCACCTCAGAAGCAATTCTACACAGGTCATGCTATTATTACACAGGTACAAGAGTTATTCCGGTGGCTCGATGCCATGTTCTTCGAGATGGTGTTATGCATCATTGCACGGAAAGGACAAAGGCATTAATCTCAATGATTACATGGCAAAGCAGCAGAGCAGTGCTGGCAATCTGTGCACAGTTTTATTTGTGTCGTTTTTAACAAATTGGATTAGTAAATGTTTAGGTACCTCATTTTTCTGACTTCCCTTGAGTATATACACACAACAATCTGATATTTGACTGTAAAGCCTTGAATTTAAAATTTCCCAGGTTATGTTTATATATATGAATGAGACTTCAGGCAGATACTGACTTGGCCGAAAAGGTAATATTCATGGAATGACTGCAGTACCAGATTCTCTACTCACCTGTATGAAGGTCGCCTTGCAAGGATCTCTCGCCTTTTTCTTGTTTCTGAATCCTCGGGCAGTTCTTCTTCTACATTTGCCACCTGTAGGAATAAGAGAATTAGAAAGCAACTGACTATTTGACATGCTCTTTAATTAATGGCAAATATAATCAAAGTCTTCATATATAATTTTCTCTGATGCCAGCGTCCTAAGTCTGGCAAAATGATGGTGTCTATGGCTGGTTAGATATTAATATAGGGATTTACTTGATACGATTTTTTGGGACTTGTTTGATGTAGTTGTAGTCAATGCCAACTTTTCGAACAATCTCATCACTGATGCAATATCCAGCCTCTCAACCAGAGAAGGGAAGCCAAGAACATGATGCTGGCTGATGCCATGAAGCAGACGTTGGAAGGTCTCACAAAAAAAAAAATCACCTGAAGCATGCAGAACAGCTTTGTCCACAAGAGCAAAAGGCTATTGAGGAAACATCAGAGGAGATACTTTCATTTTCACTGTCATCTTTCCAACTGCCAGAATTATGTCTGTGCATCAATTTCAGGTTGTAAAAACTGTGATATCAATTTACCTAATAATCTAGTCACAATGTAATAACAAGAAGATATGAAGGTTAAAACATACATAATACATAAACTCAAAACCATCATTCACTGTTCTTCTATCATCTATGTGAGCATATTACATACACTGCGGACTATGATTCTACGAGTTAAAACAGTGTACTGCTTTAGTATTATTAGTAACTTGCGAAGGTTTTTCAATGAAAGACCATTCTTACAACTTGAAAACGGTTTTCAAAGAAGGAAACCAAACCAAAATTACACTACACTGTACACGTACCCGGACAACCTGGATTGTCTGTACAGGATTTGAACCCCCCGCTGTCTGTATTACTGAGGGCTGATTAGACTGCACCACAGGCTGAACCTGAACAGGTGGATTAGAGATTGTCACATGAACCACCGAAAGACCCTGGGCACCATTTTCAATGTCCCCAGCCACGTTTCCCTCGGACATCTCTGCAAAACAGAACTAAGCTGCTAATCATCAGTTATGCATCAATATGATCAACCAAAAGAATGTACATTGGCTCAAGAAACTAAAACAGTTTTATGAAAAAAATAATCCATAACAATGATGATAAAGCTCTTAATCTTTCACGTTCTGTAACTCCAGCTACAACCCGTCTTTTACCTGACCACCCCCCTACCTGGCTCACTCATGAGATTTCCTGTGCAAAACGTGCCCACTGCAGAGCAGAGCGCCGCTGGCACAAATCCAAACTCACTGTTCATAGGCAACTTTTCCAACCCTCAAGAACAAAAGTATCCACCCTCATCGCATCTGCAAAAACAAGATTTTTCCAAACCAAAATCCTGAATGCCTCTTCTTCAAAAGAACTCTTTACAACTATGAATCATCTCCTTGGCACACGAAAAGATTTACCTCTCCCAACAAAACACAATAATGAAGAACTCCCATCTGTATTCTCCAAGTATTTTACCACCAAAATACAAACTCTTCGTGACAAGCTTGATAGGACAACCATGCCCACCTGACCCTTCCTTCTCTGGCACACCTTTTACTATTTTCACCCCAGTCTCACATGAAGAAATTCTCAACACAATCAGATCCATGTCGTTCAAAACCTGCGAACTGGATCCTCTTCCAGGTTCTCTCTACTCCAACTGTCTCCCTACTCTCCTCCCATTCATCACTGACATCATCAACACTTCTCTTCAAACTGGAACTGTCCCGGATTCTTTCAAGTCTGCTATCGTTCACCCTCTCCTCAAGAAATACAATTTAGACCCAAATGAACTGAAAAACTACCGGCCTATCTCTAATCTCTCTTTCTTGTCAAAACTCCTTGAAAAAGTTGTCCTCAACCAGCTGAACTCTCACCTGTCTGCCAACAATCTCCTCAATCCTTTCCAATCAGCCTACCGCCAGTGCCATAGCACTGAAATGCCCTACTACACATTCTCAACAATCTCCTCCTTGCAACTGATACTGGCAAAGTCTCTCTCCTCACACTCCTCGATCTGTCTGCAGCCTTTGGTACCATTGATCATGGTATTCTCCTTTCTAGACTCCATCATACTTTTGGCATCTCTGACACTGCTCTCTCCTGGTACACTTCATTAAGTTCATATCTATCAAACAGAAAACAAACTGTTCTCATCAATGGCACTTACTCTCAACCTGCATACCTGACCTGTGGTGTTCCACAAGGATCTGTCCTTGGCCCTGTTCTTTTCACTCTTTACACCTCCCCCCTGTCCACTATCATCAACTTCCACTCTATAAAACACCACCTCTATGCTGATGACACCCAACTTCAAGACAGTGACTCACCTGACAATGTACAGCGCCTCTTGACTCGCACCACTGAGTGCTACTCGGACATTAAGAACTGGATGACATACAATAAACTCCAGCTTAATGACGACAAGACGGAAGCTATCCTCATTGGCACCCGTCAGAAACTTTCTCAGCTGCCCCCTCTTTCTCTCTCATTATGTAACACATCAGTCCCAATTTCTGATTCAGCTAAAAACCTTGGTGTCTGCATTGACTCTACCCTCTCCATGAACAACTTTGTTTCTCAAACTGCCAGATCTTGCTACTATCACCTCCATCGTATAAGCCTGATCAGGAAGTATCTCTCTGTTGAAACAACTGCAAAAATTGTTCTCTCCTTCATAATGTCTCGCATTGACTATTGCAATTCACTCCTGTCTGGTCTTCCTGCCTCCACCATCCACATCCTACAGCGCATTCAAAACAATGCTGCACGCCTTGTACTCAAAAAGAAAAAAGCTGACCACATTTCTCCGCTCCTGGCACAACTTCACTGGCTCCCTGTATCAAAGCGCATACAGTACAAACTAGACACCATGTGCTACAAAAGCCTCAATAATGCAGCCCCCAATTACCTGTCAAGCCTACTTGAGATCTATCTTCCCTCATGTACCCTCCACTCTGCCTCCGATCCTCTGACTTATCGCTTTCCACGCACTAAGCTCAATATCTACGGTCCACGAGCCTTCTCTGTTTCTGGTCCACTCTCCTGGAACAAACTTCCTCTCTCAGTCCGTCAGCAACCTACTTTTGTCTCCTTCAAGTCCGCTCTCAAAACTCACTTTTCTCCTCTGCATGAAATCCTGACCTCACTCATCCCCCTCTGTAGCCTGTCTCCGCTCGGAGTGGAATCACATTGTAATATATATTTGTATATAATATGCTCTCTATAATTTTCCATTGCTAAGTTTTATTCTTTTTCCCCATTTATAGCCATGCGTGAGTGTGTGTGTGCGTGTGTGCGTGCGTATGTGTATGTTCAGCGCTTAGATTTGATTTCTATCAAGATTTTGAGCTATATAATTATTGTAATTATTATTATTATCATTAACAGTGAGTATCAGTGTCACTAGGGTGAAGTTTTAAAATTAACCTTTTCGCGACGTAGGGGCCGCCGGGAGCCAGTGCAAAAAGTTCCCTCCTGACGCATCGTACCCGCAGTGCAGGTAAGGCGTCTGTTCCCCACAGATGCACCGGCCATATAGTGCCGGTCAAGTTTTGAAAAATTCTGGCAGTTTTCACTGTAAAAAATATCCGAAGCAACTAACAGTACTATTTAGCAGAAGGTTTTAGCAAAGGGACAGAGTCCGTTTAATTGGTGTAGCTTTACACTTGATGCTTTGACTGATAACGGAATAAAGTGACCCCCCTGACCAGGAAATTCCAGTGCCATGTGTTAGGTCTGCACTATCTTCCTTGATAAACTGTCTGCAAGGTACCAGGCATGGGAATTCACAACATATTAATTATTACAAACTTTACCATCTAAGTTGACTGCTCTTTCTCTCTCTCTCACTCTCTCTCTCTTTCTTGCTTGCTCGCTGGCTGTCTGTGTGTGTGTGTGTTTGAGAGAGCGAGAGGGAAAGAGAGAATGTAAGAACGAGAGAGAGAGGAGAGAGAGAGAGAGAGAGAGAGAGAGAGAGAGAGAGAGAGAGAGAGAGAGGTTTCAATTATTCAAAGGTTCCTTTAGACTTCAGTACAGCACAGTACAGTTACTACTAGGACGTGAGCATGCATCTGGGTTATACTTATACTCTGTGACCTACGTTGTTCTTGTCATAGCGGTGCCTGTAAGTGTTGGAAGTTCTTATTTGAAAATAGTATGCTCACAAAGATCACATTTTGAGCTTTCTGGTAATATCAAATACTTTGCCATCAATCATTCTTTAGTAGCTGTAAAATAAAATAGAAAAGTAGTGAAAATGGTGTGTCAGCAGGGAAGAAAACAAACGCCTACAGTCCGGCGGCTGGGAACTTGCCAGGGTGCGCGCTGGCATTCGTCAAAGAATTAATGATACAGATATATCTGTATTCTTAACTGTGACAGTGACTGAGTGAGTATCAGTAGTGTGAAGTTTTTAATATTTTTATGATACATATATATCTATGTAGATCTATCTGTCGACCTATCTATCGATCTATAAAATATGTATGTATGTATACATGTAAGTATACATGTATCATTGTATGTATGTATGTATACATAGGTATGCCTCAGTCTATCTATATATATAATTTTATACGATGTATACATGATGAATACTTATGTATGTATACATATGTGTGTATGTCTGTATCTATCTATAAATTACCGGTATAGTATAATGCACAAGACATAGACTATACAGAGTAACAGAATATAATGCACAAGACATTTACACTAAACAGAGTGACAGACCTGCAAGGACTTCAAATGTTTAATGATATGTGGTCTTCTTTTGCTGTTGTTTTTATTGTTGTTGCAGTTTTGTAATTGCAGTAGTTTGCACATGCTTGATCCACGTGAATGTAATGAAAAACGTGGCCAGTGCCCAGTCCTGTGAACTGATCTAAGTATGATACTATCATACTATCAATTATACTATAATTTATAGGCCTAATAAATGAGAATTCATTCTTGTATAGCGCTATTATCAAAACACATTAAGATTCAATGTGTATTACAGCAATATTTACAAACTACAAACTGCTAATGTTATGTATACATGTATACATTTTTAATACAGAAGCAGATGCATACAATGTAACATACACATCAAAATGTATTTCCTATAAGTACACAAATGAATAACTATTAATAACTGCATATATACAGAACACACACAACTGTGTTCATAAACATACATTTATATGGATCATTACACAATGCTATATGATCAGTAGGCCTCTGTAAGTCTATAACTTGAAGTGCAGAAAGGTGGCAGATTCCTCAGATCAGCAGGCCGAGAATTAAAATCAAGATGGTTCAGTGAAACTAAAGCATGGAAGTAAAGACCTCGACTATGCCTGTGCATTTGATATGTGGCTTTGAGCTTGAATAGTCTATCAAACTCAAAGAATGAAAAAAAAAAATCCAGTCACTGTATTTCTCTGCTTCTCATGTCACGTTGTTAAAAAGCTGGCATGTGATCAAAAACCAAAAGGTGAAAAATCTGGCATGTGATCAAAAACCAAAGACAACTAAAGCATGGGTGACTTGTAGTTTTGTTTTCAATGTACTTCAGTTTTCTAAACAATTGAATTTCCATTATGAGTATACATCAGTCTGATCTGTATTTTAGTAGTACAGTGTTGCATGACATGGCACCAGCCATGTCGTCACTGATTCACCTAATCAAATTTCAGTTTGCTGGGAACCATTGCAGACTGTAGTTGCAATCTGCAGGCATTTGCTGTAAAAACACAGTAACCTCCCCCCCCCCCCCCCCCAAACCATGAACCCTACCTTAATCCTGATCATCATTATCACCAGCAGGTATGTTAAGTAGTTGAGCAATACCAAGATCAAGGCTTAAACACACACATATATATCAATCATATATGAAAGTTTTAGTAGTATAGGGCCTATACTGCTCAGACTACAAATGAAGCAAGATGACGCACATTATTTCTTTCACAAATGGTTGAAAAAAAAGACTGTTTAAGGTTAAAGAAAAAAAAATGTTAACAGGATTAGAAAAAAACCGAACAACAACAGTGAACAGGATTAGCACCAACAGATAGATCTTCCCTCATATATCCTCCTCTCTGCCTCCGATCCTCTGACTTTTCGCTTTCCACACACTAAGCTCAATACCTATGGTCCACGAGCCTTCTCTGTTTCTGGTCCACTCTCCTGGAACAAACTTCCTCTCTCAGTCCGTCAGCAACCTACTTTTGTCTCCTTCAAGTCCGCTCTCAAAACTCACCTTTTCTCCTCTGCATAAAATCCTGACCTCACTCAATCCCCCTCTGCAGCCTGTCTCCACTCGGAGGGGAATCACAATGCAATATATAATTGTATATAATATGCTCTCTATAATTTTCCATTGCTTTTATTCTTTCTCCCCATTTATAGCCGTGTGCGTGTGTGTGTGTGTGTGTGTGTGTGTGTGTGCGTGAGTGCGTGTGTGTGCGTGTGTGTGTGTGCGTGCGTGTGTGTGTGTGTGTTTCAGCGCTTAGATTTGATTTTATCAAGATTTTGCGCTATATAAATACTGTAATTATTATTATTATTATTATTATTATTATTAAATGTAAGTAATATCTCTACTATTCTATAATGGCCTGCATCATGTTTCTGTGTTCTGAGATGTTTTCTTAAAGTTAAAAGTGAGAAGTAGAGAACATTTCTCATCCCCAAAATTAGGCCTATTAAAACTGTTCAAAATTTACACACAGTCATCTAAATATTCTGTAAGAGACTTTGTCTCCCGTTACAATGGAAGTTAGCCTAAGTCGAAACTGAAAAGTTTATTTCAACACTGTTACTGAATCCCCACACTCAGTGTGACACTGCTCAATTTAAGCACTTCTGACCGGTTTTCCTTTCAGAAAAAAAGTTTTCTCATAATCTGATTCTGTTTTGAAATATCACAGAGCTAGCCCACATGTGTGAGTCACATCACATTATCATGATGATTCGATTCTTGGTCAGCGTCAACTTTTCGTTAACTTGCGCAAAACATCTCATCTTCTACCTAGCCAGTGCCCGTGTTGTAAACAACACAGTCAAAAGCCTACACAGTGACATGAGGCAGGTCCTCTCGAGCCATCTAAATTGGTTATTATCTGAATGTTTCAGGAGCCTACGTCTTTTTAATATTCTTTAGTTTTCGAAAGCTTTAACTTTCTATCAAGTCATGGGGGAAACCCACAGTGGCAAGTCAGTGCTCCCGGCGGGACACACGCATTCGTATTAGATCTTCGCACAACAGTGCATGTCATGTGAAGTGAAACGGGAACTTCGACTCGGTTCAATACCGGAATTGAAAACACACGTTCTTACTTAACAAATTGGAAAAATATTACTCCGATGTTGTTCAAATACCTCGAACATCCTACAACCGATGGTTCACAGGTGGACACCATGCTGTTTTGCTGTGATTCGCCGATCGTGTACTCACCAGTTACGTACTTTTCGTCACCAACTTTTGCGGAAATGGGAGTGGATAAATTTGCACAATACGTAGTCGCCACGTCAAACTACACCATCAGCGTCACAAGGCCGAACAAGAAGGGCAAATTACGACGGAATTTTTGTGGTGTTCATACGCGATATAGCTATATACGAATTGCGATTGGTCAATCAAAGGTGACTGACGTCATGCAACCTCGTGCTGACGTGAGCTCATTATCAAAAAACGATTCGTCTGGGACTGCATAATTCACGAACACTGAATGATGTATGCATTGTGTGAATTTAATATGTGTTAATGTGATTATTGAATATACAACCAAAATTATTTTATTATGAAATTGCTTCCACTCAGCAAACAACTTGTCTTTTTGATCTCTTTATTACCGCGTAATACCACAAAGCTGCAAACAAACTACCGATCGGTGTAAACCCTATAATGTCTGCTTAGCAAATTTGCCCTAGGTATTTTTCTATGACTCATTTTTGACGGGCGTGGTAGTCAAGCGTGCCAGGGCGTCAGATTTTCAATTGCAAGGTCTTGAGTTCGATCTTGTCTGCATACCTCCCACCTGGTAGGTAAGGGGTGAAGATGTTTCCGACCTCCTAAGTCAGTATGTGTGCACTCCGTTGCACTGCCTAACCCTCTGTGTATGCAAAATGTATATATGTATGTTACATTATTTTATCCTGTAAATTATGACAGTGTCCGGTGGCTTATGGACACATGGAAACAGTGTGCACCCCACCGAAGATGGAATATGCAAATTTTGCAATGATGTAACACCCTTCAAATCGACGTGCCAGAAACATTGGAATGCTTTATTTAAAAAAATATTTTGTGTTTGTTTGTTGTTGTTGTGCCTCAGCTTTCCTGCTCTCTCTTACATCCAGCTATGGTTGAATTCGTTTCCCTTATACAATTGTGATGCCTGCATGTACAGCCAGGCACAGCAACTTGTAACTGTCTCTTCCCAGGTGTCTACATTTAGCAGACATCAGATGGTCGTATCCGAAAATGTCACAGCATTGGGCGTTTTGTGGGTTGGGATCTGTGTACAGGATATCTTTTAGAATGTGGTCATCCAGTATGCGGTGGACGTAGACCACGCTTGAGTGCAGTCATTCTTGTATGAAGAGAGCATACATGCTTGACATGCTGACCTGCTGGTCCAGGACGTCTCTTTTTGGTACACATCGTCCTTCCAAGAAATGCCCAAGATCCAGAACACCCACCACACGTGGAAGCTGTTGAAGCAGTGCTCTTGGTACATGCAGAGACTTATACTGCCAAAGAGAATGGTACTTGGTATGCAGGTTCTGTACACCCCATCATCAGACAATGACAGTACACTTCAGTCTTTGTGGCTTTTGTATCTTACCATTTGTCCACACACTCTTGGACAGTTTGGCCGTAGCAGCAGCAGCTTTCTCTAACAGCCTGTTGAGCTGTGGGTCGAGGGACAGATTGCTGGCTATTCTTGATTGCAAGGCTGACATTGTGCGGGTGAATTTCTTCAGGGATCTACTCTACCAGAAGAAGGTACAATCCTTCTCTTGCAGAATGCCGTCTTCAGCAAGCCTGGTCTCTTGCAATGCTGTATGTCGATGCTCATCCTCCTCAGTTCAGAGTCAATGAGTGCCAGTTTCCTGCTGTCATTGATCCGATCCCTTGCTGCAAATCACCCAAGAGGCCAGAAAACATGGTCCTGACATTCTAAGTAGCCAATCGCATGACTGGAAGTTTCATTTTTATCTTTCTTTCTTTCTTTGTTTTTTTCTTTCTTTGTTTCTTTCTTTCTTTCTTTCTTTCTATATGTAGTTAGTTAGTTGGTTAGTTAGCTAGCTAGTTAGTTAGTTAGTTGGTTAGTAAGTCGGTTGGTTAGTCGATTGGCTAGTTAGTCGGTTGGTTTTGGTAGGTAGTTCCTTATTTAGTTATTCACTTATTCATTTCAATTATTATTATCATTATCATCATCATTATTATTATTATTATTATCATCATCATCATCATTGCTATCATCATCATCATCATCATCATTACGATCATCATCATCATCATCATCATAATCATCATCACCATCATCATCATCATATCATCATCATCATTATCCTCCTCATCATGATTACTATTCTTCTTCTTCTTTTCTTCTTCTTTTCTTCTTCTTCTTTTCTTTTCTTCTTCTTCTTCTTCTTCTTCTTCTTCTTCTTCTTCTTCTTCTTCTTCTTCTTTTCTTCTTCTTCTTCTTTTCTTCTTCTTCTTCTTCTTCTTCTTAATATTATTATTATTATTATTATTATCATTATTATTATTATTATTATTAGTAGTAGTAGTAGTAGTAGTAGTAGTTATTATTATTATTGTTATTATTATTATTATTTGGTTTGCTTGGTTCAGTAATAACTGTGCGCTTTTTGGTCGATTCTCAGCTCCAGGCACCCACTGAAGCAAGTAGACAGTGTTGATCAGCACCTAAGAGTCCTGATGCTGCCTGGATTGAGTTGGGCGTTCGCTGATCAGTGACATGTAATGACCTCTTCCACCGTTAGATGCAACCCGTGGAATCCATGATTCCGCGATTCCACTCTCTGCCTCGATCGCTGATGTGGTCCGAAAGAATGCTAAGAAGTACTTTTAGCATCAGCTGGGCCACAGGAGATGCCAGAAAGTGGTGTGATATGCCATCTGACCAACTTACGAGAGAGAGAGAGAGAGAAAGAGAGAGAGAGTGTGTGTGTGTGTTTGTGTGCGTGCGTGCGTGCGTGTGTGTGTGTATGTGCATGAGTGTGTGTGTGTGTGTGTGTGTGTGTGTGTGTGGTGTGGTGGTGTGTGTGTGTGTGTGTGTTCATTCTTTGACTTAAAGTCTTTTCACTATGAGTATCTTAGACGGTGGTATATGTGTGTGTGCCTGAAAATCACTTTTTGATGAAAGTTTAGGAGCTGCAGTGCCTGTTCTGATCAAGCATACAAAGGATACTATCTACATAGACCCGTAATAATGACAATAATCGCTAAACCGTGGGCTAGACAGAGGCAGTGTCCCTCTGTTGAGGAGGCTGTCACCATGTCAATCCCTGGCATTGAAAGCACATGCACCTCAAACCATCCATGTCAGAGCCTACCATTCAGTAATATAAAATTGCATCATTCATACAAACAGCAGAGGAAAGCACGACTAAAGTTCACCGCGAGACTGAGGCATACGTATCCACGGAATCTGGGACAATTATGACAAACTGTCTTCATGATTATGGGAATGATGGTAATGATGTTGGAGTTCCAGTAGGATTGAGACTGTGTGGTAAGACTTTACGCTTATTGTCACAATATATCCTGGCGTCCATCAGATCTGAGCTATACAGACATCTGTGGGCGTGCGACTGAGACCATAGCATACTTAATTCAGCGTAGGAGTCAGTAGGGGCTGAAAAAATCCTCAATTATTTGTTGACTGATTTGATTAGTAAAAACCCACCAGAACCTTTTAATCATTCTTCTTTTCCGTTAACCACTTCAGTACTGTGATTGGTCGTGCAATAATTCCTGTACACTATAAGAATTTCATCTAGCATGACAGAGTGCAAATATGGAGATCCTCGCCAAGGTATTTTTCACCTTTTCGAAATCGACCTCAATATTTTATCCGGCTAACCATATTTCCGACTGGGGAAGCTCTGGAGTAAGAAGACTTTTCTCTTGTTACCGATTTTTACAGGGGAAATAAACAGAACCCCTAAAACGCCTTGGCTTGGTAGTAGAGTCCCCTTAAAACAATTTCAGCATGGCGTCTACAAGAAAATCTTCTCGAGTCCGCGTTCCAAAAATCAGAGAAGATGCTGCTACTCCGCAAAAGAGGAGCAAAACAGTTGCGGTAATATCATCTAGTTTCATTGTATTTCCTGAAGATGTCCTCATCTCCATGTGTGATTGAGAAATTATATTACCCAGTACTGTAGTTTTCAGTGTTGTCATTGTCCAGACAAAGAAAGCAGAAACAAAAGTGAAAGTACCGCTGTCATCGCGGCTATGTGATACAAATTGGCAGGTCACGTATATTGCTTGGACGTGGTTATACCTGTTAATCTGATCTGTCCTTGTGTCTTGTGTTTGTCTGTATTTGTTGGTCTCTCACATTTGAGTAAATAATTATTTATCAAAACTACTATTACAGTATTAGCCTAATTCAAATTGATGAAAGTTGAAGACGACGAAATGATGACATTGCTACCTGTGAGAAGCATTGTTTCAGAGAAGCTGTCATCATGATCCGACATGATGTGATATGATCAGAAATACCAGAATCAGAGAAATAATGGAAACAGTAGTGGTCCCTCATATTCAACAGAGAATTAAGTTGTTTGGTTGTCTGACCAGAATCATGAGAATGAAACCCAACAAGCTGGCCTCAACAAGCATATAAACCAGAAGGATACCAGAATTCGAAGTGAGAAGCAGACCAAGGAATACCTGAATTGATGACATTGTCATGATATTTTAATTAATGATGCCATGTCATCTGTGTTTCCTCAGAAGTGTATGAGTACATAGTGTTTCCTCAGAAGTGTATGAGTACATAGATGACTCAATAGTAAAAATTGTAAAGACATTGTAGGAATGCTACAGACATTTCAGATCACTCTCAGCTCAGCTGTATCATGAAGAAAAGATGTAAGATGCCTTTTATAATGATCTCTCATCACCTATCATCAGATAGTGACAACTGGAAGATAAGATACTTGGTCTGGATACTGCTTTTGTCTGGATACTGCCAGTTTGTCTGATTGGGCTTACTGGCATTCTGATGTATATATTCAACAGCACAAACTCCTTTGTCTTTCAGTTAAAAGCATTCTGGCACTGTAGCCACCATTCCTGACACTATGTGCAGTAATAAATTGTCCATTGTTAGTGTGCACATAAAACTTAAAAGTAGGGTAACCTGTGTGCAATGATGTTGTTGTTTTACATCTTAATAATTCTGCACACGCATTCACACACACGCATGCACGCACACACGCGCGCGCGCATGCAAAAACACACAAATAATAAAGTAAAAAAGGTTGATATTAATACAACAGTGCCAGGTTAATCATCATTTTATGACTCTGACATAATTCCCATGCACAACACCATGCAATGCAATACATTTGGAAGTCACAAATTGCATCCACTTGGTTTGCAACATGCTTGCAACATTTTCACAATATCATGAAATTTGCACACAAATCTGACAAGACTGTATGATCAGCCCTCATATAATGTTAATTACATTCAATGAACAGGACAAACACATACGTATAAATGAAGACATGTAGGTTGTTTCCTTGGTCTGCCATTTTGATTAACATTATCAAATCATTCTCACAGGTCTACAAAACAAACAACAACAACAGCAACAACCCCCCCAAAAAATTGCACACAAATCAATAATGAGTTAGCATTAAAACTTAATAGTACAATGTTACGGCACAGAAAATGCATCCATGATTTAAATAAGGTTTCAAGTAACTAGTAAGATATATCATGAGGCACAGAACAAAACAAATTAGAAAAAAATGCAATCTCAAAACACACACACACACACACAACCACAAAAGTTTAAAAAATATAAAAAACATTTTTTTTGTTGCCTTCTCTCTCTCTCCCTTTCTTTCCACCACCACCTCCTCCTCTCCATATTGTTTAAAAGATGGTAAATGCCCAAAAGGACGTATGTCTTGTATCTTTTGAAATGCTATCATATTAGTAGCAGTAGTAGAAAGGAATCATTGGTTTCATATTCGTCCTTCTGTTTTTTTGTAGCCTGCAGTGACCACTGTAGCAGCAGCAGCAGCATCAGCAGCAGTAGCATCAGCAGCAGCAGCAGTGCCATCTACACCAACACCAGCAGTGCAGCCACCTACCTTGGTTGTGCTTCCTTCTCCAGCTGTGCCGACAGCACCCGTGGATGTCATCTCAGTTCCAATTGTGCTGCAGGCTGAAGTGGGAGCCAGTGGTGAAGAGGTTGATCTGAACACCATGGGACTTGGGGAGGGGGGAGAGGACATGGATATAGAAAAGGTTGCCACCGCCATCTTTAAAAAGCCAGGTTTTGTGGTAAGTTGAGCCACTTGAGGCATGGAGCAATTCTTTTTTCAGATTTTCCCTAAAAAGGGAGATTATTTGATATTGATTGGAGGTGTGTGTGTATGTGTGTGTGTATGTGTGTGTGTGTCTGTCTGTCTGTCTGTCTACTTGCCTGCCTGCATGCCTGCCTGCCTGCCTGCCTGTTTCTCTGACTGTGACAAAAATGTGTGGACACAATTTTCTTGGCTATTTTTGGGTAGATGTATACCAGGTTTTAGTCAAAAGTGTAGACTGCTAACACTTTGACTCCCACACCCTATCCGCCAACTGCAAAAACTTGACCTTTTGACTCCCTCACCTTATACGTCAGCTTCATGCAGGAAGCTGGTGGATAGGGTGAGGGAAACAAAGGGTTAGATAGGAAGCTGGTGGATAGGGTGAGGGAGTCAAAGGGTTAAGTTTTTGCTTTGTTAGCATGGTTGACAATGCAGGGTGCTGATGGACAGGATGCGGGAGTCAAAGGGGTTAAGGAGTGCTGAAAGGGTAACTTTGAAAGATAAGGTGACAAGGTCAAGGCCACATGGATCCAAAAGTGTCTAAAATCAGCACTTTTCGAGGAAGATGTATGAACAGCATTTTGCCAAGAATCTCAAAATAATATTTAAAACCTGTTTTTGCAGTTGTGACTTTCTGTCAATTCCCAAGATGCATGTCAGGTTGTATTTCATATGAAGTTTTCTGAAGATCACAGTGACTGATTCAGAATCAATCTTTAAAAACAAAAGATTAATATAATTGAAGGGAAAAGTTTGTATCATTTTCCGATGTCTTGACTCTAATCCTAGCCCACAGTATGAAAACTGGCCTGTTTGCTGCCTGTCTTATTGGTCCAGTTATTCAGCCTTTCATAGGTCTTGTTGCACCTCCACCTCTATATCGCCTTTTCCAGCAGTTACAGTTTCACACTGACATAAGGAACCACTCAGTTACTGATGCAGGGTGGGTGGATTGCATATATATGGTAGTCCATGACCTAAAGACAGTTAGGAAAAATAGCCTATTTGTTGCTTAAATTATGAATTAATTTGTTTATTTATATTTCAGCATTCCAGCATTGGAGCAGCAGGCTCAAAAAGAACACGAGTGTGGAAAAATCTAAAGCAAATCACTTCCTCTGAGAGATCATTGCCATGGCAAAACAATGATGTCACCTGTGAGTTTTGTTGGTTTCGTTTGTCATATTCTCTTCTTCATTTAAAAAAAATATATATTGATGGGTAGTGAATAATGCACTACTTACTTTTTTTCAGATTATAAATACAACTGATAATTGAACTTACTTTTCTTTGATTTATAGCGAAAGTTTATATTTAAAATAAAAGTAATGATCCATGTCACACAGCAGCAGTTTTTTGAAATTCTAATTTCTCTTGTATTCAAGCCTACACAGACTATTCACTATAGCTGTGGACTTAAGATTTGATATCGCGAGTTAATGTCAGCCCACAACATTAACACCTGTTAGCCTGTTTGCTGCCCATCTTAATGTTTCTATCATTCTGTGGTACAAGCTTAGTGTTGCACAGTTCCTCTCCCCCCCCCCCCCTTCCCTCATTTCAAGACCTTGCCAGTGTAGGGTTTTGCACAGGCTCAGGAAGTGTGTCAGGTAATTGCTGGGAGATTTGAATGGAGCATACACCAAGCAGTCCGAGCATGGTGAATTCCTCTTGAACAAACTCAAGATCCAAACTTAAGTGTATTGCTCTATACGTATCTGCATAGTTTGGCCCAAGTTTGTCATAAAAAGAAAAGCAAATTGTAAAGTGACTATTTTGTTTTCCTACAGGAATGACTGTCTCCTTTCCTTTGAAGATTGAGGAAAATATAGAAAGTTATGTTGTATTCATTGAAATACAGTTAGTGTTTCTTTCGACCTGTGTATGTGTGTGTGTGTGTGTGTGTGTGTGTGTGTGTGTGTGTGTGTGTGTGTGTGTGTGGTGTGTGTGTGTTGTGTGTGTGTGTATGTGTGTGTGTGTATGTGTGTGTGTGTATGTGTGTGTGTGTGTATGTGTGTGTGTGTGTGTGTGTGTGTGTGTGTGTGTGTGTGTGTGTGGTGTGTGTGTGTTGTGTGTGTGTGTGTTGTGTGTGTGTGTGTGTGTGTGTGTGTGTGTGTGTGTGTGTGAGAGAGAGAGAGAGAGATAGAGGAAGCCAAACTATGTGCATGCTGTTGATGTATTAATTGAGAAGTAAGATAAGTATGTGTATATATATATTCTAAATCTTTGAATCTATCAACCTACCCACCAACCTGCAGGAAACTGGTGAATAGGCTAAAAGCATCAAAAGGTTATTCAAGAATACCATTAAATTGTGCTGCTACCAGTGTCAGCTTAATTTATGACCTGAAGCGTTCAATGATTATCTGCATGTTCTATGATTATCTGCATGTTCGTAAATAAGACTTTTTTTTAATTATTATTTTTGTTTGTGTTTTTATTTCAGATGGATTAGTAGAAGGGCCACCGTCATTCAAGCCTGCAAAGAAATATTCAGACTTATCAGGCTTTGAGGTAAGAGTTTGCTTTATTTTCATGTCAGCTAGGTATATCATTGTTGAGGACTGATTCATCATTTCAGTGCCAATTGTTACTAAAAAAAAACCAAAACATTTAGTAATAATAATAATAATTACAATATTTATATAGCGCAAAATCTTGATAAAATCAAATCTAAGCGCTGAAGCAGACACACACACAAGCATGCATGCACGCACGCACGCACGCACACACACGCACGCACACACACACACACACACACACACACACACACACACACACACACGCATGGCTATAAATGGGGAGAAAGAATAAAAGCAATAAAAGCAAGAATAAAACCAATGGAAAATTATAGAGAGCATAGCATATACAATTATATATTATAACCATGTGATTCCCTCCGAGCGGAGACAGGCTGCAGAGGGGGGTTAGGATTTTATGCGGAGGAGAAAAGGTGAGTTTTGAGAGCGGACTTGAAGGAGACAAAAGTAGGTTGCTGACGGACTGAGAGAGGAAGTTTGTTCCAGGAGAGTGGACCAGAAACAGAAAAGGCTCGTGGACCATAGGTATTGAGCTTAGTGCGTGGAAAGCGAAAAGTCAGAGGATCGGAGGCAGAGCGGAGGGTACGTGAGGGAAGATAGATCTCAAGTAGGCTTGACAGGTAATCGGGGGCTGCGTTATTGAGGCTTTTGTAGCACATTGTGTCTAGTTTGTACTGTATGCGCTTTGATACAGGGAGCCAGTGAAGTTGTGCCAGGAGAGGAGATATGTGGTCAGCTTTTTTCTTTTTCAGTACAAGGCGTACAGCATTGTTTTGAATGCGCTGTAGGATGTGAATGGTGGAGGCAGGAAGACCAGACAGGAGTGAATTGCAATAATATGGAGAGGGGAGATGAATCTGAATTGCCTGAAGTAAACCCTGTATGATATACCCAGGAAATGGTGCCATTTAATGAATTAAAATGGGTACAGTGGGAGTGTGCTTCATTAAAATTGATAATTTCATGATCTGATGGTCATCATTGCACCAAATGAATGAAATTATTATCACTCATCTTTTTTCATCTCTGAGCCACTGCAGTGCAATTTCAGGGTGGGATGGTGCTTCTGCTGCTTATGTGTCCACAATAGGTATTCTATGGAGAATATTAATGATGTACATGCATGTGTCCATAGTCTTTGGACATTGTATTATTCTACATGCTTTATTATTGACAACGCAGGCTGGCTGGCACTTTTGATATATTCATGAACTCAAGATATGCAAATTCAATCCCCCACCCCACCTCCCCAAGCTTCAGAATTGGCTTGTTCAGTGCCCATCTGAATGTTCTGATTGTTCTTGTGATGTCAGTATTTCACAGGTTCTGTTCCCTTTCTCATTTCAACCCTTTCAGCGCCAGTGGTACAACACTAGACCTGCAGCACAAACCAGCCATGCAGCAGTGCACTGCTGTCATGCTGTCAAAAACCATCAGTGCAGTAGAGCAGAAAATAGGGGTGCGTCTACCTACTTTAAACCGCTATAACTTAGCGTCCACTCGTTCACAGTCTTCTACATTCATGGCTCGTTTTAAAGGAAAATGAAATTTGCATACAGAGAAATTATCAATTTTCATGAACTGGTTCATCAGGTTTTGAAATCAGATAGAAAGTGCTAATTTGACTAGTTTCAGATTATGGCTGAAAAATGTCATTGTCAGTGTCGAAGTCATTACCAGCTGGCCATGAAAAGTCTTCGCCACTATGACTGTCAACAACAGGCATTCCAAGTGGCAGATCATCATCAAAAATCATGTCCAGTGCTTGTGCAGTGCTATATGATCTCTTTCTGGTAGATCTTGTGTTTCCTGAAGTATTGGCCATGTTTCAACCCAGGTTGATTCAGAAAACTTGTGAAAAGCTGTTGTCACATTGAACAAAGGAAGGTGATGTCAGCACCAAGTAAAGGACAAATCCTCTGCTATCATATGACAAACAGATGGAGTTCCGTCTTTTCTTTCACAAAAGATCGGTCAAGTTTTATAAGCCTATTGTGCAGTGGTGCTGCACGCCCCCTGAAGCATTTTCTCTTCAAGTCGCTGTGCAGCACCTGAAGCAATTTGCCTTCAAGTTGCCATATGACACTTGAAGCTTCAAAAGGGTTAAGACCTTGCCAGTGGATGAGGTTTTGCTCAGGCTTAAGGAGTCTGTCAGGTAACAGTTGGCAGATTTGGGTGGAGTGCATAGAGAATTGTTTGAGTGCCATTAATCCATTTTGAACAAATTCAAAGTCCAAGTAGTGGGTAGATGTATGTGTCCACAGCAGCTCACAGGATGGTAAAGATGATAATTTGATTAAAATGCAGCTCACGGCAGACATGATTTGTTAAGGGGAAATTATTTGCTGGGTATGTGGCTCAAGGGAGCCTTTCATCTCCCTTTATTCTTTCTCTAAGAAGTCTTCAGTTGCATGTTCGGAAAATTGTGGACTGAGAGAAACATGATGAATGATAATAATATGCATCAGTAATGTGCTTTAATGCATCTTAAAATAATTTATTATGATTTTTCTGTTCACACTGTAGCATTCTGTATATGCACTTAACAACTCTGTTGCTTATGGAGTGTGCACATGTGGAGTTAAGCTTTCTGTTTGTTTGTTTTTTTCTTAATACATAAAACTTCTTGACTAATCTGTAATACTAGGAACTAAAACATGCATGAATGCTTTTTTTGTTTGTTTGTTTTGTTTTCTTTTATTGAATTATTCTTTCTTAAGGCCATCTTTCTATTTCATTGTCAGTCGGAATGCAGACAAATGTTTAACCATTTAGAAATACTGTGGGCCTTCCATAAGGATTAATCATAACTTATACATTCATGCATAACTTTATGTGATTATGTATTCATTTATGAAATGTTTGTAAACATTTTAAAGTCATTGCTAGTGTTTAGAGTTGGCGTATCATAAATGTTGGTTACTATTATTTTGTATGTAAAATTCAATAATGTTCAATAAGTCTGAAAAGTTTGACATGGACTGTTTGCAGCACATATGCACACACACGTGCACGCATGCACCCACACACACACACACACACACACCACAACACACACACACACACACACACACACACACACACACACACACACACACACACACACACACACACACACACACACACACACACACACACACACACCACACACACATCTGCACACTGCACGCATACACATTCACACACACACACACTACACACACACACACACACACACACACACACACACACACACACACACATGCACATCCTCAGAGAGAGAGAGAGAGAGAAGTGAGGGGGAGAGAGAGAAAGAGAGAGAGAGAGAGAAGAAAGAAGAAGAAGAAGAAGAAAAAGAAGAAAAAGAAGAAGGAAAAGAAGAGGAGAAGAAGAAGAGCACAAAAACAGAAGAAGAAGAAGACGCGGAAGAAAAATTGGCCATTGTATATAATATGATTTAATATTCATGTTTGCCAGGCTGCCTATACTGATCCCCAGACCAAGCTGCGCTTCTCCAGCCCTGAAGAGTATAATCGTGCTCGAACATTGCCTAGTGACCTTGTGACGGGATACCTCAACCTACGCAAAGCCTCTGCTCCAGTGCCCTGAATTTTCACAGAACTTTGAATGGACAGTGGATTTTTTTGATTTGTTTCTTTTTTGCTTTGGTCACTCATTGAAATCTCAGGAATATCTGCAGTCTATGATTTCATCTTGCCTAACACAAATGAATGCCACTGGAAATGTACATTGATGAGATAAGTTAGACTTTTGTGACTGCTTCTTTAAGACAAAAAAATAGGGGGAGGGGTTTAGTTCAGATTGACCCTTGGTTGACATCACATGTACTTATTGATGACAGTTGTATCATATACCCTTAATAACCAAAAACAAATACAAAACAAAAAATTACCAAGCAATTAAACTTGAGATTGATCTAAATGAGCTTGTTACATTTGTTTGTGGACGTAGTTTATCCGCAAGGATTAGTCAGCTGCCCCTTAATAAATCTTCACCTCACTTAGGTCATATCAGCATATGCCCCACCCGGGGTGAAGCTGGGAATATGCCAGTTTGATCGAGCTTGTCCTTGTTTTGGGTCACCATATCTGGTGATTTCAGTCTGTCGGTGAGAGGCAGAGACCTGTTTGCAGGCAGACCAGGAAGTACAGTCTGACAGTTTGATTTAAATATTTCAAAATCCCTGTTTGATTTAAGATGTCAAAAATCCCTTTTTGATTTTTGGATAGGAGAAGTAACTGGACATGACTCTCAGTAATGAAGTAACAATTGATATCAAAAGTTTTTTTATATTTTTTTTTTAAATGAGAAATGAAGGAGAAAACTGCATGTCTTGCAAACTTACAATAGGTTCAGAGCCATTGAAAAAGAGAACAAATCGCTGTTGGAGTTTAGAGTTTGTTCAGGAGGGAGTAATTGCTGTCTGGCTGTAATTATCTGGCAGAATCCTTGAGCAAGCACAAAGTCTTTGTGTACTGGCAAGGTCTTGAGAGTGGGGAAATGGGAACTAATGAAAAAAAAAAAAAAGCTGACACCACCAGAATGACTGGACCATTATCACAGATGGGGAATAGTCCAATTTTTATATTGTGAGGGTATTGAACTCATTACATTGGATCCAGAGTCCATGGCTCTGTCAACAGCACCAGCCAGCTTACAGGTTGAAAATGTATCAGCAGGAGATGATTTTTAAGAAATTGTCAGGTAACCTTCACATCAGACAATGTGATCTGTTGTTGTTAGTCACGTAATCATAAAGTGCATGTTTGTGTGAGCATGTACTTGTGTGTATAGTGTGTGTGTGTGTGTGTGTGTGTGTTCGTTTGTGAAAATGGAAGACTGCAAGACTGTGAGTTAATAGCAAAGAAAAAATGAGTATGATGTAAATGAAATAAAAACTCTTGATCTTTTTGTGTGTGTCTTTTATCTACCTGATTGTCAGATATTAGAAAAGCATGTTAATTCATGAGATGTTTCAAGTGCTACTTCACCTCTTTGTGAATAGTGGGAAACAGACATTGTCACTTGTTTTCCAGAAGTGTTTTTCAGAGGGTAGTTACAGCCTGTTTCTGCCCTGTGGGGATGCTAGGATCTTCCAGTATGAATACTGTCCCCATCTTCTGGAAATTCTGTGCTACAAATTTCCTCTTTTCTGTCACTCTCTTTGTTTCTGCTTTGTTCCTTTGCTTTCTGTCATTTCTTCCTATCATTTTCTGCTTTGCTGGTCTATTCACCTATAATATATGTTTTCAATAAAGTCTTAATACTTTCTAAAGGGATTGATAATTGGGCACATGTATTCAGGGTATTTTTGAATCTAGGAAAGTAATTTTGGGTAATTCATGCCTGGTTTTATATGCGTTTTAGAGTCCTTACTTATGCTTCAGTTTATATCTAGATACGTTTTTTTGAATCCCTCTATGTGATAAGTTGGACAAGAGTGGTCAGTGCCAGGGGCATCTCCTTTGCTGATGTGTGCGAATGCATTGATCTGTGTACTTAATTTTCTTTTTCTTTTTTTTCCCTGTGGAAGTATTGTGTATATGTTTTGAAATGGTTATAGCCCTGATATGGCTCAACGCAGCTATCTGGGCTAAAAAAAAAATTAAAAAAGTAAAAATAACTGTCTATTGTGCCAATTTGGCAATTTTCTTCCTTTCCTGTTCCATACAGTGTTGTGTCAGATGCATGTGTCCTCGTTGTTCTGGTTGTTAGGCAAACACTTTGCAGGTAATATGTTGCTGCACAATGTACACATTCTTTTCTTTGGGGATAGTCATTCCTTATTCCCCTGTGGGGATGCTTGGGGCTCTTTCAGTATGAATATCTCCATCTTCTGGAAGTTCTGTGCTAAAAATTTCTTTTCTGTCACTCTCTTTGTATCTTTCTTCCTCCTTTGCTTTCTGTCAGTTCTTTTTTTTCTCTTAGGATTGATAATTGGATACATGTATTAAGTGCATTTTTGGGTCTAGGGAAATGAGATATGCAGAAGCAATTTTAGGTAATTTAGGCCCGTTTTTGTATGTGTTTTAGTGTCCTTTGTTATGTTTAAATTTGTATTCAGGTATGTTTTTTTTTCAATACTCTGTGTGATAAATTGAACGGAGTGGTCAACGTCAGGGTCATCTCTTTAGATCATGTGTGCGAATGCATTTTTTTTTCTTTCCTATTGAAGTGTAGTGTATGGTTTGAAACTGTTATAGCATGATATGGCTCTTTGCAGTCTGCTGGGCTTTGAACTAAAATAACAATAACAATTCATTCATTTTGTTCCTCTTTAGGGTGGTGGTGGGGATGTACAATAGCTATATTTGTCTTTCTATAAGCCACTGAAGACTGACATGGCTCACAGGGTCTTTAATATGTCTGTTGCACATAGCTTGATCTGAGAGATCAAGAAAGAAATATCTCCACCCTTACCTATCGGATGCTTGGCAGGAAGCGTAGTACTCAGACCATCCGACTGGAAGTCCCAAACCCTTAACGCATTTCGTTATTGTGTCTGTCTTAATTCGCAATACTAGTCTGTTTATCACGACTCTCTCTCTCTCTCTCTGTATCTGTCTCTGTCTGTCTGTCTGTCTGTCTGTCTGTCTGTTTCTCTATCTGTCTGTCTGTCTGTCTGTCTGTCTCTCTCTCTCTCCATATGGAGCTGTGGCATTACTTGAATAAATATCTGAATCTATCTCTCTCTCTCTATCTCTCTGTCTGTCTGTCTGTCTGTCTGTCTCTTTCGCTCTCTCTCTCTCTCTCTCTCACTCTCTCACTCTCTCTCTCTCTCACTCTCTCTCTCTCTGTCTGTCTCTCTCTCTCTCTCCACTCTCTCTCTGTGTCTCTCTGTCTCTCTGTCTCTCTCTCTCACTCTGTCTGTCTCTCTTACATCCTAATCGTCACTTTCATGTGCAAGTCAGTGTCTGCAAACAGCACAAGTTCAATAAGTTATTGACTAATGACTGTTCCTCAGTAGCAGAACCGACAACTAGCCTGCATTAAGTGTACTCCTATCATTCCACGACTAAGTATTCCTACAAGTAAAACAAGCAAGCAAAGCTAATAGTTTTCGACTTAAGTCAACTGACTAGACTGACTGTGCATCGATTTCTGCAATTGACTGATCCCTCACCACCAAATCAAATATCCATTTGCCTCAGTCAGTACAGGAGTCGGCTCTGTCTGTCTGTCTGTCTGTCTCTCTCTCTCTCTCTGTCACTCTCTCTCTCTCTGTCACTCTCTCTCTCTCTCTCTCTGTCTCTCTCACTCTCTCTCTCTCTCTCTTTCTTGCCCCCTCACTTTCTCTCTCCCCCTTCCCTCAACCCCTCTTTCTCTCTCTCCCCCTCCCTCCATCTCTTTCTACTTCGACCTCTTTTTTCTCTCTGTCTCTCCCCCTCCCTCCCTCTATGTCTGTCTCCTCGACCTTCCTTTCTCACTCACTCCTTCCCTTTCTGTCTTCCCCTCTCTCTCTCCCTCCCTTTCTCTGTGTCTCCGCCCTCTCTCTCTCTCTCTCCCTCCCTCCCTCCCTCCCTACCTCGCTCTCTTTCTCTTTCTCCTCACTTGGTAATCAGTACCTTCACTTGCAAGTCAGTGTCTGCAGTCAATGCAAGTTTAACAAGTTACTGAGTGATAACCTCGACAACCAGCTCGTTTAACCCTTTGACCCCCACACCTTGTCCATCAGCATCCTGCATTGTCAACCGTGAAAGCAAAGCAAAAACTTAAACCCTTTGACTCCTTCACCCTATGCACCAGCTTCCTGCAGGAAACTGGTGGATAGGATGAGGGAATCATAGGGTTAAGTTTTTGCAGTTGGGGGATAGGGTGTGGGAGTCAAAGGGTTAAAGTGTAGCTGTATCATTCCACGACAAAGCATCCCTACAACTACTGTAAAGAAGTTAACCGAGTTGTCCTCAGTTACAGTCAACTGACAGAACTGACTGTGCACTGGTGTCTCCAACTGACCGACCTTTCACCACCAAATTAAATGTTCATCCGACTCGATCAGTGCGGGCGTCGGTTCTCTCTCTGTTTCTCTCTGTCTTTCTGTCTCTGTCTCTCTCTCTGTGTCTCCGTCTCTGTCTGTCTGTCTCTTTGTCTCTCTCTGTCTCTGCTTCTCTGTCTGTCTGTCTCTCTGTCTCACTCCACCCCTCTCTCTCTGTCTCTCTCCACACAATCTTTCTCTCTCTGTCTCTGTCTGCCTCTCTGTCTCTGTCTCACTGTCTTTCTGTTTCTCTCTCTCATGCTCCCCCCTCTCTCTCTCATTCCCTCTCTCTCTCTTCCCTCCCTTTCTCTCTCTCCACTCCCTCTCTCTCTTTCACTCCATCTCTCCCCTCAGTTTCTCTCACTCTCCCCCTCTCTCCCTTTCTCTCTCTTCCCCTCCCTCTCTCACGCTGTCTCCCTCCTCTCACCTCCTCTTTCTCCATCCCTTCTCTCTTTCTCCACTCCCCTGCTCTCTCTCCTCCCTCTCTCTCTCTCCCTCCCCTCTCTCTCTCTATCTTTCTCTAGTTATTCCTCTACACCCGAAAAAGCTATCGTTCTCGTTCTTCTCTACCCCTCCCCTTCTCTTCACCTAGCTCCTGCCCTCTCTTTTTCTCTCCTCTCTTTTTCGTCCATAGATAGATCCTTACTAATTTTATACCACTATGTGATCAACGCATTTAGGCCATGGGAAATCATGAATGTACGAGAGACCAAGCATAAATCAATTGCAAACTTCTATAATGTAAACCAAGGCAATTATAGAAAATGATAAGTAAAAATTTTGTTTAAAGTATGATTGATTTCTGTTCAGCGCTGATGATCCATTGGAGACTGAATACATGATTTCCGCTAAAAGATTAAACAAAACAAATACAAAAAATGAAAACTAGAGAAAAACAAAACAAAACAAAACAAACAAACAAACAAACAAACAAAAAACAACAACAACAAAACAACAAAATTGAAAGATGATAATATTTATCAGGATTCCTCGATATTGTTTTTGCACTGATTGTAACCCAGTTTCGATGTTGAAAACAGCACAACAGGACATTTTGTACATATGGACAGAAATTTGCGTTTTCTATGTCCGCGTTTGAAATTCAGTTTCAGTTTCGCAAGACGACGTCTCCGCGCTCGGAACGAAATCCATATGCACTAACATCACAGATGCTATGTGTGTGGTGATCATGGTACAAGCCTTAAGCCTGCAGTGAAAGGAGAGACTGTTAGAAAGGCTTGACGGATGTTTCATCTTGCGGGCCTCGTTGACGGCAGGATACATACAAAGATAAGTGCAGAGGTCAGCCAGTTCACGCAGTCTTCTCGAAACAGACTAAAGAAAAAGACCCCATGACTTGTAACGTCATCTTCATCGCTCTCATTGTTATGAATCATGACAGAAAACTGGTCGCACACTCTCTGGCCCTTCGTGCTATGTTCTCAATGTGCCCTCAGTGTCATATTTCTTCTGTCCCCGGGAGTTGGGGTGGGTGGGTGGGGGTGGGGAGGAGACTTTACGTCCAAGACTTTGATGTCGGTGATTTACGAGGCATGTCATGGAGGAGATGACAGTGATCAAACTTATTGTCTCTCGATAAGTGGTTTAATAAATTGTATACGAAATTTGTCCCGGTATACGTATTATTGAAATCCACTGCATTTTTGATAGAACTGTGACACAAGATATCATGTTTTGTTCAATCCCTCCTTACAACATAACATCTAGCCTGTTCACCGCCCATCATTGCTGTCTGTTGGTAGATGGCTTAGTAAGTTGTAATCGAATTATCTTTGTTCAGGATACGTATTACTGAGGTCTATTGCATTGATTGATAACAGCAAGCGGCACAACCTTGAGACAGGTTGATAAGTTTAAATATCTGGGAACGATCATTTCACCAGATGGCAGATGAACATCAGAAATAGCCAGCAGAATCGGCCAAGTCAAAACAGCGTCCAAGAAGATGAAAAGCATTCTTACCAACAAATGCCTATCAATTAACATTATTAGGAAGAGAGTTCTTGAATGTTATGTAGAACCGGTAATGTTATATGGTTCTGAAACGTGGACAGTCAACAAGCAAAGCCAGAACAAGATTGAGACAGCCGAGATGTGGTTTCTAAGAAGAATGTTGAGAGTTCCATGGACAACAAAGAAAACAAACGAGACAGTCTTGATGGAGTCAGACACAAGCAGATCATTCATAAGGAAGATTAGGAAAGGACAGGCAGCATTTATAGGCCATTTTATGAGGAAGGGGGAATTGGAGCATCTGGTCACAGCAGGAAAGCTGGAGGGGAAAAGAGCGCCAGGTAGACCCAGGGAGAAAATATTGGACTTGCAGAGTGGCTGAAGACAGAGAGGGTGGAAGATGTGCTTGCTGCAACAAGGGATAGAAACATATGGAGGGCCATGATCGCCAACGCCATGCGGCAGGGCACTTGATGATGATGAGGATTGCATTAATTTTGATAGAACTGTGACACAAGATCTCATGTTTCGAGTCCAGTCTCTCCCTGCAATATAAATGATGGCCTGTTCACCGCCCATCTAAGAGCTCCAACCATTCTACGTACGACCCTCATGCCTCCCCCGTTTCAAAACATTACTAGTGCTTAGGATTTTGTGCAGGCTCAAGGAGTCTGCCAGATAACTGCTGGCAGATTTGTGTGAAGTGCACATGGATTTATCCGAGTGCAATACACCTGTCTTGAACAGACCCCCCCCCCCCCCCCCCCCCCCAGATTGCATTCCGAGATTATAATGGATTTACAGGAGGCAAGTCGTCCTGTGACTCTCTGTGAACAAAGAATCGATGTGTTGTCTTATCTTTATTCTGGAGTTTTTTCGAGAGGAATTCATCTCAGCATCAGTACATTTTTCACCAACTGATATCACCACGTCTTTACACATTTCATACACTGATTGATATCAGAGAAAAGCAGAAGAATGGACAGGAAAACAACATCTAAGAATGGATAAGCCTGAACTTCAGCAATTCTCGGAGGACCAGGAGAGATGAGGAAACTTGTCGCAAAATAATCAGAAGTGTCCTTATGACTCACGGGGTTACATAGATAATGTTACATACATCATATTGCATCACAGCCTACATACTCCGCATTGGGTGGGCGAGATGATTGTTTTCATGTTCTCGTAAGCCAACCACCGACATGTCTTACAGGATATTTCACGTGCTGTTAGATTTTCTACGTGCGTATACATATCAAGGCAGGTTAGGTACTGGCAGGTCTGCACACATGTTACACAAGAGATAGGAGAAATCTCCACGCTTTACCCATCTAGAACAAAGGGACGACCGCACACGTCATCTTTCAACAACATCGCTGAAGTCTGTGGTCTGGAGGTCCAGGAGGTCTCCCACAGATGTCTTAATCGTGTTACCTGGAGAAAACCCGTGACGTCGAGCGTGGTTCCTACCCACGATTCCGGCGAGGGAAAGAGATGAGATGAGATGAGATGAGATGAGATGAAATGAGATGAGATTACCCATCTAAGGGGAGGTGTCTATGCAGATCGGACCTAGGACCTTCTGATTGAAAGTTCAATACAATACAATACAATACAATATTTTATTTACATAGCGCAAAATCTTGATAAAATCAAATCTAAGCGCTGAAACAGACACACACGCACGCACGCACGCACGCACACACACGCACGCACACACGCACACACACACACACACACACACACACACACACACACACACACACACACGCACACGCACACGGCTATAAATGGGGAGAAAGAATAAAAGCAATGGAAAATTATAGAGAGCATATTATATACAATTATATATTACAATGTGATTCCCCTCCGAGTGGAGACAGGCTGCAGAGGGGATTGAGTGAGGTCAGGATTTTATGCAGAGGAGAAAAGGTGAGTTTTGAGAGCGGACTTGAAGGAGACAAAAGTAGGTTGCTGATGGACTGAGAGAGGAAGTTTGTTCCAGGAGAGTGGACCAGAAACAGAGAAGGCTCGTGGACCATAGGTATTGAGCTTAGTGCGTGGAAAGCGAAAAGTCAGAGGATCGGAGGCAGAGCGGAGGGTACGTGAGGGAACATAGATCTCAAGTAGGCTTGACAGGTAATCAGGGGCTGCGTTATTGAGACTTTTGTAGCACATGGTGTCTAGTTTGTACTGTATGCGCTTTGATACAGGGAGCCAGTGAAGTTGTGCCAGGAGAGGAGATGCTTACCCACTTGACTACCACGCCTGTCAATGTACTGTTATGAAGGCAACAGCACACAGACTGCCATCTGCCCTGTGGGACGTCAGGAGTCTGACCTGTTAGATAATAACTGGTTGATTTTTGGTGAAGCGCCAATGGAACTGTCCGAGTGCAAATGAATCCCTCTTGCACAAAACTATCAACCCTTTGAGTCCCGCACCCTATCCACCAACTGCAAAAACTTTAACCCTTTGGCTCCCGCACCCTCTCCACAACTGCATAAAACTTAACGCTTTGATTTCCTCACCCTATCCACCAGCTTCTTACAGGAAGCTCGTGTATAGGGTGAGGGAATCAAAGGGTTAAAATTTCGCTTTGCTGGCGTGGTTGGCAATGCAGATGCTGGTGGACGGGTTGCGGGAGTCAAAGGGTTAATAACTGAACGCCTTACCCACTTGATGACCGTGCCGTCAGACCACAGAACACAAATAAGGCCTACCCTTGTCGTGCGGTCCTCTAGCCATAGTACGCCACACTGGAAGCTGGCGGAAGTGAAAATTTCTTTTCCTAAACGTACCATGTCTCCCGCAGAAAGGCTGAAATCAAGCCACGTCGACAACATCAAAAGCCATGAAATGGCGATTCACTGGACACAGACGACAGGTCGGCACGATCAACGGCAGCGAAAAGCTCGCTAGCAGAAAAAGAGAGTGAAAGAGGGTCTATGTTGGTGAGGGAAAATGCAGACTGTGACACATAGTGTTAGTTTCAGTAAAGGTTCAGCTGGATTTTAAGGATTAGTACTGCCGGGACATGAAATGAGTTTTGAATGAAAATAATGTTTAGGATAAGACAAATTTTATAATTCAAAATATCACTAGGCCATGATTAATGTTAAAACATATCTGGCATTAAGTCGAAAGTTATAATTGAAAATAGTTGGAATACACACACACACACGCACGCACGCACACACACACACACACGCACGCACGCACGCACCACACACACACCACACACACACACGCACGCACGCACACACACTCACGCGCACACACACACACACACACACACACACAAACAAACAAACAGACACGTGTGTGCATGTGTGATTGTGAATGTGTGTGTGTGCGTGAGTGTGTCGTGCGTGCGTGTGTGAGTGTGTGTGTGTGCGGGGTGTGTGTATATATGTGTTTGTGCGTGTGCTGGTGTGTGTGTGTATGTGTTTGTGCGTGTGCTGGTGTGTGTGTGTATGTGTGTGTGTATGTGTGTGTGCGTGTGAACGCGTTTACATATATCATTGTTTCTGTATTATATTGCAGGCTGCGTCTTGTAAATATGTATGTATGTAATGGGCAGCGAGTCCAAATGAGTTTGAAAAATATTGCCATACGATTACTAATAATTTTATGATTGATGATGAATGATGATGATGATGATGATCATCATCATCATCATCATCCATCGTCATCGTCGTCATCATCATCATCGTCGTCGTCGTCGTCATCAACATCATCATCGTCTCGTTGTCGTCGTCGTCGTCGTCATCATCACCGTTGTCGTCGTCATTGTCGTCACCAGCATCATCGTCGTCGTCGTCGTCATCGTCATCATCATCATCACCATTAGTAGTAGTAATAGTAGTAGTAGTAGTACTATTGTTATTAATATTGTTATTATTATTAGTAGTAATATCATTATTATTGTTATCATCATACATATATCGTTATCGCTGTAATGATTTTGTTATCAAAAGTGTACTGTTAGAAAGTACAAGGCAAGGAAGGAAGAAGCCAGTAAGACCATCGATGACTGTTCAGAAAGATAATCTATGTTAATCCTTTGACTCCCGCACCCTGTCCACTGGCATTATGCATCGTCAACCATTCTAGCAGAAGCAAAAACTTAACCCTTCGTCTACCTCACCTTACCCACCAGATAATAATAATAATAATAATTACAATATTTATATAGCGCAAAATATTGATAAAATCAAATCTAAGCGCTGATTCCTGCAGGAAGCTGGTGGAAAGGGTGAGGGAGTCAAAGGGTTAAGTTTTTGCAGTCGGTACATAAGGTGCGGGAGTCAAAGGGTTAATACATAGAAAACCTGATCGTAGGCGTCGGGACTTCTACAGAAGTCTACCACAGAAGGTGCGGGTAAAAGTCTGTAACCTTTGCCCTTATAACTGGGCTGACTATTTGAACATGGCTTGGGATTTTTGAAGAACGATTGTTTTCTTTCTTCAAAGGTCTTTTCGGTTTCCATAAAACTGATACTCGACAATGTATATGTTACAAGAGTTACTGTATAACTTCAAGCTTATCCTTAAAGAAAAGAAAAAAAAAGAGAGAGATAATTTCCAAATAAATACACTGAGTGAGCTGAGAACCACAAGCACACAACATCTCACACCTTTGATGTAAACCCATGCAAACCGAGAGACTCTTCCAGACTTATTTTTTCGCTTCATTTTGATCCAGGCTAAGCAAACTTGATACTTAAATGTCAAAGTGAATGTCAATAAGACAGCGTCAGAGTAAACTAGGCCGTTATTGACAGTCACGCTAAAACGCGTGTCATTTTGCAAAAAGCCGAAAATGGTTTGGAGTCCAACCTATCGATCGGGGAGCTAACAAAAAGAGAAGGGAAAGATAATCGAAGAATAGCGAGCAAATTTACTTTTCCTTCCAAGATATGGCTACTTCCAGTCAGTTTAAACACCAAAACTAACCCTGCCAGTGTTCTTCGCCCTCTTCCTCCCTTCCAGCCCCACCCCCCACTCACCTCAACCTCCCTAACCCCGCCAGTGTTCCTCGCCCTCTTCCCCCTTCCCCCCCCCCCCCCACCTCCTCGCATCGCTTATCATGGCATCACTTAATATCTTTTTTAAAACAAAAATCATAACCCCTTCTCTTTAAAAGAAGATTGACAATTCTGATCCACACAAGACCTGTGAAGTAGACTATGTGCCTACGTCCATCTTCCTGGAAACAAGTGAGCAAGATTGTTTGTTTGTTTGTTTCTTACAAGATTCATTGTTTGTTTGTTTGTTTGTTTTTGTTGATGTATTGTGTGTTTTGAAACGGTTATAGCCCTGGTATGGCTCTCTACGCATTCGGCTGGGCTTAAAAAAAACCCCCAGTAAATAACGTTAATTAACCTACGTTTATTAAAATTATTAATCGAGAATGAAAAGTTGGTAAGACTCCGTCAAATAACCACTACCAACGCATTTTGGATACCAGCAGTTCACACACACACACACAACACACAACACACACACACACACACACACACACACACACCACCCACACACACATGCGCGAGCGCGCACACACACACAATGCCGACCGACACACACACAAGCACAGACAACACACACAACACACACACACACACACACACACAACGACACACACACCGCATACACACAACCACACAATACACATATGCACACACACATACATACATACGATCAAGTGTGAGTGTGTGTGAGTGAGTGTGTGTGTGTGTGTGTGTGCGCGCGCGCTGTGTGTGTGTGTGTGTGTGCGTGTGTGTGTGTGTGTACCTCTTTATTTATGTATCAACAGGGCGAAAATAAACCAAAAGTATGCACTAAGCAAGAACAAGAACCCAGTGTGATGGAAAGAATCTTTTCTGCCAGCTGCAAATTGACTCGAGCTTTTTTTTTTCCCCCTTGATCACGTCACCCAGCACGGCACATCGTCCATAACCATGCTCAGGAGGTGCTCTGAAGAAACCGTCTTCTGGGATTAACAGAGGAAGTGCCAGGTGATGTTGATGGCATACCCCAATGAATGGACCAACCTCAACATGATGCCTTTGTCATTGCTGCCCGCTGGAGACGAAAAGACGAAGAGACGCAAAGCAACGACAGCACGGATGACAAATCTAAACAGTCACGACAATCACACTCACAGACAGACAGACAGACAGACAGACCACAGACACACACACACACACACACACACACACACACACACACACACACACACACACACACACACACACACACATACACACGGGGAGAAAGGGAGAGACAGACAGACAGACAGAGAGAGAGAAGGGGAACAAGAGAGAGAAGATAAGAAGAGATAGACAGAGATAGATAGAGATAGATAGATAGTAGATAGATAGACAGACAGATAGATAGATAGATATATAGAAACGAGAGAGAGAGAGAGAGAGAGAGAGAGAGATTTAGTCCACGATGAGACAGAGAGAGAGAGAGAGACAAACAGACAGAGAGAAGAGAGAGTGACATTTAGTCCTTGAAAGAGACAGAAAGAGACACAGACAGACAGACAGACAGAGACATGCATATGGAGAGTGTGAACACAGTGCGCGCGTGCACTCACACACACACACACACACACACACACACACACACACACACCACACACACACACACACACACACACACACACACACACACACACACACACACAAAACAATACTAATGGTCTGCTGTCATTTCAGAATGGAGACTTCAGTTCCTGTTTTTGTTTGTTTGTTTATTTGTTCGTTTTTGTTTGTTTGCGTCTTTGTTCAGTTTTGCTTATTTGTTTGTTTTCGTTTGTTTTAGGGGCAACGACCTTTTTTATTTTGTCTTGTATTTCGCTGAGTTCCTTCTTAAAATTGTTGAAGTTATATAAATACAACGGTACCTTTACGAGCGCTCCCTCTGTCCAACTTGACCTCTCTCTCTCTCTCCCCCCCCCTCTCTCTCTCCCCCCTCTCTCTCTCCCTCTCTCTCTCTTTCTCTCTCTCTTTCTCTATTTCTCTCTGTCTGTCTGTTTGTCTGTCTGTCTATCTGTCTGTCTGTCTGTCTCTCTGTTTCTCTCTTTTTCTCTCCTTTTTTAAAATTTTTTTTTTAACCTCGATCTTGTTTATTAGTTTAAATACAAGTGCTGCGAAAACCTTAGTCTGTCATGTTCCACTGGGTGGTTTAGAGCCTTGAAACCAAAAAATTCTTCAGTTATCACATATAATCATGCGAGACAGAAATATGGTGCTGTCAGACTGACCTAATTCAGAGCTTGATGCTCAAAAGCAGCAGTTGTCATTATCATGCCTAGTTCATCTGGACAGGAAAAAAAAAAAGAAGAAAAGGGACGGGGGAGAGGGTACAGACATTTCAGCCAAGGACCTCTAATCTAATAATAATAATAATGTATCAGCAGGTTTGTATGTCCGCTTGGCTGATTCTCCTCTTCACAATTTGCCGCTGTAGATGAGAGCAACGCGAGGGAACTAAGAATTCGATTTGCTGAACCAGTATTTTTGGGTACCAGTCATCACAATGCGAGCAAAAAAAAAGAATAACATATTTTTTGCAGTATGTGGTCTGACAGTTGTTGATTCTCAACGGGTGCTAACATGCATGACTGGAGCAGTCTGTGTGCTGTGCTGTGAGCTCGTGCCAAATGTACATATTCTGATGAACAGATGGAGTCTGGTAAGGATTTTGCCCCTTTCGCTTATCAAAAGACTATTGATTTTTTATTTATTTATTTATTTGAGATGGGTGCTGCATTTATGCAGTGAATAGATTATTCGTGCGTGTGAGTGTGTACATGCTTGTGTTGTATTGTTTGATGTGGTGTCATGTGGTGGTGATGGTGGTGGTGGTGGTGGTGGTGGTGGTGGTGGTGTGTGTGTGTCTGTATGTCTGTCTCTCTCTGTCTCTGTCTCTCTGTCTCTTTCTGTGTGTGTGTGTGTGTGTGTGTGTGTGTGTGTGTGTGTGTGTGTGTGTGTGGTGTGATGTGAGTGAGTGAGTGAGTGTGTGTGTGTGTATGTATGTACACAGTGTGTGTGTGTGTATGTATGTACACAGTATGTGTGTGTGTGTGTGTGTGTGTGTGTGTGTGTGTGTGTGTGTGTGTGTGTGTGTGTGTGTGTGTGTGTGTGTGTGTGTGTGTAACGACGATACTGACATCGTCTTTGCTTCATAGGATTACACAGAATCTTAAGACCTCGATCGTCTTACTCAGGTCTTCTATCTTAACATACGTGTAGACTTGCTAATGCCTGAGCCCACTTCGTACATATGCGCGCACAGATCATCATATATACACATTTAGATTCTGTAAGGCATATCAGCGTTCGACAGCTTATAGAAGAAACACGAAAACACATAGCAAACATACCCGAAAACGGAGCGTGGCTGCCGTCATTGTCAGGTGACAAACAAACAAACAAACAAAAAGGGCCGTACACATAAACGCCTTCTCGTATATTTGAGTGGATATCTGAGTTGTAACCCAGGAACGGGCAAAAAAACAAAACAAAAAAACAAAACAACAACAAACAAAGAAAAAAAACGCTAGCGCCTAGTGTTTATGTGTTTATATAGGTGTATGTGTTTTGCCACAGTTGTTAGTGGTTGGACCACTTTCGCGTGACATAATTATTAAGTGCTGTAGTACATATAAACAAAAAGATCATTAAGAAAACAAATTAGGAAAAGACAAGATATGGCGTTCCTCAAGGATCCGTCCTGGGTCCAGTTCTCTTTGTTTTGTACACGCAGCCTCTCGCAAATATTATTCTCCGCCATTCTGTATCACATCATAGCTTCTCAGATGACAATCAAATTTACAATTCTGGTCCCATCTCTAATGTAAACAACATCGTACAAACCACTAAAGCCTGCATTTCCGACGTGAAAGACTGGATGACTTGCAACAAATTACAACTAAACCAAGACAAAACTGAAATGATTTTCATTACTCCTAAAAAACTTCTCAACTGTGACTTAATTCCATCTTCCATATCACTGAATGGGACAGACATCACCCTCTCCCAAAAAGTTAAGAATCTAGGTGTCACCATCGACAACACTCTTAACTTTCAGCAGCATGTCTCAAACATCTGTCGTGTCTGTTACCTTGAACTTCGTAGAATAGGTTCCATCCGTCATCTCCTTACTCTCGAAGCTACTAAAATATTAGTTTGTGCTTTCGTTCTTTCTCGTCTTGACTATTGTAATTCCCTTCTGTCTGGTTCCCCAAAACAGCTCCTTGACAAACTTCAGAAAGTACAGAACCATGCCGCTCGGCTAGTATTTCGGTCTTCCAAATTTCAGCATGTCTCTCCTCTTCTCCAAGACTTGCATTGGTTACCTGTGTTGAAAAGGATCCAACATAAAATTGCTGTTCAGTGCTTCAGATACTTCGACAATTCTATTCCCTCTTACCTGTCTGAATATCTTCAACTATACGTTCCATCTCGTCATCTTCGTACCTCAGCCGATACCCGCTTATTTCGAATCCCAACTTTTCGAACAAAATCATATGGTGAGCGATCCTTTTCTTTTCAAGCCCCTTCCTCATGGAATTCACTTCCCTACCCGCTGAGGCACAAAACAAGTCTTCAGTCATTTAAATCTGGCTTGAAAACGCATCTCTTTCCTCTCTGAAATTTATTAACCTAAAAGAGCTATGCTGTCTGCGCGCTAGCGTGCTTCTGTGTATGTTATTGCTGTGCGCCTATAGATATGTCTCGGGGTGGGAGGAGGATATGTGTGTGTGTGCCAGAGAGTAGGTACTCATATTTGATATTATTAACGGTGTGTATGTGCTTGTGGGATGGAGTGACAGAGGTCCGCCATGTATGATGAAAATTATATTAGGCCTATGTTTCTATGTTCGATGTAATGTGTATTGTACAGTTTGTAAGCGCTTAGGGCTTTCCAG
>CM060307.1:73144698-73157198 GCA_030674185.1 Monoplex corrugatus
CGTTAAAAGATATGGAGATCTCAATAATGATCCAAAGAAGGGATTCAAGTTATTTGTAAAACTATTTCCAAAGAGAAGAAACTCCAGACGACGCCACAATTATATAGTCATTAATAAGATAAGCGACACTAGAATAGGCCCTAGTCGTATTCAGAGTCATTCTGAAGAGTTGCTGTCCAAAATACACATCTGTGCAGTTCTTCAACTGTCACTTCACGATAGAAAAACAACCATTTGCAACGTCAAAGTAACCTCTACCACAACTTTATCGACACCACGAAACGAAAACATTTGACAGAGAAGGTGTGACGGCCTCTAAGTATAACATGAGAAGCTGTTGTATAGAAGAGAGTCTAATCCACGTCATCATTGCGAAATATGAAAACTGAAGCAGCGCTATGCTTCTGAGCAATAAACTAGAGAGTTTTTTTTAACCCTTTGACTCTACAGGAAGCTTGTGGATAGGATGCGGGAGTCAAAGGGTTAAACCACAATAGCAACACAAGCAACACGCCGGGGATGTCTGCTATAATGAGTCCTTTTTCAACATCTTTCTGGAAAAGACCACCACACTTCCATTTTCGCTGGTGTTTGGCGCATCTGCAACCTACAGTTTAGTAGTGACGTCGACATCTTTGTGGGCACCAACACTGAAACACAAGAACACATTAACAGACTCGTTGGCAGCGCGGGGGTTATGGACTGCAAGTCAGTAACGATAAAAGCTTAGTCATAGTCAACGATACAATCAACAGCAGTATAGAAGTCTACATAAATCGCCAGAAAGTGGTGGTGGTCGACAGTTTTATTCACCTGAAAGCTACCCTGACCATTTTACCTAAAAGCTACCCTGATCAGTTTACCTAAACGATTACACTGACCAGTTTACCAAAAAGCTACCCTAATCAATTTACCTGAAATACCTGACCAGTTTACCTAAAAGCTGCCTGATCAGTTTTACCTAAAAGCTACCCTGACCAGTTCACCGAAAGCTACCTTACATCATTACTACAACTAACCTGACCAGTTTACCAAAAAAAGCTATCCTGACCAGTTTTCCAAAAGCTACCTGACCATGTTTCCTGAAAGCTATCCTGACCATATGCTACTGGCTGAACCTCGCTCTCAGTACAAAAAAAGGCTACTCACTGCGTTGTTTCATCAGCGTTCCAGCCGACTTCTTCACCGCAACTGGAACCATCTTGCTTCTTTGTCGAGAACTTGCACATTGTCTTTTCAAAGTGGTGTTGGTGTGGGTCAGATGTTCTCCCACTGGAGAGGACTCACGTTTGTGTTCTTTTAATCTTTTGTGCAAGTTGCGCTCAGTTTCGCCAATATAACTATGGTCACAGTCCTGGCAGTCTATCTTGTATATCACCCCTGATGTGTCCAATTTGTCTGTTTTGTCTTTGGGGTGGACTAACTGGCTTCTGATGGTGTTGGTGGGCTTGGCGTGGACACTGACTCCCAACTATCCTGACCAGTTTACCCTTAAAAGCTACACTGACCAAACATGCCAACAGCACAACAGACGTAGGCCTCAAGGTTGGAACAGCAAGGGCAGAAACGGCCAGACTGAACAAGTATTTGGAAAAGCATCAGCACCATCAGGTTCACCACCAAGTACACATACTGTTCCTCGTAGCCTCCATCCTCTTCCACAGGCGTGAAACTTGGACACTGCCTGCTGACTCAGAGAAGATGACTCCAGGCTTTGAGACCGGGTACCTTAGGACACTACTTTCTATATCCTACATCAAACACAGGACCAGCTACTACAGTAAAAAAAACGAAACAAAAAGAAAACCTAGTCCACTAACAGGAACCACTTCCATACACTGTGAAACGATGGAAGCTTGCATGATTTTGTCATATAACCCACGGAGACACACCAAAACTATCCTTCACTTTAACTTGGAAGAAAACCGTTGCCAAGGTCGACAGAGGAAGAACTGGATGTCAAGTATCAGAAACTGGACAAATCCCAATATGCTAGAACTGCTTGTTGCTGAATCTCAGAGACAGAGGACCCTGTTTGCTGTTGTGTCTCGTGAATCTTACGCCCCCCCAAACCAACCAACCAACCAACCAACCAACCAACCAACCAACCAACCAACCAACACCAACCAACCAACACAACAACAAACAACGAACGACGAACGAACGAACGAACGAACGAAACGAACGAACGAACGAACGAACGAACGAACGAACGAACAACAAACAAACAAACGAAACCCAGCCGGTTATGGGATCACAGAGAGAAAATGATCAGCATGTCTCAACATCACTTCGAGGTATAAAAACGTTAAACCCAACAGGACAGTTAGAAGAAATCAATTCTGAGGCCCCTATAGGCCAGAAGTTCCCCTAGTACCCAATCTATGTTGCTATCTGTAGCTATGAAAGTGACCACTGGTCAATAGGAGACCAGTGCTAACAGTATCGATACAGACAGCGTTGCTGGTGCACAGTGAGGACATAACATATTCTAGGGAGGTCCGTGGGGAAAGGAAGAGATTGGTATGGTTAGAAGGTGAGTTTTTCCACCCCTTATTAATTAACGGACCATTATCCAAAACAAGTGTGAATGCCCGCGTTCAAGCAAACAGGAACCAGAAAAAGATGAAAAAAGAATCAGAACGCGTATTTAATACAACCAGACAAGACAGGCGCAAATTTTCGGCCAAGCGTAAGATCACAAACGAACAAACAAACACCAAATACAAAAATTAGGAGAAAAAGACTGAAACTTCCCTGCTGCTCCGTCCAGTGTGAGAAAATGAATCATCATCATCAAGTGCCTTGCCACATGGCGTTGGCGATCATGGCCTTCCATCTGTTTCTATCCATTGTTGCTGCAAGCACATCTTCCACCCTCTCTCTTCAGCCGCTCTGCAAGTCCGTCCAATATTTTCTCCCTGGGTCTACCTGGTGCTCTCTTTCCCTTCAGCTTTCCTGTAGTGACCAGGTACTCCATTCCCCTTTCCTCATAAAATGGCTTATAAATGCTGCTGTCTTTTCCTAATCTTCCTTATAAAAATGAATAAACTGACTAAAATGACATCATAATGTGTTTTTGGGCAAATATGATGTCAGAGCGGAAGTAAGATGAATTCTGCAATTTGAAAAGTGGTCATCCATATTGCTATCGTTTTATCCTAAAGTGGGTCCCCGGCTAAAATTAAAACTATGACGCACTAGCTAAGAGCAATGTTTGGAATGTAAAGGATCCTACTATTAAATAATGCATAGGAGAAAATACAAGCATGTGATCGACTGAATGAGAAAATCTGTAATCAAGAGGTATGGCTGATGTAAATGGATCGTGCCTACAGCAACGAATCCGTTCTGACCTTGGAATAGGAAGGAAAACATCCGAAACCAACAGCCAAGGGGCTGAAGGGAAAACCGGAGTCCCCAGAGAAAAAACACCCTTAATCAGACAGACCATTGGCTGTTATTTTTGTCCTGACTGGCTCATTAGCGTTCCTCATCAGTTTGGTTCTCTCTGCTCTGATTTGCATTACATATCTGGTAGATGTTTTCATCCGGAGTAGTGACTGTTAAACGGTTGAACTATTTTGGTGCCTCTAGCAGTCAAGGGGGTCAAAGTTATCTCTAATGCCCTTGCAAGGAATACTCAAACATGAACACTGGCAAAAACTGCAATCACCTTTCAGATAGCAACTCAAGCAATAGCATGCAGCCCTACCATCTGTCTTTCTTTATGCATGACAATCACTGACTTTTGAAAGCAGAATTGCTGGAGAAAATTTAGGCAGAAGAGATAAGATGCTTCATAACAACTCCTTATCATCTGTTATTCAGATAACAATACAAGCAATGAAGATCGAAAACAATCGCCCAGCACGTGAAACATCATGGAGACTTGCTATCCACAGTAAAGAAGAGATATTAACAAAGAGAGAGAGAGAGAGGACGTGAGACAGAGACAGAGAGACAGAGAGAGAGAGAGAGAGAGGACGTGAGACAGAGACAGACAGACAGACAGACTGACAGGCAGGCAGGCAGGCAGACAGACAGACAGACAGACTGACAGAGACAGTGAGAGAGAGAGAGAGAGAGAGAGAGAGAGAGAGAGAGAGAGAGAAAGGAAGAGAGAGAGAGAAGAAAGGAAAACACACACACACACACACACACACACACACACACACACACACACACACACACACACACACGCACACAGAAAGAGAGACAGATGGGGGAGGAGGAGGGGAGAACGGGAATGAGAGAAGTGTATTGTGTAGGAACCACCACCACCATTGCAATTATCATTGATTCTGTTATCAATACAAGCAAAATGTCCATGAATCTACAACACTGGCAGCAAAGAATAAAATAATCTCTCACAAGACTTAGATCATCATACTGCAGCACTGGTCATTTAACGGTATTGTAGAATAAATCAGTAAAACAGGCAAAATGTACTATACCGCACAATTACACATACAGTTTATAATAACTTTACAACCTTTGAATAGTGCATGACAAGGTCTGTCTTGAAGGTTCTGTTATTCCTATGCCAACACGGAAGGTTTATGCGTAGGTTTTATCCAATGATCATATTTCGATCTCATCCATCACATGGGATCTATGGCGTCAGTGCATGTGGTATTCATTCCGAGCGCGGAGACGTCATCTTGAGAAAAGGGAACTGAAACTGTTATTCTGTTCCTTTCAAAAGTGATAGTTAAAAGTCTTAGGTGAGATAAACGAGCATTCCGAAGCAAAGTGTTCTAGATATTCAAAGACTTCATTTAAACATGTCAATCTTAGGTGTTAGAACTGACAGTTTGGGGTTTGTTCAAGCGGAATTTATCGCGTTCGAACAATTCTATATGCGCTTTAACCCAGGTCTGCCTGCACATATCTGGCAAACTCCCTGAGCCTACGCAAACCCATATGCGCTGGCAAGGTCTTGAAACGTTGAAGAAGAAAAATTGGTATATGAAACACTAAGTTTTTTTTGTTTTTTTCCACAACAGTTTATGGTCGATAACATCGAAGGCTTTTTGCAAAGTCAACAAAGAGAGTTCTACAGATTGTTTTTCGTTTGTCTTTGGAAATAAGAGAAATAACAAGGTCTTTTTGTTGATGTTGTTGTTTGTATGTGTATGCATATGTGTGCTTGTGTTTGTCTTTAGAACGAGAGACAGAGGACTAGGCAGGTCAGTCTGATCATTCTACCACTTTGACAACGAAGAGTATGAATGTCCGCAAGAGTTTACGACAAAAGTGTAACAGATCATCTCAGGTGTCTCATCCCCTGAAACGAAACAAAAACTCTATTATGACTTGACATTCCAACCTGACCAGAAGCCACTGTATCCAACAACCACAAATGTTTCAGCATAACTGTCAGAGTTCGTGACCCGAAAAATCCTTCCGGAAAGCTAGCTGTTATCAAACGTGTTTTCAGGGAGAGAACTGTCAAAAATTTTGAGCCAATAGGTTCCGCTTAATATATATCTACAACATTTTCGCCCGAAAGTCTGAGTGGTTGATGGCGTTATTATGGGGAGTTAAGTAGGTATTTGAGAGAGAACATGACCAGACTGTTTCCGATGGTTGTCTCCCTCTTACGCGACTGCCTGGGAGGCTATGTGTGTGCTTTTCATTTTTTTTTGCTTCTAGTAGTTTATGTCTGGCCATCTGTTTGTTTCTCTCTCTCTCTCTCTCTCTCTCTCCCTCTCTCTCTCTCTCTCCTTCTCTCTCTCTCTCTCCTCTCTCTCTCTTCTCTCTCTCTCTTGTAGCTTTTACTGTTGGAAAATAAAGCATCATTGTCATTGTCATTGTCTCTCTGAGTTCTCTTCTCTTTCTCTGTCTCACGTTTTTGTCCGTCTGTCTATCTGTCTGTCTGTCTGTCTGTCTCATTCTCTCTCTCTCTCTCTCTCACTCACTGTTTCCCTTCTCTCTCTCTCTCTGTCTAAAGGTCTGTCTGTCCAAAGGTCTGCCTGTCTGTCTGGCTCTCTGTGTGTCTGTCTGTCTAAATGTCTGTTTGTCTGTCTGTCTCTCTTTCTCTTTTTGTTTTTTGTTGCCCCGAAATAGAGATATTATCAGAAAGCTCGTGATATTTTTACATAGATTTTCAAATAGACTTGGACTTACTGTGGGTTGTGTTGTTGGCTCTAATTTCTTTACAATATATGACTAATTTTTACATTGAAATTATAATTAATATCTTATGTTTAACAGTTGTTCAGACCCCCTCATAAGGGCTGTGGCCTATCTGAATAAAACATACAATGCCCATTCTATCTCCCTCTGTCTGTCTGTCTGTTCCTATCTATCTATCTATCTATCTATCTATCTATCTATCTATCTATCTATCTGTCTATTTATCTATCTATCTATCTATCTATCTATCTACTATCTTCTCTTCCTCTCTCTCTCTCTCTCTCTGTCTGTCTGTCTCTGTCTCCCTCTGTCTCTCTCTGTCTCTCTCTTTCGCTGTCTCCGTTCCCCTCCCTCTCCGTCCTTCTCTCTCCGTCCCTCTCCCCCTCCCTCTCTCTCTCCGTCCGTCTCTTTCTCTGTGATGTTTTGTTTCACCTTCAGGGTGGGAACATGGGAACGGAGAAGAAAGGGTTGGTAAGTTAAACCAGCGAAACGATAGGCATTGATCCCTCTTGGAGTTTGGCGATATCTCCTTATTTCTGTGAAGGTCTGGCCGTATCTCTTTACTTCACAGCTCAGCAGACTGGGAGTTCAGACAAGTACACACAGACTTCCAAGTACACAAAGCAAGCCCCCTGAGTTCAGATCAAGATGGCTGCTCTTTGTGTGTGTGCCCACACACACACAGGGAACATCCAGGGTTCGGTTCTGCATGTTTCCAACCCCTTCCAACCTTTCTCTGGCATTAACCTTTCAAAAGTTCTCTGGATTGATTATGTATATTTTGTATGAAAGAAGGGTGACGACACACTGGAATGGCCCATCTTTATATATTGTACCATTACCGAATGCTGAGGTTTTGTCTATTTCTTTATGTAGTGTTCTTTGTACCATTACTGATTGCTGAGGTTTCGTTTATTTCTTTATGTAGTATTCTTTGTACAATTACTGAATGCTGAGGTTTCGTCTATTTTTTTATGTAGTCTTCTTTGTACATTACTGAATGCTGAGGTTTCGTCTATTTCTTTATGTAGTCTTCTTTGTACCATTACTGAATGCTGAGGTTTCGTCTATTTCTGTATGTAGTCTTCTTTGTTTCGAGTACAATTACTGAATGCTGAAGTTTTGTCTATTTTTATGAGTCTTTTTGTACATTCTGAATGCTGAGGTTTCGTCTATTTCTTATGTAATCTTCTTTGTACCATTACTGAATGTTGAGGTTTCGTTATTCTGTATGTAGTCTTCTTGTACCATTACTGAATGCTGAGGTTTTGTTATTACTTATGTAGTCTTCATGTACATTACGAATCTGATTCGTTTATTTCTATTTCTTTTTTTTTGTATGCGTTTTTCGTTTCTATTTTTTTCTTGTTTTTGTTGTTGCTGTTGTTGTTGTTGTTTGTTGTTGCTGTTGTTGTTGTAGCTGTTGTTGCTGCTGTACTGTTGCTGCTGCTGCTGTTGTTGCTGTTGTTGTTGTTGCTGTTGCTGTTGTTGCTGCTGCTGCTGTTATCATTGCTGCTGTTGTTGCTGTTGTTGTTGTTGCTGTTGTTACTGTTGCTGTTGCTGTTGTTGTTCTTCTTGCTGGTGTTTGTTGTTGTTGGACGGTTGGATGGATGGAGGGATGGAGGGATGAATGGATGGATGGATGAATGGAGGAAGGGAGGGAGGGAGGGATAGATGAATAGATGCACAAACAAACAAATTCAAAACCAAAAAGACCAATTAACAATTCTTGACCATTAACAATATTCATATTGCGTGATATCAAATCAAGTAAATAAACAAATCATAAGTTAATCAAACAATAAGCAAGTGAGGAAAATACTTAGACATTAAAAACAGTGACCAAAACATTAACCAAACTGGCCCCAACACTCATTTTAAACTTTAGCAGAAAAATTCGGCAAAGCCGGCTTGTGGCATTCATCTGAACCTAAATCTTGAACTGCCAGATTTAATCAAACTCTCTCTCTCTCTCTCTATCTAATCAAACTCTCTCTCTCTCTCTCTCTCTCTCTCTCTCTCTCTCTCTCTCTCTCTCTCTCTCTCTTTCTCTGTGTGTGTATGTGTGTGTGTGGGTGTGTGTGTGGTGTGTGTGTGTGTGTGTGTGTGTGTGTGTGTGTGTGTGTGTGTTGTGTGTGTTGGTTGTGTGTGTGTGTGTGTTTGCGTGCGTGATGTGAATTGTATTATCTCTTCGAAAACTTGCAGTAGGTCATCACTCTTTTTATTGTTATCATTATTGTTTAAAACTCAGACAACTGCGCAGAGATACATCAGGGCTGTAACCATCTCAACACCTCTTTGAACCTGAAAATAAAAACCAGCAAAATACAGTACACACCACAATGCATGTGCCAACAAACTCTAAAGATATACCCCTGGTGCCGTCCACCCTGTCCAACCCACCAGCAGTGGGCGTCAAAAGGCAAACCTAAAAGAAAAACATAAACGTATCTAAGTACTCTAAAACATGTATAAAAACTGGCCCAAATTACCAAAATTTGCTTCTGCACATCACATGTCCGCAAGCCAAAAATACATTTATTGCATGTGCCAATTATCATTCCTAAGAAAAATACGGAGAGCTATATTGAAAACATGCATGTGAATGGGCCAGCAAGGCAGAAAATGATAGGGAGAGACGATAGAAAGCAAAAGAGAAAGGTGAAAAACAAGGGGAATGAAGCAAAAAGCAATTTTCTAGCACAGAATTCCGAGAAAGTGGAGATAGAATTTATGTGAAAGAGCCCCAGCATCCCCACGGGGAAGGTTATCGTTCGCGCATATTGAAATGTAATTGTACAATTTAACAGCAACCATTTGTGGCATCTACATATTTTATATGATCATCGTTCGTACATAAATACCATTTTTGAATACCTAATTAGACTTTTTATGAATACCTAATTAGACTATCATTTCAAAACAAAAACACTCACACGCCACACACCATACCTCACTCACGCACACAACACATTCATACATATTCACGCACACACACAGCACACACATCACCACACACACACACACACCACACACACACACACACACACACACACACACACACACACACACACCACACACACCACACACAAACACACACACACACCACACACACACACACACACACACACACACACACACCACAATACACACCACACACACACACACACACACACACATTTGTATACACACACACGCACGCGCAGGCGAGCATGCACATGTATCTCTTTACTAGTTCGCGCCTAGTCTCTAGTTCTTACGCCCGTACGCAAGTGTATAAAAAAATTTAAAAAAAGGAAAATAAAGGCATCAAGATCGATCGTTCGTTGAGATCATAACTCTCTTTTAAACCCTAACTAAACAAGAAGAGGGAAACAGCATACCGATAATCTCCCTTTCTGAGTTTAAGGGGCAGACCTACCCAGATTTAGGTACCAAGATTGTGATGTTCAGTGTTTCAATTGTAATTAACCAATCATCATGATATTTGGCAAGAAGATACCTCAGACAGTATTCTTTGGATTGAATATCTTTGTTGGGGTCTGTGAGTTATGGAAAGTTGACAAAAATTAATTAATTAAAAAATATAGTGTTCTCGTGAAAATGAAAAAATATAGTACATACTGTGACATTTATAACTACACATATATTCATGTTAGGGATTTAATATTTAGTGAGCGAACACATCTGTATATGTATGGCATGTACTAAAATCTTAGCTCTACTATCATTATTTTCTGTACAATCATCACACCAATTTTTAGAATACTTTAAATAAAAAAATTATAATACAACTTTTGATAAAAATGTTTCTTTCCAGCAGAATTGCAAGAGTTTACTACCGGCTATAGGTACCTGTTCCTGCTATGTGTGTGCCAATTATCAAGGAAATTGGATGAAAACTTTTGAACATATCATGTCTGATGTATACAATCTCGCGAAAAATCGCAATTAATTAATTAATTAATTTTAGTCAACTTTTCATAACTCACAGACCCTAACAAAGATATTTAATCCAAAGAATACTGTCTGAGGTATCTTCTTGCCAAATATCATGGTGATTGGTTAATTAGAACTGAAACACTGAACATCACAATCTTGGTACCCAAATCTGGGTAGGTCTGCCCCCTTAAAATAACGTCAAGTAGGAAACGCGTTTTTTTTCCAAGTCACATGTTTTCACTACTGCCAAAAATTCGTACGAGCGAAAATCTTAAATGTGAAATCCTTTAAAACCCACCATTACTATTTGTAATATTCAGGCGCAGGCATATTGACTCAGTTGGTAATATCTACTTTTTGTTTTGTTTTATTTCATTTTGTTTTATTTTATTTATTTTATGTTATTTTATTTCATGTTATTTATTTTGTTTTACATTACTTCATTTTATCTTATTTACTTATCTTTTTATCAATTTTTTTCTATTTGGCAAAGGTCGAATGGAAAGAGAACGAGATATAACTAAGTAATGTTCATTTGTATGATATACAGTTAAGATAACAATGATAATAGTAGTAATGATGATGATGATCATCATCATCATCATGAAGATGACATTTACATCGCACCAAATCTTGATATAGAAATTATATCAAAGTTCACACTCTTCACCATTTACCAAATCATTCACTCGCAATGACAAAAATTGAAGGGTAGGCCCTAAAAAACGCACACAAACCGGGAGAAGGAGGATATAAGAGGAGTAGGGCAAAAGGGTGGACACATACAGACAGAAATCACTACTTGACAAAAAAGTATGTCTTCAAGTTAGACTTGAAGAAAGACAAAGTATGTGACTGTCGAACAATAATGTGTTGGTTAAGTTAGGCAGCGAGAAGGCTTTCTTTTTAATACGGAAATTGGCCTCGATGTGTCAAAGTGTTTAAATTTCTTGTAATGGTTGTATTCAATTCTACGAATCTCGTTGTATGGTTGTGATGTTTCATACTCTTTGAATTATATCTTGTTCTAAAAGTTGGAACAACGTTGATATAGTAGAATAAGTGCACGTATGCATACATGCAGAGAACGTTACGCAACACATCATATCATGCATGTTTACTATTTTCTTTCTCTGTTGATTATTATTACTATTATCATTTATATATTATTACAATTATTATTATCATCATTATTATCATTGTATTATTATTTCTATTATTGTTGTTATCATTATTATTGTTATTGTTGTTATATCATTATTATTATTATATTACATTATTATGATGATGATGATGATATTATTATTATCATTATTATTATCATCATTATTACCGTTGTTGTTGTTGTTAGTGTTGTTGTTGTTATTGTTATCATCATCATCATCATCGTCGTCGTCGTCGTTGTCGTCCTCGTCGTCCTCGTCGTCGTCTTTGTCGTCGTCGTCGTTGTTGTTGTTGTAAAAAAAAAAAAGCACAGAGACAGTACTATGACAAAACTTTGATTTTTCTTTCATGTCTAAACTTGCATTAAAATTCTAACAACGAAGACATAGTCGGAGAATCTGTAAGAGGTAAAAGCAGTCTAGTTGTTTCATACATACACAGATTCCCATGACTCGACTCGATCTGAATTATCTTCCGCCATTCCAACATCATCTTTGTTCTTCTTGGTTTCTTTATTAATTTTTATGAGGGATTGAAAAAGGGGGGTATCTTCAAACCCCCCATCTTCACACTACAAGCATTTTGCCTAGAACCCCTTCTGGGCCAGACAATCCTGGTCTTATCTGCACATCCAGAAGGCGGCCTTAAACTCGGGTTGTTTGCCGTTGTTCTTGCGAGCCTTTAACCCTTTAACTTCCGCACCCTGTCCACCAGCATCCTGCATTACCAACCGTGATAGCAAAGCAAAAACTTTTAACACTTTGATTTCCCTCACCCTATCCACCAGATTCCTGCAGGAAGCTGGTGGATAGGGTGAGGGAATCAAAGGGTTAAGTTTTTGCATTTGGTGGATAGGGGTGCTGGGAGTCAAAGGGTTAACGCCCTTGCTGAGCTATATTTGAGCGTAGACATGGATAGAAAGACTGGCGACAAGCTAGGTCGCACTCATGTGATAATTATGATCACCCCTGTTGGGCCACGCGGCTGAGTAACACCGCTGTGTCATTCAACTAACTTCACATTTCAAAGCTGTGTCAAATGTCTGCTAATAGATGACAGGCGATAAAGCTTACAAATTATTCTAAAACTGAGAAATCTGCGATAAAAGAAAAAAAATCCCAAGAAAGCGAAAAGGGACTTGACCAATACAACAACAACAACAACAACAACAACAACAACAACAACAACAACAACAACAACAACAACAACAACAACGAACGACAACAAACAAACAAAAAACCCATTTTAGTCAA